>CM031598.1:108710296-108719556 GCA_018398815.1 Conus ventricosus
AATCGCCAGTGTTCCACAGGAGTAAAACGACAACACACACACACAGGTGGAACCAAGCAGTCGTACATGCACAAGATTCTACAAGGACTCGCGTGAGTGGATTTGTGCATTGAACCTTCGTTTCGAACTTCATCAATGGATTATATCGTGCTGTTACAGTAACCAACAACAACAACAACAAAGCGTTGTGGCGGTGACGTCGAAGTGTTGTTGTTATTGCATCGATCGTGGCGTGTGTGCATGGTTTGCAACCTCCGTTGTCGTCACGCCAAGTTCCGTCCGGTTGTTCTGTAGTGCAGGTAAGGTTTGAAACGTGCTTCTTTGTTTTTCTTCCTTTAATCCTGTGTGCGGGGTTTTCGTTGCCTCGTGTCTTTAAAGCTAGTAAACAAAGATTGTCAGACTGGTTATGTAGAGATGGAAAACGTCTGACAATCTTATCTTTTTTTTTCTTCTTTTTTTTTTGTTTGCCTCGTGTCTTTAAGCAAGTAAACAAAGATTGTCAGACTGGTTATTAGAGATGGACAACGTCTGACAATCTTATCTCTTTTTTTTCTTTTTTTTTTTGCCTCGTGTCTTTAAGCAAGTAAACAAAGATTGTCAGACGGGTTATGTACAGATGGAAAACGTCTTACAATCTTGTCTTGGCTGTGCTGATTGCGATGTTTATATAGCATAAAAGGCCTTTGCGGAAGTTATTGAGTGCTGTTTGTTTTATCGGTTTCGCTCCCAAGACAGAACCAAGAAGTGTGTGTGGTGTGTGTGTTGTGTAGTAGGAAGGAATTCTGTTTTACGTCTCGTCACAATATAGGTGATTGCAGAACGTCTAAATAACATATTGTTTACAATTTTAGACTATTATCATAAAAGAAAGAGGACGATGTGGTTACATTGGAACAAAAATAAAGATAGATGAATTGTAGGACTAACGATGAAAAAATTAGATAAAAATAACTAAAATAATTCTAACTTACGATTATAGATTAATAAAATGTTCCTTAATGGACTTCCCAAAAGGTTACGTCGTTAATTTAATCAGAGAAACATAGCTGGCAACGAATCTAAAAAGTCAAACACATTAACATGCCATGTGTTAGCACTTGGTAGAGACACTGGTGTGTGTGTGTGTGTGTGTGTGTGTGTGTGTGTGTGTGTTTATGTATATACCATTCAGTATGCGTATGTGTGTGAACCTCTGTTTACGTCGGACCACGCGCGGTTGTGTGTGTGTGTGTGTGTGTGTGTGTGTGTGTGTGTGAGGTGTGTGAGAGAGAGAGAGAGAGAGAGAGAGAGAGAGAGAGAGTCCATGAGTGTTGTGGGGAGAGAGAGAGAGAGAGAGGGAGAGAGAGATGTGAATTTAAGACGTGTGTGTGTGTGTGTGTGTGTGTGTGTGTGTGTGTGTGTGAGAGAGAGAGAGAGAGAGAGAGAGAGAGAGAGAGAGAGAGAGAGAGAGAGAGATACTGCGTGCGCGCGCTAACGTTTGTGAGACATGTGTGAATGTGTAAATGACGAGTACGTCTACGTGGATAACGCGCGGTGTGTTTGTGGTGTGTGTGTGTGTGTGTGTGTGTGTGTGTGTGTGTGTGTGTGTGTGTGTGTACACGCCCTGCCTTGTCCTACTAGTCTATCCGTGTACACTGTAAACCAGTAAGTCTACCAGCCTGTAATGCAGCACTGGAATTCCCGAGTGCTCTGATGAAGGGCAGTATTCCCATTAGCTTTCAGCTCCCTGCGAAGGCCGATGACGTCTGAACAGTCTGGGTGGTGCGGGTCTTTGGCGGTGTCTGAAACTCCGGGGGGATGCTGTTGGCGTAGGAGTCGATAATGTAAATGTTGACCACTGCCGGGTGGTTCAAAGAATGGGCCGGATGGACTAGGGTCGTGTTGTGTGGGGTTCAACCCACTGAGGCAGAGAGAGAGAGAGAGAAGAAGAGAGAGAGAGAGGAGAGAAGAGAGAGAGAGAGAGAGAGTGTGTGTGTGCGTGTGTGCTGGTACGTGTGTATGTGTGCTGGTATGCGTGTGCGTGCGGGTGTGTGCGTGTGTGTGTGGTATTGTGTGTGTGTGTGTGTGTGTGCGAGCGTGCGTTGTGTGTGTGTGTGTGTGTGTGTGTGAGGTGTGGGTGTGTGCATATGTATGGTTTGTGTGTTTTTGTATGTGTGCGCGCGCGTGTGTATATGTGTGTGTTTGTATATGCGGTATGATGGTGTTGTGTGTGTGTGTGTGTGTGTGTGTGTGTGTTGTGTGCAGGATAGTGTGTGTGTGTGTGTGTACGCGGTGTGTGTGTGTGTGTGCGTGTGTGTGTGTGTGTGTGTGTGTGTGGTGTGCGTGTGTGTGTGTGTGTGTGTGTGTGTGTGTGTGTGTGTGTTGGTGTGCAGGATAGTGTGTGGTGTGTGTGTACGCGGTGTGTGTGTGTGTGTGTGTGTGTGTGTGTGGACAGACACAGTCATACAGTCGGTCAGTCGTCATCATCCTCTACTATTCTGCACTCACATTACATCGGCCACCGCTAATCGCAGCGGTTCAGTTTCAAAACAAACCCGACACTGCCAATGTTCGCCGGGACGCGCGATCTTTTTGCTAACATTCCAAGCACGCCCCCTTTTTCACCCCCTCCCCCTCCTCCATTCCTCTCCTTCCTTCTTCTGAGTGAAGATGAGTTTGTTTTGAGCCGAAGCCGGCAAGGCGCGAGCATGCATGCTGCACGTGCTTTGTATGTATGTATGTGTTGTGTGTGTGTTTACGCGCCCGCCTGCGGACGCGGCAAGGCCGGTCAGTGAAGTCAGTCGAGGCGATGTGGGCGCTCATCGGTCAGCTCCGGTAGTTTGGGCGTTTCCTCCTCAGAAAGCGGATCGTCGGAGGAGGAGGTGGTGGTGGCGGTGGCGGTGGTGAACCAGGCAGTTTGAGCGGCACCAGTGCCCGAGTCTACCTGGTGCCGGCACAGCAGCGGTGGAGATCCTTGATGGGTTGAGCATGGCCCAGAACCGTGCCGGACACAACGACAACCACCAGAGCAACAACAACAAGAAGGAAACACGAACGGGGGGATATGTGACAGAAGGAAGGAGGAACACGAACGGGGTATGTGACAGAGAGAAGAGGAACACGAACGGGGGGATATGTGACAGAAGAGAAGGAGGAAACACGAACGGGGGGATATGTGACAGAAGAAGGAGGAAACACGAACGGGGGGATATGTGACAGAAGAAGAAGAAGGAAAACACGAACGGGTGGGGATAATATGTGACAGTGACGTCGAGATGGTAAGATCGAGGGGGGGGGTGGGGTGGGGTGGGGGGGGAGGGGGAAGGGGTGGGGTGGGGGGGGGGGTAGGGGGGCGGCAGTGGCCGTATTGTCAGCATGTAGTGCACACAGGGTCTGGGTGGTCGGTGCGTCGGCCGGCACAGGGGTGTGGTTTGGTCTCGTTGTTGTTGTCGTCTGAGGAGGGTTTTGTGGTGGTCTCATCGTGTGCAGGAAACTCAAGAGTTCGATTCTTGAATGCTTCTTCTTCGGTGTTCTCTGTGAGCATTGGCAAAGGGTTGAATGGGGAGTGGGCGAAAGAATATGGAATAGTTGCTGGGCGAGGAAGGAGTGGGGGGGGGGGGGGGGGGGGGAGTGGGGGGAAGGAGGTGGCGCAGGAACAGTTGTCTTGCTTCACTCGGTTCCATTCTACACACTCATTGCAGCGGCGGGGGGGGGGGGGGGGGGGGGGGGGGAGTCTGTGTTGTGGAAAGATTTCCTTTCTGACTCCCCCCCCCCTTTTTTTTTTTTTTCCCCAGTAAGTCATTTCTTTCTCGATTTACCTTCAAATTGATCAGGACACAGTCTAAACGGCAAGAACATCTGATAATCCTTTGGGGGTGAGGGAGAGGCGTTGAGGGCAGGAGAAGGGAGGATTTCCTCTGAACGAAGGTTTATTTACAGAGAGAAACCATCCCATGATATATGGTGGTCAGAAAGGAAATCTTGCACGGAGGGGCCAACGACAGAAAAGATACCCTTTCTCCCCCCCCCCCCCCCCCCACCCTCCCCATCCCACCCTCCCGCACTTCCCTCTTCCCTTAAAAGAGCTAACGTCGAAATAATATAGGACCGGTGGAGTGAATAATCTACCCCAGTGTATGTCCCGTTAGCATTTGCGGAAGCTTTCTCCCAACTGATCAGCTTCTTACACTGAGCTGGCTTTGATTTTGACGGGCAAAACACTTTGAACTGAAGAATGGGGATATAGAGGAGAGGGGGATGAGGTGGGGGGGGGGGGGGGGGGGGGGGGGGGGGGGGGGGGGGGGGGGGGGGGGGGGACGAAAGGATATCTTGTCGCTCTGTGCCCGTAGCTTACAACCGTTGACCCCTATTCCGATCCCGTTCTGTCCTTCCACCTTCTGTCGCATCTACCCGTCCCTCCCAGAGTCTCCTCCCCCCCCCCCCCCCCCCACTTACCTCCCCTCTCCCACTCCCCAACCTCCCTTTTTGTTCTCAGTCATTTCCTTCTGGGGAATGCTTCCTTTTGTCCCTCCCCCAGCCCCCCCCCCCCCCCCTCTCAACATAGAGGGTTTTTTTTCCTGCCGATTATCAAAGCTAGTTGTAATCTAACGGCTTGCGTTTATGTTCCCTCGACTTGTTATTGCATTCT
Organism: Conus ventricosus; assembly: GCA_018398815.1. NCBI lineage: Eukaryota > Metazoa > Mollusca > Gastropoda > Neogastropoda > Conidae > Conus > Conus ventricosus. The sequence goes on from CM031598.1 coordinate 108,714,924, forward strand.
GAACAATGTCAGCCGACAGACCGACTTTGAAGGAACCTTTGTATGTGGGAAGGGGAGGGGAGGCAAAAGGAAATCTCTCTCTCTCTTCTCTCTCTCTCTCTCTCTCTCTCTCTCTCTCTCTCTCTCTCTCTCTCCTCACACACACACACACAAACACAACACGCACACACACACAGGTTAGCCTGAGCAAGCACGGGAAGAACTCGCGCGCGCGAACCGACTCGTGGCTCAGCTGCATTCAAAGTAAAGCGCAGTGACAGAGCGAATATCAGTCTGTTAACTTGCATGGGAGAGAAGAGAGGGAAGGAGATATGTAAGGAAGGAAGATAATTGAATTCAAAGTTTGGGGAAAAACACGAACACCAACCAACACACACACACACACACACTGACGCAACCACGCACAAAGAAACACTGTTAAGTGTTCGGCAAGTGCGGGGCCTTTCATTTCGAGTCGGTTACATAGCAAGCTGAAGTGTAACGATCTTGGAACATCACAACAATAGAAGAATACACACTTCTACAAGGTCTGGGGTCGTGAGAGAATGGGCATATGGCGCTCACTCGGGACACACTTTTTTTTTCTTCTGCTGTACCGCTCATCCCGTTCTCTCTCTCTCTCCCCCACCCCCCTCCCCTCTCTTCCCCTTTTAACTTTACTACGTACGCAACGAAGCTTCATTCTAAGTCCCGTACCTTGCCCCTCAGCTCTCCCTCATCTCCCCGTGTACCCCTTCTCACCCTCCTCCTTACACCCTTCCCTCTCCATCTCCTCAACCCCCCTCTCCTCACTCTCCCCCCCCCCCCCCCCCACACCCAACGTTCTCTCCCCCCCCCCCCCCCCCCCCTCCCAGCGGCGCGTGGCGCCTGTCAGGCGGGGGGAACTGTTCGCAGCGTGCGCTAAAGGCGGGGCCTGGCCCGGGTTGTGCTGCTGTTTCAGTTGCTGCCAATCCGAGGCGGGTGACGGCTGGAGGGCGGGGCCAAAGCGCGCGCGCCGGGGCCAGAGCGAGGCTGTCGGCAGGGAGGCTCGGAGAGGAGTGTGTAGCGGAGCGGGCGGCGAGAGGGCAAGGCAATCAGCACGATGAGAGGGCGCCGGACGGCGGGGTCAGCCGCCTGCTGGACCTTACTGACCGTTTGCTGCTTAGCGTTTCCTCAGGTAAGTGGCCGCTTTTTTTTTTTTGTCTTTTTTTTTTTTTGGTGGTCCTCGTCACCTAGTGTTAGTGCAACAACGGGCCTTCTCACCCCCCACCCCCTCCCATCTCATCCTCCTCCTCCTCCTCTTCCTTCTTTTCCCATGCTCGCTCACTCCTTCCAACCTCACGATGGTTCAACCGTTCAGGGCATGTGTCGGGCAGACACACGCTCTGCTCTGTCTCTGTTTGTCTCTTCTCTCTCTCTCTCTCTCTCTCTCTCGCTCAAACCATCAGGGATCTCCTATCGATTTTTTTGCTTACTGACTGACTCCCCACCCCCATCACCACCTCCCACCCATCATCCCCACTCCCCCCATCCTCCCTGTGTCGACCTCAGGTTGTAGTAATCGTAGTACGCAGCAGCAGTCGGATCATGCTTTTTTTTTTTCCTTTTTTTTTTTCAATCCTGTGGAGGTTGTGTATTGAACGTGTTGTGGTCATGTGTTGGTTGTTTTTTTTTTTCCCACCTCCAGTCGACTCGATCGATGTCAAAGTTGCCTCCTCACATGACTTGAAGACAAGATGAAGTCTGGACAATGGATTCGGTTCGGGGAGGGAGTCCGGAGGGAGGGGGCATGGGAATGAGAGAGGGGTGGAGGGAGTGAGGGATCGACAGTTTTTAAAGCGTGTTTTCAGTGTATGGGATGTTGATTTGGACAGCACATCGCTTGCAGTTCGAGATCCTAAACCCGCTCATAATTGTACATCGTAAGCGGCAGTAGTAGGACAGAAAAAAGATTTTAGGTTGTCAAGTAACCAAGTAGTGCAGGGCTTTAAGGAAGGGGGTGATAGTAACAGTAGTGGCGGGGCTTTAAGGAAGGGGTGATAGTACAGTAGTAGCGGGGCTTTAAGGAGGGGTCGATAGTAACAGTAGTGGCGGGGCTTTAAGAAGGGGTGAAGTAAAACAGTGTGGGGGTTTTAAAGGGAAGGGGGGGTGATAGTTTGATGATCTCTGAGTGTGTTATGATGCCGGGATGAAGGATGGTCGCAGTAAAAGAAACACCTGTATTAGGGGAAACCGTTGATTTTTTTGGTGACGTCAAATCATAGCGAGTATCTTGACAAACAACGAAATATCGTATGACTTTTCTTTTTTTTAAAACGCTGTGCGATTTTTTTGTGCTCAAACGAAAAAGCGATCAGCAACCGGGGTTTGCGGCATTGAAAGCTCAAAATGTTTACATGGGTTCGATAACGCACGTCAGCTTCCCAAGAACGTAGAACTTCGTACTCCGTGAAGAACCGGGTTAGGTGTGGGGGTGTCTGGGGGTTAAACAGAATGGGGTGATGGCACTCGCACGATAGGGGCTGCGATGAAGGGGGGTAAAAAAAAACAACTACTGACCGTCAAGTTTTTTTTTTGCTGAAATGCGATGGGGGAATGGCATGTTTTTGGTAAAAGAAACGAATACGCCAAGATGTCTGGGTTAAAGGTCTAACGGGGGGCTGTCTCCTTGTGCGTTCGTGTGTTCTTTCCTTTTTCTGCTAGCCTTTCGGTGTCTAAGCAGCATTGTTTAATTAGGGATTTTTTTTCATCATGGAAAAAAAGAGTCCCCCTTGTTCCATTTTAACGTCTAAACAGTTCATGGGAAAAGAGACGAATGGGGGGGGGGGGGGGGGGGGGGGGGGGGGGGGGGGGGGGGGGGGGGTTTTTTGTTTAAAGAACTTAGTTGCCCATAAAACAACAGGTCACATATCAATCCTTTTTGCTTTCTGTCGCGGGGGCGCACCCCCGCACACCCCACCTACCCACCCCCCACGCCCCCCCTACAGGTATACGCGCCAGGGGAGTATTCGAGCTGCACCTGCAGTGGGTTCCGAAAACGACAAGGGACTGAACCAGGACGGCAACTGCTGCAACGATACCGGACGGAGGCAAGTGCTCGGCGCCCTGCAAGACGTTTTTTTCCGCGGGGTGTTTGACCCACTATCAGCCAGAAATCGCCACCGACCCGGCCCCCCGTGCACCTCGGGGAGGTGACCACGCCCGTGGGGGCGGACAACAGTGTCAACTTCTCGTCCCGGACGGATTCCCTATCGACAACCCCTGCGCTTCCCCGTGCGGGACTTCCGGGGCCCGGGTGAGTCTCTCTCGTGTGGTGTGTTTTCTCTTCTCTTTTTTTTTTTGGAGGGTGGGGGAGGTGAGGAGGTTGGATTGAGAAGGGGGGGGGGGGGGGGGGTTTGGGGTTGGGTTGCTCAAAATGTAGATCCTCGTGTGGTGCTTTTCCCCAGTTCTTTTAGGCTGTGTTATGAAGTGTGTAGATTGAGTGTTGACTCTGGGGGGGGGGGGGGGGGGGGTAGGGTGTGCGTGTGAATGAAAAGACTTTATAGTTCTGTGTGTGTGTGTAAGAGAGGAGAGAAGAAAACTGTCTGTTGTCCCTGTCTCGGTTCTTGGAACAGTAGTATGCACAATGATCTGGGAAGAGAGAAGAGAAAAGAGAGGATGTCTGTTTCATTTTGTATGCATATATCTATGTAATAATCCGAACGATCCATCCCACGTCTGAACCAATGAAGCAACGTTTGTCTATCGGATTTGAAACCAGTGACCAAGACATTGCCACTGTTGCCCCCCCCCCCCCCCCCCACTTCTCCTCCTCTCTCTCTCTCTCTCTCACTCTCTCCTCTCTCTCTCTTCTTCTCTCTCTCTCTCTCTTTTCTCCTCTCTTCTCTTCCTTTCCCCTCACTTCCCCATCCCTTCCCCATAGGTATGCACTGACAGAGGCTCCCGTGGACTTGGTACTTGTGTACAGATCATGTCTCTAAGTCGTATGACCTTTTAAAGCCCCCCCCCCCCTCCCCATCCTCCCCCACCCTTTCCCCCGCGCCACTCCCCGCCGCCCAACCCTACACGACTGTCTTTCCCCTTGGTGAGCCCCTCGGTTCTGAGCGAAAGTATCGAGTGGATTGCATGCATCATGTTTGTGATCGAGTGAACGGTAAGCCACACAGGCGTCGGCATACAATAAGATGCCACAGTAACGCGCACACACACACACACGCACGCACACACACACACACACACACACACACACACACACACACACACACACACACACACACACTCTCTCTCTCTCTCTCTCTTTTCTCTCTCTCTCCTCAAACTCTCTCTCTCCTCTCTCTCACACACAAACACACACGCGCGCACCACGCACGCACTTACACACCTTTCTTCTTCCCTCCCAAGGCGCCTCCCCCCCCCCCCCCCCCCCCCCCCCCACCCCTCACTTTCGCATATTTTCGGTTGGGTGTTCGTATCGTTAGGCGTTGCAAATGATCCCCCCCCCCCCCCCCCCCCCCCCCCCCACTTGGATCCCCACCCCTCCCCCCGCGCTCCCCCCTTCGGATGAACGGACACCGCGTCCAACGAAACCCCCCCCCCCCCCCCCCCCCCCCCCCCCCCCCGATGCCCCATTTTCCCTCCCCCCTTTTCCCTGCCC
>CM031598.1:108719656-108727156 GCA_018398815.1 Conus ventricosus
CTCACAGGAAACTCGACCCTTCATGTCCGAACAATACGCACTATCCCACCCCTGATGCATCTGTCGCAACAAAAATGGTTTGGACATATCTGGTAGCTTCAAGATGGGACGGGAACCTAGTCTTTCCAACACCGTCTGCAGTGCTTGCTCTGCAGCGTCTGACCATTTCGACCACTGCCGGTTTCCCTGCCTTGACCAAATCATGAGAGGACTCGTGATTGCAGCGAAAATTTGGAACAAACTCCCTATAGAACCCAATAAAACCCTAGCAGACTCCTGACTTCTGTTTTGGTCTTTGGTCTCTCTGAATTCATCATCTTCTCCACCTTTCCTCTTTCCGGCTGCTTTGTGTCGCCTCCGACAACAAAACCTAGGAACTCCAGGCTTGGAAAACCAACCTGGCACTTTGTTGGTCTGGCTGTGAGATTGGCTTGCCTCAACCTCTCTAAAACTGCTCCTAGCTGCCTCATATGCTCCTCCCATGTCTCGGACGCTATCAGAATGTCATCCATGAAATTCACAACGCTTCCAATCCGTCAATAACTTCCTCATCATCCGAGAGAAGACTGCAGGGCGTTGACCATACCAAAAGGAAGTACTCGCCACTGGTATAGCCCCATAGGAGTGGAGAATGCTGTGACTTCCTTTGAGTCCTCACTCAGGGCTATTTGCCAGTAACCCTTGCTCAGATCTATCCTGGTGAAATACTGGCTCTTGCTTGTGGCGATCTGAGCGAACAGGTCTTCCATGTTCGGTATGACCTCTGCATCGACCTTGGTGACACTGTTCAGACGTCTATAGTCGACACAGAATCGATGCTCACCTGACTTTTTCCTCACTAAGACGACGGGTGCACTATATGATGATTTGGACGGTTCAATCACCCCAAGGTCCAACATCTTTTCTACCTCCTCCTCGATCACTTGCTTGGTGGCATATGGGATCGGGTAGGCTTTCACATGTACGGGTTTTTGCGATGTTAACTCCACCGTACATGTTCTAGAGTTGTCCTGCCTGGTTTATCAGTCAGGGACGCCCTATACTGTTCTAGGAGCCCCTAACTTCCTCCTGTCTCCTACTGTCTAGCCCTTCATACAGTGACACATCCTGTATGACTCTTCTCCTGGAAACTCAGGCAACAAAATCTCCCTTCTTCTGCTGGGTCTCCTTCACCTCCATCAATGATTGCTGCTGCGCCTATGTGCTGAGTCTCACGCTGAATATATTTGCGGAGCAAATTTGCATGGAAAAGTTTTGATTTCCATTCACATCGATTCGGTAGTCCTGATCTACCTTTTCAATGATGGTGAATGGTCCCTTCCAATGCATCAGCAGCTTGTTGTGATCCGTGGGAAGCAGTAACAGGACTTGATCTCCACCTTGAGGAATTGCTTCCTCCCTTCCTGTCATACTGCTTCTTCTGGACGACCCTAGCCTCCTGCAAACTCTCCCTTGCGACCTTACATGTCTCCTCGAGCCTATTGCGTAGGTCCACCACATACTGATAAGTGGTTTTGACTCTTCGGACTCCTGTTCTCCGGACCACAGCTCTTTGAGAATGCACACTGGTCCCCGAACTGTCCGCCATACAGCAGCTCAAATGGCGAAAAGCCTGTGCTTTCCTGAGGGGCTTCCCTGTAGGCGAACAGTGCCGCTGGAATGTAGCGGTCCCAATCTGCTGGCCTTTCTCACAGAGCTTCTTTAAGATGCCCTTCAGCACACCATTGAATCTCTCCACCAAGCCATTGCATGGGGGGTGGTATGGGGTTGTGAGAAAGCTTGTGTGATCCTAGCAGCCTGTTGTGACCTCCCTAATCACGCCGAGGGGAACTGTGACCCCCTGTCACTGGAGAATTTGTTGTGGCACACCCCACGCGAGAGAAGATGTCTACCCAGCCTCCCCCCCCCAGCCCCGACCTGTTGCGTATTACGCCTTCAATGCAAACCGCTTCTGGGTATCTGCGTCGCGTAGTCCACCAAAGCGTCAACCTACATACCTGTGCCCCCCTTTGGAACAGGGCGCGATGGGCCAATCAGATCACAGCCCACCCTCCTGAATGGTGTGTCATTAAAGGGGAAGGATGTTTAAGAGGCGCACTTCCTCTTCACCCCTCTTGTGGCTGACGTTGACCCCACGTACATGACATGCAGAAACGCTTGATGTTTGCATTGCTTCCGCCCAATGCAAAGTCATCAAAGATTCGGTCAGTGTTTTGCTGGTGCGAGATGACCGCCATGAGGCGACTCGTGACCCACTGTACATGACTAGGTGTCACGATAACTGCTGGTATCCGTCTTACTGAGTGGTCTCCTTACGTCTTCCCTTGGGAGGTGAACAATCGGTACAACAGCCGCCTTTCACAAGAATTCTGTGCTCACCTCTTAACCCTCCTGTTTCTCTCCACCTCTTGCAACTCAAGACTTCACGTAGCGCAGGTCTTGTTTCCTGCGCTGCCCTAAATATCAGGCGACACATCTATGCCTGACTTCCTTGCTGGAAACGACTAACGGTTTATCAACCTTTTCCTCCTTCTTGCTCGGTTTGAACTGCTGCCCCTGTAGCAGTACCAACTCAGGATCCCCCTGGATCCCTTGCCCTGGATATTTCCAATTGATCAAATCATGAAGGGGTTTCGCCATCACCAGCGCAGACAACTCGCTGAGAAGTAAGGGGGTACGTTACTTCTATCGGAGCAACATGGAAACTCCCTCACGTGCCATCGTTAGAGTAAAGGTCTGGATTTGCTGTCAAATCCCCCTTTATCACCAGCGTTGTGTACTACACGCAGGAACAACAGTGGCTCGTAACACTTTTCACCCTCTATGGCCAATTCCACCCTTCTTCCATCTGGTAACGAACCACTCAGCCTAGTGCCTCCATCCTGACATCTGACTGCTGTCCAGTGCTAGCCATAGGCTGCATCCCCCCTCTTCAGACTGAATCCTTTTGGTTCCACTGAGGTAGTTGCCCTGGGACCGCCCTTATCCACTCTTGCATGGCTGCTGACTTCTGGAACTCATGGCCAATCCCTCGCCACATGTCCCTTCTTGTGACAAATGAACCACCTAATGTCCCTTTGCCCTTCCTCTGCCCACCACTGGGTTTGCAGTTTGCAGAAAACTCTCTCGTCTCCTTGCACTCTTCTCACTGTGCTTGCAACCTGTTTTTCCTGCACTTAAGTGCCCAACGTGCCTCTCTAGACCCTCTGCGAACTTCACAACAACTCCCTGCTGTCTCTGGTGTCTTCTTTCAAATGTATGGTTAATTCAGGCCGCAACCTGACAAATCTGTTCTATAACTAGCCTCTGTCAATCAGCGAAACTCTTCTTCGTACCGTCCCCCCATCTAACCACTTCTCAAATATAGTGATCCACGTTGCACAAAACTGAGTGTACGTCTCACCTGCTTGTAAATTTAGGCTGAACGAAGAATTCTTCTGAAACTCTTCCTCTGGTGAGGTCAAATCCTTTCATCAACGATTCCTTCACAGCACCGAAATCAGACTGTTGTTCTGCTGGTAACGCAGTGAAAATTTGTAATTGGCCTTACCGTCTGTAAAACGTGACAAAAGGCAGCCACTCTTCTGAAGGCCAACCTGACTGGTCGCAAACGTTTCGAATCGACTGAGGTATGCATCAATCGCAATCCGGTTCCTTCAGAGCTGTTGGGCAACTTGGGTGGGGGGCGGTTAACTGCGCACAGCAGTCACTGAGAAGTGAAACTACATCCTCGGTGGTTCCCCTTGTATTTCTCACTTTCTCTAACTCCCAATTGAACCTTTAGTCTTTCTGTTTTCCTGCGATTTCCCTAGCTTTATTCTTTCTGTATCCTGCGTTCCCTTATTCTTTCTGTCTCCTGCCTGGCCTGATTATCATTAGCCTGAATCCTAATTTTTCTGTTTCACTGCTCTGCTATTTCTCGCGTACACGTCGTCGTTCCGCGCGTTCCTCTCTTCATCTTTGTTGGTTTTTTCAACGAATGCACGCCAACTATCCCCGAGTAACCTAGATCACGAGCGAGACGCTCATCACGTTGTTCAAATAGGGTGTTCTTTTCTTCCGCCATTGTATCTTCTTTTTTTTTTTTGAAAACAAGATTGTATTACGAAAGCCAAACTGGTGGTTTCGACACGAGTGACGTATTAGGCACAATCCTATGAATGTAATTTTAGTTGGAACACGTAATTAGTTTTATAAGGACGCCCAGCGCCTGACCCAACTATGAGAGCGGAATTATAGCAATCTGTGCGAAATGGAGTACTCTGGGGCTGAAATGCCAAGCCTAGTATTAAAACTATCTTGGAAGCAATGCCAAGCCTTTATTTAAAACTATCTTGGGAACATACAGTAAGAAAACCCATGTCTTAGGATTACAATACTTGATCCACCAGCTGCCTCTCTGCAGAATGTGAACATTATAATAATTGGGCCAGGAATATCTGGAGGCTCGCCATAATTGTCATACTCGGGTGATGTTCGTTGGAGGAGGACACTAGCGCACAGCCCAACCACACTCACAGCTTGCTTACGATTCATTCTTATATCATGCATTCTGTCACATCAAACCACTAGTAAAGTCTCTAGACTTCTTCACATGGTCATAGATCGCGCAAACATCATCAATGCATAGGAATTCTAATCAAAATAAAACATTCTCCGTTCCTGAAACTTCACAAACATTTATCGAAAACAGTCATTAACTAAACCGGTATAATAGATTTTACTTTACCGGGCCAGGTGATTCTTAATATTCAACGAATCCACTGTCTTTTCTTTTCTTTTCTTTTTCTTTTCACTGTCACTTTCACAAGCACGACTCAACTGCTGGCACTGATTTTGGTTCTGTCCTGGGCGGGCCTGGTCGGTGGATGTTGGCATGGCGTTGGTCTGTCGATGATAGTGGCGAGGCCAAGTATGGTCGAACAACCAGTGAAGATTAGAAATGACTATCAACATCGATCTGTTCTCCTTTCTTTCTTCCTGCATAACGCATTGCACTCTCTCTCTCTCTCTTCTAGTCTGCTCTTATCAAATGGACTTGTTGCTTTTCTTTTCTTTTTTTTCTTCTGTCTTTTCCTCTTCATTAGTTAGCCAACTCCTCCACTTCTCTCCTAAGTCTTCCTCTGCAGCCTATCTGCGTGCTAAGGCCCCCACTTGGTTCTCTCTCTCCTCCTCATCTCTTGCTCTTCTCTCCTCAGAGATTACACTCAGACCTCATTCTCTCTGTCTCTCTGATCGTTCTCCCCCTCGTTCTTCACCACGCGATTACTTTATGCCCCTCACTCCGGTGTCAAGGGCCAGTACCATTGGTCGTATTTTTACCGCCTGATATCCCGAAAGTTATCTCCCTTATTCTCCATTGGATATTCAAATCATGACAGTCACGCCTACACGCCTTACTCTCTGTGGTGGTCAATTGGTCATTTAATTGATTAGCTAGATTTCACCCCCACACGCACTACCTTCTCCCTCTCCCTTTCCTGCTTTAACCTGCGACGTCCGACTAACAATGGCGCTGGTTCCACAAATTGGCTAGATGAGCCTGAGCCAGGCGCTACGACTCGTCTCGCTAGACATCGAGGCGTCGTCAAAGCTGCTTAGTCCGTCTAGCCGGACAGACCGTCTCTGTGGAGCCTCTCCCCTATGCTTAATTGGCTGGATCCGAACCATGGGCCCGTCGACGTGGCGCTCAGAATATTTGAGTTAGAGCTTATGTCCAAACAACCTGGACCACGACTTGGTTGTTCTATTTTTGACCGTGACAGTCTTTAACTACTTTTCTAATTCTCTTGTGATGTAATCGTTGATATTTCGGAATTGCCGCATCCTAGAACCCAAAGAGGTGTGCGTGAAGTAACTCCTTCCCTGGTGGGGAAACTTTCTTTTTCTTCGCTCATTAAATGAATTGGACGACGGATCCAGGATCCGTTTGACCTTGGCAGATGTCTTGCGTTCTCCTGAGCACCCTGTGGATATGTAGACTTAGTGTAGTTGTAGGTATACAGGCCACGCCAGTCGTCGGGTAACTATCAGCTCTCCCCCCTCTCTCTCTCTCTCTCTCTCTCTCTGCCTGTCTGTCTGTGTGTGTGTGTGTGTGCGCGCGCGCGCGCGCGCGTGTGTGTGTGTGTGTGTGTGTGTGTGTGTTGTGTGTGTGTGTGTGTGTGTGTGTGTGTGTGTGTGTGTTGTTTTGTGTGTGTGTGTGTGTGTGTGTGTGTTGTGTGTGTGTGTGAAAGGAGAGAGGAGAGAGAGAGAGAGAGAGGAGAGAGGAGAGAGAGAGAGAGGGATAGAGAGAGAGAAAGAGAGAGAGAGAGAGAGACGCATAGACAAATATAGCCGTACCAGAAATGAAGACATACAATTATGCCAGACTTGTGGTAAAAAGATGATGCAAAATAGACGGCTAGTGTTCAAGTTCACGAAGCAAGGACGTCAACTTCACGGGATACCTCGAAGATTCTCAAAGTCGCTCTTGACTGCGCCATCTTTACAGAGTTCACGATCCAAACATCGCCTATTATCGGACGATCCAAGGTTTTGAAAGGCGAAAAAGAAAAGGATCGTTCAACATCATCATCATCATCATCATCATCATCATCATCATCATCATCATCATCATCGCCTATTACCCCTCCTGGGGTACAGGCCGCCAACCAAGGACCTCCAGGCATCTCTGTCCTGGGCTCTTTTCTCCAGCTGGTTCCAAGTCATCCCCATGTTCCTGATGTCTGCTTCCAGGTCCCTGCGCCAGGTGTTCCTTGGCCAACCTCTTTTTCGTTTTCCTTGGGGGTTCCATGTTAGGGCTTGTCTGGTGATGTTGCTTGCAGGCTTCCGCAGCATATGTCCAATCCAGCCCCAACGTCGTTTCTTGATTTCCTGTTCTGCGGGCAGCTGGTTTGTTCTCTCCCAGAGCTCGTTGTTGATGATGGTGTCTGGCCATCGGATGCGGAGAATCTTGCGCAGGCAGTTGTTGATGAACACCTGCACTTTCTTGGTGGTGGCAACTGTAGTTCTCCAGGTTTCCGCTCCGTACAATAGAACTGCTTTGATGCTGGTGTTGAAGAGCCTGACTCTGGTGTTCACTGACAGTTCCTTGGAGCTCCAGATGTTCTGTAGCTGTACGAACGCTGTCCTGGCCCTTCCGATCCTTGCTCTGACGTCGGCGTCTGTGCCCCCCTGCTTGTCGATGACACTGCCCAGGTAGGTAAAGGTGTTCAACATAGTCTAGGTCTTTATCCCAGTTTGCACAAAGGGAAGTAACCGCATAAAAGCTCTCCTGTGACGGAAACGAATTTGTAGCGTGTTGACCTAAACTTGAACGCTCGGTTCGTAAGTAAACGCCATGTTTTCCAACGAACGGAGTCATATGAGGGCTGAAGCATGATCAGCCCGTCTCACCCTTTCGTTTCTTCTTGTTGTTGTTGTTGTCGTCGTACCCTGGCTAAAAGACTCCAGGGATCATCCGAACAGCCGAAGTACTTGAACACTATGGTACAAATGCAA
>CM031598.1:108737156-108744656 GCA_018398815.1 Conus ventricosus
TGCCTCTTCTGTGGCATGAACATTCGGAGGTGTGGTGTCTTGCCCTTGAAGCCGATCATGGACTCGTCGATGCTGATATCTTGTCCAGGGTGATACAGACGTTTGAAGCGATTGTTGAAATGATCGACCAGCGGCTTCACCTTGAACGTCTTGCTGGCTGGGTCACCATCAAGCTCATTCACTGGTCTGTTGGGACTGTTGAAGTGCAGAAACTTCAGTAGCAGCAGGAACCGGTCCCTGTTGAAGTGCTGCCGAAACCAAGGCGTGGACTGGCTGGGATGGCAGGTGTCCCAGTAGCTGCTAACAGTTGCTTTCTTTATGAGGCCCATGTTGAACATGACGCCTAGGAAGGCCCTCATCTCCAGCTCTGTGGTTCCCCTCTCCTGATCCAGCTGTGGACATTGGAAGAGGGGTGTGCATGCAGGTACTGGCGTGGGTGTTGATCCATTCTTGTGCATAGTCATTTGTCTCCGTCACAATCCTTTGAACAAACGCTTGTGTGAAAAACAAGTCGGCATACCGTACAGGGGCAGCATCAGGAGGTGGAGCATGTTTAGGGCCTGGTACAGCTGTAAAAGCAATCTGTGCGGGGCCAGCATCCTCCCCCATGATGTTCATCCAGAACGGCTGGCCTGGCAGGGCATCCTCCTCATCCTCCTCGTCATCAGGATCAGCATCTGTGTCATCACCTGGATCTGCAACAGAAGAATGAAATAAATATAGTAGACAGTTATCTTATAATAAGAAACAGTAGTAATTTTACTTAATTCACTATAAAACACATTGTTTTACTAACAGTATAAGTAACACCTAAAATATTTGTGCCTAATACTGAAGTTTATTTTGAGATTTACATTTACGCTGAGAAAAAATAATATCATAAAAAGAAATATAAAATAATTCCTTTTATCATAATATGCATACAGTTACACACACAATAATGCCAATCACAATGCTAATACTAGAAAATAATAATGCATGCATTGAAACTTGAGTGAGCATGAAACAAAAGCCGTATATAATGCCAGCTGTTTTGTCAACTTGAGTGACACGCCCACTTCAAAAGTTACATATACAAAACAAGCACCTGATATGAACCAAGGTTCTGCACAAAGACAGCTACTTCGCCACACCGTCTCTTATTCATGTCTAAACTACTCTTTTTATTTGACATTTATCGTTTTTCTAAGCATAAAGTAACACAATAATAAGCTAACACACTTGTTCATGAGCTGTCACTACGTAAACAAACACTAATCAAACAGATCACCAATGCAAGTTATCAACAACCATCGTACACATGTTTACAGACCACGTTGTCGAGTCACGTTGTCGAGTCAACTACGAATGAAAACAACTGTAATTACCTTCATAATCCCCGTCAGGGGCCGGGCGGGGCAGAAAAAAATCCCACATGGCTCTGATGGGAACCCACGACCTCCCAGCCAGGATGTCCGCGACACTAACCACTTCGCCACGGCTGCTGGTGAACTCGTTACGTTTTGGTGCGAATTCGGATCAAAGGACGGATCCAGAATCCGTTCAATCTGGGCAGAGGTGTGCGCTTCCCCAAGTGCCCTTGGTGGTTGTGTCCTGAAAGTTGCTCATCTTTTGTTTTTTTTCTTTTTGGCCAGTTTTTTTCTTTCTTTTTTTTCTTTTTGTTTTTGGCCACTGGTTCGGAGCGCTCGGTTTAAACCCTTTTTATAACGTCACGAGGAGGGATGCATAAACACGATAAGTCCTCCCTCCCACCACATCCCCATTTCCTATCCCTACGCCCCACCCCCACCCCCACCCCTGCCCCGCACCCCCCAACACCCAATCCACGCTTCGTCGTCCATCCTCACTCTCCACCTTTCCTTCCAGACTGTTATCCTTGTCACTCTCCACCTTTCCTTCCAGACTGTTCTCCTTGTCACTCTCCACCTTTCCTTCCAGACTGTTATCCTTGTCACTCTCCACCTTTCCTTCCAGACTGTTATCCTTGTCACTCTCCACCTTTCCTTCCAGACTGTTATCCTTGTCACTCTCCACCTTTCCTTCCAGACTGTTATCCTTGTTACTCTCCACCTTTCCTTCCAGACTGTTATCCTTGCTGCCCGTCCTTTAGGACTGATTCCTTCCCCGTCTTTCTCCTTCCATCCCAGCCTCCCTCTCTTTCCTGTCCTCTTCCTTCCGTCCTTCCCCCTTCTCTTCCTTTTCCTTCGTTCCGCTTCCTTCCTGTCCTGTCCTGTCCTTCACAGCCCTTTCCAGTCCTTCTTTTAACATTCCTGTCCGTTTCCTTTCCGTTGCTAGTCCCTTTTCCTGTCTCTTCGTTCCTATCCTGTCCTTCCTAGCCTTTCCTTCCTTTTTTTTTTTTTTACATTCCCGTCCATTTCCTTTCCCTTTCTGTTCCTTTTCCTGTCCTCTTCGTTCCTGTCCTGTCCTTCTCAGCCTTTCAATTCCTTGTTTATCCTGTCCATTTCCTTTCCCTTTCTGTTCCTTTTCCTGTCCTCTTCGTCCATGTCCTGTCCTTCACAGCCCTTTCCAGTCCTTTTTTCCATTCCCGTCCATTTCCTTTCCCTTTCTATTCCTTTCCTGTCATTTTCGTTCCTGTCCTGTCCTTTCCAGTCCTTTCCAGTCCTTTTTTCCATTCCGTCCATTTCCTTTCCCTTTCTATTCCTTCCTGTCATTTCGTTCCTGTCCTGTCCTTTCCAGCCCTTTTCGCCTTTCAATGCTTTTCCTTTCTTGTCCTTTTCCTTTCCAGTCATTTTGTTTCCTGTCCTTTTCTTTTCCAGTCATTTTGTTTCCTGTCCTTTTTCTTTTCCAGTCATTTGTTTCCTGTCCTTTTCCCCCCCCGTCATTTTGTTTCCTGTCCTTTTCATTTCCATCCCTTTTGTTTCCCGTCTTTTTCTTTTCCAGTCATTTTGTTTCCTGTCCTTTTCCTTTCCAGTCATTTTGTTTCCTGTCCTTTTTCCTTTCCAGTCATTTTGTTTCCTGTCTTTTTCTTTTCAGTCATTTTGTTTCCTGTCCTTTTTCCTTTCCAGTCATTTTGTTTCCTGTCCTTTTCCCCCAGTCATTTTTTTTTCCTGTCCGTTTTCTTTTCCAGTCATTTTGTTTCCTGTCCGTTTTTTTTCCCGTCATTTTGTTTCCTGTCCTTTTCCGCCCAGTCATTTTGTTTCCTGTCCGTTTTCTTTTCCAGTCATTTTGTTTCCTGTCCGTTTTCTTTTCCAGTCATTTTGTTTCCTGTCCTTTTCCGCCCAGTCATTTTGTTTCCTGTTTCCTTTTCCTTTCCAGTCATTTTGTTTCCTGTCCTTTTCCTTTCAGTCATTTTGTTTCCTGTCCTTTTCCTTTCCAGTCATTTTGTTTCCTGTCCTTTTCCTTTCCAGTCATTTTGTTTCCTGTCCTTTTTTCCCTTTCCAGTCATTTTGTTTCCTGTCCTTTTTCTTTTCAGTCATATTGTTTCCTGTCCTTTCCCCCCAGTCATTTTGTTTCCTGTCCTTTTCCTTTCCCGTCATTTGTTTCCTGTCCTTTCCCCCCCAGTCATTTTGTTTCCTGTCCTTTTCCTTTCCAGTCATTTTGTTTCCTGTCCTTTTTCCTTTCCAGTCATTTTCCTTGTCCTTTCCTCTCTCTCTCTCTCTCTCTCTCTCTCTCTCCCCATCTCTCTCTCTCTCTCTCTCTCCCCTCCCTCTCTCAATCCGTCTCTCTCTCTCTATCTCTCTCTCCCCTTTTCTTTCTCTCTCTGCCCCTCTCAATCCGTCTCTCTCTCTCTCTCCCCTTTCTCTCCGTCTCTCTCCCCCCCCCCCCCCCCCCCGGTCCTCTCTCTCTCTCTCTGCCCCTCTCAGTCCGTCTCTCTCTCTCCCTCCCTCTGTCTCCCTCTCCCTTTCTCTCTCTCTCTCTGCCCCTCGCAATCCGTCTCTCTCTCACCCCCCATCTCTCTCTCCCTATCTCTCACTTTTTTTCCCTTTCGCTCTTTCTTTCCTATCCTTTCTCTTCTGTTCATTTTCTTTCCTATCCTTTCTCTTCTGGTCTGTTTCTTTGCTGTCCTTTCTCTTCTGGCCTTTTCTTTGCCGTCCTTTCTCTTCTGGTCTGTTTCTTTGCTGTCCTTTCTCTTCTGGTCTTTTTCTTTCCTATCCTTTCTCTTCTGGTCTTTTTCTTTGCTGTCCTTTCTCTTCTGGTCTTTTTCTTTGCCGTCTTTTCTCTTCTGGTCTTTTTCTTTGCCGTCCTTTCTCTTCTGGTTTTTTTCTTTGCTGTCCTTTCTCTTCTGGTCTTTTTCTTTGCCGTCCTTTCTCTTCTGGTCTTTTTCTTTGCTGTCCTTTATTTTCTGGTCTTTTCCTTTCCTGTCCTTTCTCTTCTGTTCATTTTCTTTCCTATCCTTTCTCTTCTGGTCTTTTTCTTTGCCGTCCTTTCTCTTCTGGTTTTTTTTCTTTGCTGTCCTTTCTCTTCTGGTCTTTTTCTTTGCCGTCCTTTCTCTTCTGGTCTTTTTCTTTGCTGTCCTTTATTTTCTGGTCTTTTCTTTCCTGTCCTTTCTCTTCTGTTTCATTTTCTTTCCTATCCTTTCTCTTCGGGTCTTTTTTTTGCTGTCCTTTCTCTTCGTTTCTCATACATCAACGGGTGCTCCCCAAGGTACAGTTCTTTCTCCTTGTCTGTTTACTCTCTACACTAATGACTGCAGAGGTAATAATGACAGCCTTATCATCAAATTCTCTGATGATACTGCAGTCACAGATCTCTCCAACTCAGATAGAGCTTTAATGAAATTGTGAACAGTTTTACACAGTGGTGTGACACCAATTTCCTTGATCTTAATGTCCAGAAAACAAAGGAGCTGATCATTGACTTCCGAAGAAATACTGATCCTATTCCAGATTTACTTATCTCAGGTAGCAAGGTTGAAAGGGTGACTGAATATAAGTACTTAGGTTCTGTTATCGAAAACAACTTACATTCACTTCTAATTCTCTCTCTCTGTGTAAAAAAATGTCAGTCAAGAGTGTATTGCTTACAGAAATTGAGATACCTTGGAGTGAACTGTGACGTTTTAAAAGCATTCTACAGAAGCAATATTGAATCTGTGATCACTTTTTCATTTTTTAGTGTGGTATGGTGGATTAAATGTGAAAAACAAATGCTTGCTGGAAAAGATTGTGAAACGGTGTGGTAAGATTATTGGTGTTAAGCAACAAAGTTTAGGAGAAATGTTTGAAATAAGAGTGCCTAAGAAAGCTCAGAAGATTGTATGTGATGAAACCCATCCTCTGTTCCCTTTTATGAAAAGATGTCTTCAGATAGACGATTCCGGCAACTGAAATGTGAAACCAACAGACTGAATCGTAGTTTCTTGCCTATTTCAATCCGTTCATTGAATAATCACTGACCTGACCATCCTGAGTAAATGTTTAATGCTGTCGTTATAAAGATAGAGGAGAGGGTGAGGGCGAGACTTGGATAGAGAGAGAGAGAGGGTGGGATGGGTGGTGGGTGTGGGGAGGGTGGTGGGGAGAGAATGAGAGTGTAGATGTTTTGGGGAGGGGGATGATAATCAAGTGATAATGATTTTAAAATTACCTCAGTTCTCATCCCGTGTAGAATGTGTGTGTGTGTGTGTGTGTGTGTGTGTGTGTGTGTGTGTGTGTGTGTGTGTGTGTGTGTGTGTGTGTGTGTGTGTGTGTGCCCCTTTTTTACGGTTTATTTAGAGTACAGCTGATTTTTTCTTTATTAAATTGACTGGATGTAAAATGGAGTGTATGTTGGGTAGAGTTATTGATTAGTTTTATGTGAAAATAAGCCTTACTTCATTTATATTGTTTTTTAATTTGTGGGCATGTGCAGGTGTGAGTGCAATGCACATTTTATATTATTCAATGCTGTGTACTCATATGTCATGTGTTTATGTGTTCCCACCACAACACAAAGTTCTTATGAAAGAAAATAAAGTGTCTTGAATTGAATTGAATTGAATTGAATTGGTCTTTTTCTTTCCAATCCTTTCTCTTCTGTCTTTTTCTTTGCTGTCCTTTCTCTTCTGGTCTTTTTCTTTGCCGTCCTTTCTCTTCTGGTCTTTTTCTTTGCCGTCCTTTCCTTCTGGTCTTTTCTTTGCTGTCCTTTCTCTTCTGGTCTTTTTCTTTGCCGTCCTTTCTCTTCTGGTCTTTTTCTTTGCTGTCCTTTCTCTTCTGGTCTTTTTCTTTGCCGTCCTTTCTCTTCTGGTCTTTTTCTTTGCTGTCCTTTCTCTTCTGGTCTTTTTCTTTGCCGTCCTTTCTCTTCTGGTCTTTTTCTTTGCTGTCCTTTCTCTTCTGGTCTTTTTCTTTGCCGTCCTTTCTCTTCTGGTCTTTTTCCTTCCTATCCTTTCTCTTCTGGTCTCTTTCTTTCCTGTCCTTTCTCTTCTGGTCTCTTTCTTTGCTGTCCTTTCTCTTCTGGTCTTTTTCTTTCCCATCCTTTCTCTTCTGGTCTTTCTTTGCTGTAATTTCTCCTCTGGTCTTTTTCTTTGCTGTCCTTTATTTTCTGGTCTTTTCTTTCCTGTCCTTTCTCTTCTGGTCATTTTCTTTCCTATCCTTTCTTTTTCTGGTCTTTTTCCTTCCTATCCTTTCTCTTCTGGTCTTTTTCTTTGCTGTCCTTTCTCTTCTGGTCTTTTTCCTTCCTATCCTTTCTCTTCTGGTCTCTTTCTTTCCTGTCCTTTCTCTTCTGGTCTCTTTCTTTGCTGTTCTTTCTCTTCTGGTCTTTTTCCTTGCTGTCCTTTCTCTTCTGGTCTTTTTCTTTGCTGTCCTTTCTCTTCTGGTCTTTTTCTTTCGCATCCATTCTCTTCTGGTCTTTTCTTTCCTGTCCTTTCTGTTTTGGTCTTTTTCTTTCCTATCCTTTCTCTTCTGGTCTTTTCTTTGCTGTCCTTTCTCTTCTGGTCTTTTTCTTTCCTATCCTTTCTCTTCTGGTCTTTTTCTTTGCTGTCCTTTCTCTTCTGGTCTTTTTCTTTGCTGTCCTTTCTCTTCTGGTCTTTTTATTTGCTGTCCTTTCTCTTCTGGTCTTTTTCTTTCCTATCCTTTCTCTTCTGGTCTTTTTTCTTTGCTGTCCTTTCTCTTCTGGTCTTTTTCTTTGCTGTCCTTTCTCTTCTGGTCTTTTTCTTTGCTGTCCTTTCTCTTCTGGTCTTTTTATTTGCTGTCCTTTCTTTCTTGGTCTTTTTTCCTTCCTATCCTTTCTCTTCTGGTCTTTTTCTTTGCTGTCCTTTCTCTTCTGGTCTTTTTCTTTCCTATCCTTTCTCTTCTGGTCTTTTTCTTTGCTGTCCTTTCTCTTCTGGTCTTTTTCTTTGCTGTCCTTTCTCTTCTGGTCTTTTTCTTTCCTATCCTTTCTCTTCTGGTCTTTTTCTTTGCTGTCCTTTCTCTTCTGGTCTTTTTCTTTCCTATCCTTTCTCTTCTGGTCTTTTTCTTTGCTGTCCTTTCTTTCCCGTCCACTTTGTACCTGTCATTTGTTTTCTTCTGTTCGTTTCTTATCTATCCTTTTCGTTCTGTCCTTTTTTTTCTTCTTTTTTTTTTC
>CM031598.1:108747156-108777714 GCA_018398815.1 Conus ventricosus
CAGAGGAGGGGGGGGGGGGGGGGGGGGGGAGAAGAAGGAAAAGGGGTCGGAGAAGGGGAAAAAAGAAAACGCCGGCCTTATCTTATTACAAGGAATCCAGCAACCAATCATTTCACCGGGGAGATCACAAACAGAATGACGGAACTTGGTTCTCACAGTTTTTTCCCGACTATAATTCCAGAGGAAACGAACCGGCAGACAGGCAACGCTGCCGGTGTGGGTCCGAGTGCCGTTGACACAGAAAGAAAAGGGAACAGAAAGAAAAGGGAAAAGAAAGAAAAGGAAACAGAAAGAAAAGGGAACAGAAAGAAAAGGGAAAAGAAAGAAAAGGGAACAGAAAGAAAAGGAACAGAAAAAAAGGGAACAGAAAGAAAAGGGAACAGAAAGAAAAGGGAAAAGAAAGAAAAGGGAAAAGAAAGAAAAGGGAACAGAAAGAAAAGGGAAAGAAAGAAAAGGAAAGAAAGGGAAAAGAAAGAACAGCGAAGGGACGGGACAGGGAGCGACACACCCAGCAAACGGCGGAAGGAAAGAACACGAGAGAACCGAGAAGAAACGAACAGAAAGGGAAAAAAAGAAAAAAAAAGAAATAAAATCATATGAATTGAAAAGTGAAAAGAAAAGGGAAAAACAAAAGGATAGGAAAAGGAAAAAATGGCATAAACTAATACAGTACTATAAAATGAATTAATGGCCTAAGCCCCAATTATTTAGTACATCTTCTTCCCTCTCTAGTCTCTGACAGAAACCCTCACCACAGGCGAAGGCCTCTAGAACGCACAGTAATGAAATGTAAGACAGTTATATAAAAAATCGTTCGTCCCATCCGCAACTCAATTATGGAATGCACTACCTGACTACATTAAAACTAGCAACTCCTTGAGCAACTGAAACAATATCTGTCTGTTGATGACGCTATAGTTCCAACCATACTACTATTTTGGTAAAAGAAGAGAACAAGTAATTCACTGCCGGCTCCGTTTAGGTATGAGTGATCTAAAGAACGATATGGTTAAACCGACATCTGGATAATAATCCTTCTTGTAGCTGTGGCAATGGAAGAGAACAGCAGACACTATTTGTTATTCTGTCCCTATTCAATATAGTTCGTGAAATACAATTATGACTCTTCCACAGAATTATACCCAATTACGTTTTCTTTTAGAAGGTAGCCGTGATCTTCAACCTGATGTGAATTCATTAATATTTGGAAAAGTACACCAGTTTATCTCCGAATCGAACCGATTTCAGCCCTGACTTTCTCTTTTAAAAAAAAAAAAAAAAAAATCGTTTTTACCTTTTATATTTTACTTTCTGTAACTTATAGTTTGGCTCTTATTTATTCATTATGATCCATTTCTTTATTTTTGCGATAAGAGGCTGACTGACAAGTCGATTGGCCCAAGACGTAGTTTACTGGATAGATAGTTTGTTTACTTACTGATTAGCCAACGTCATCGCTAAATTAGTTAAAAAAAAATTCTGTTTAAGCGATCGATGTCATAGTGTCTTCGAAAGGGAAGGAAAACAATAACAGGAAATGAAAAAAAATGAAAAGGGGAAAAGAAAGAGGGAAAAAAGGAAAAAAGTTAAATCAAATTGAACTACCATACTTCAACACAATACTTATGGAAAAGATGGTTTCTACCCTAAACTACTTTAACGTTATTGTATAAGTTTCTCTCATGTTTGTAAAGCGTTCACATGTTCTTGTTGATGACGTGATGCTGTTTCCACTCCCTTCCTCCCATTTTCCATGTTATTCATTTTATTTTTTCTGCTACTGTGTCTCTTTTTCGGCTTTTTTTGCTGTTTTTTTGGTCTGTTTTTTGTTTCTCTTCTTTTTTCAATGTTTCCTTAAAAAAAAAAAATCCCAAACACGAAGTGAAATGTTTAGTATATTGTGAATGTATTTAAACCGCCAATATATTGTAAATGTCAATTTGAGCACAGTATAAGCCTAGGGCTTGTTTGCTCATTCGGCCTGTCAGTAATGAAGGTATCTGTTCAATTGTTTCTGAATAAAGTTATTTAAACCAAAAGGAAGAAAAAAGGAAGGAGAAAAAAAAAAGGAATGGAAAGAAAGGAACGAAACGGGAAGGAACTATCCCCCCCCCACCCCCCCCCCCCCCCCCCCCCCCCCACAGAAACCTTGTAACAAACACATCAGGCAGCTGGCCACACAAAAACATCCACATTAAAGAAAACAACTGCCACAATAAGAGAGAGAGAGAGAGACAGCAGACAGACAGACACAGACAGACAGACAGACAGACAGAGAGAGAGAGAGAGAGAGAGAGGAGAGAGAGAGAGAGAGAGACAGAGACAGAGAGAGAGAGAGAGAGAGAGAGAGGAGGAGAGAGACAGAGACAGAGACGAGAGAGAGAGAGGAAATTCAGATTCAGATGTTAACTGTTACAGACCCTGGCCCTGGAAAAAGGGATGCACACGAGACAACAAAAGTGGCATCACCCTGCTAATAAATGCAATGCACAGGGACAGGGAAACCAGACAGTTGGCAACGGGAGACGACACGAACAGTGGCAGAGACAGGGAGGAGGAGGGGGTGGAAAGAGAAGAGGAGGGGGGGGGGGCATGGGAACAGAGAAGAGAGGAGAGAGAGAAGAGAGAGAGAGAGAGAGAGAGAGAGGAGAGAGAGAGTGGGGGTGGAGAGGAGGGGGTGGGGGTGGGGGTGGGGGGTGGGGGGGGGTGGGAGCGGGTGGAAACCATCGTCATCTGACGTGACAGATGCATGGGAGATGCTGTCAGATGGCCGCTGCCAGGCTTTGCAGACAGGCTGACAGGCAGGCAGTGCAGGGCAGTACCACGGTGCTGTGAGCCTGAGAGACACAAACTCGTTGGCAGGTCGGGCCCTAATCCGCTCAGTCCACTTCCCCCCCCCCCCCCCAAACTCTTCCATCTCACGGGCATGGGAATATATTGATCTGCAGACCGTCCCTCTTCCAACCACCACACCACCACCACCACCCCTTCCCGCCCTCTATCCCCCCCCCCCCCCCCGCTCTCCTCCTTCTTCTCCTTCCCCAAACCCCACCCACCCCACCCCTAGCGCTTACTCACCCACCCCCCCCCCCAAAAAGTACTAGGTCTGTCCTTGTGACCCATTCCGCCTGTCGTCACCACCATGCCTCGTTCACATCGGTTCAGGAGTTTCCGGGTCATCTTGCTGAGACAAATACAAACCAACAGACGTTAGGGGGAAAACATGGATTGGGGGGGTGGGGGTGGGGGTGGGGGGAGACTGGGTGATAGGAGGGAGGGAGAGAGAGAGAGAGAGAGAGAGAGAGAAGAGAGAGAGATGAGAGAGAGCAGACAGACAGACAGACAGCAACACACACACCAACACAACACACACACCCACACACACACAACGTACCACACACACACACACACCACACACACACACACACACACACCAAACACACCCACACACACACATTAGCACGCACGCACATGCACACACGCACGCACGCACCACGCGCGCGCACGCACGCTATCGCGACACACCGCACGCACGCACGCCACACACACACCACACAAACACCACCACACACACACACACATCACACACCACACACACAACTCTTCCTTATCCCCCCGCACGAAAGTAGCTTTGCCAAAGAGCATCGCCTTTTACCTCGAGTGGTCCTCAGGAACACTGAAGTAGTAGGTCAAACAGGGAAAACGGGGAGGGGGTTGGTGGGGATGGGGGAAATAAAGAACTGGGAAACAAGAGAGAAAAAGAGGGTGAGAGGAGAGAGAGTCGTCGGGTAATGAAGACACACCGAGAAGACCCGATCTTTTCAGATAGCTCCTTTTATATGTAAGTGTTCCGTCTGATAACGAGAGCGGGTTTAAAAATGTCTCTATTGCGTTTTCAGTGTTCGGGGGGCGGAATAGTAAGGTGTGGGTAGAGCGCCATGCGACAGGTTTTGCGGGTTCAACATCTCGCGGGCCGTTTTCCGGTACAAGGGGGATTTTTCCCTCGGAGGGTTAGCAATTAGTTCTGACTTTCCATTCCCATACAGTCCTTCGAATGAGACTATAAACCGCGCAGAGTTCTGTGTTGTGAACGCACGCACAACATCTTGCTCACGTAAAATCCCATCACCCACTTTCAGGATAAGGAGAAGGCCAGCTTTGAGGGCCGTTTGGTATGGATGACACGTTACACATAGCATGCACCTTCCCCGAAGATGGAGTAATGGCTGCCTTAATGGCAGGATTAAAAAAATGGTCATGTACACATAACTCCACTCCTTTGTAGGGTAGATGGATTAATACTTGCCTGCCCATAGAGGGAGTGTCCGCAGGAGTATCAGCCTGCGTATGCAAGAAGAAGTTTTCAGTGTTAAGTTCCAGTTTTTATCAAAAAAAAAAAAAAAAAAAGTTTCACCGCGTGCGAACTAGTCCATATATACACACACTACACCACATCCTCTAAGTTCCGAGACCACACTGCTGCGTGAGTTAAAAGCTGATGGAGATCTAAATGAACTGATGACTAAGATGAGAGAATTTCAGAAGTGGGTCTCAGGGTAGTACGACTTAGCAGATGTCTGACCTACCCATTAGCCCAACGCGCTGGTCAGCAGACATTGAGGTGCTACCAGACATCGACATCGTATTCGCGATGGGGAAAGAAAAAAAAAAAAAAAAAAAAAAAAAAATAAATATATATATAATATATAAAATTATATAATATATTATACTGTTGTTTGATTGTTTTCCTCATTATTTTATTTAAGTAGCGAATGAAAATCACACGTGAAACGTTCGTATGAAATTACTGATTGTGTTTGTGAAAGCTGTGGAGTTTTGACAGTCGGTTTTTTAACACGCTCAGGGGAGACATACAGAACAGTAATCGCTAATCTTTCTGCGATAAAAGCACGTCTGGTGAGCAGATAATCAACTGGACTTACTTTCCCTTCCTTCTGTCTCTCTCTCTCTCTTCTCTCTCTCTCTCTCTCTCTCTCTCTCTCCTCTCTCTCTCTCTCTCTAATAGCCATTTTTTGTTCCTCGAAAAGGGACAATCAAGCTGTTCTTGTTTTGAATCTGAAAATAAAAATTTCGTTCATGTAGAACGGATTAATGCAAATCAGTCTAAACACCACCATGTTTAGTTTCTTCAGAACATACGATAAAAGTTGCTCTGATTTGAGTCTGAAAATAATCTTCTTTTTTTTTTTAACCTAAAGAACATTCTCATTTACATTAATCTAGACATCATCGTCCGCAATCTCTCGAAAAAGGTACAACAAATTTGTTCTGATTTTGAGTCTGAAAATGGTCACTTCATTCACGGAGACCATTCTAACGTGAAATTCGTGTTCGGGAACCACACATCTGTGACAGATTCAGAAAAAAGGAGGATGAAGAACCTGCACAAGAACCTTGAACTGAAAAGGATTAGGGAAGGGTCACGTGGGGGGCACCGAACCCCCCCTCCCCTCCCCCCCCCCCCCCCCCACCACACACACCTACCTTCCATTTCCCCTCCCCTACCGCCTCTCCTGTCTGTCGTCCATCCTCGCCCTAATATTAAAACTAATACACCCAAAAGCATCTTAAAGTCTTAAAAGGAAAAAAAGTCTCACTATTGATGTCAATCAAGAAAAATTGTCCCCCTCCCCCCCCCCCCCCCCCCCCTCTCCTACCCTCTCTCCCTTCTTGCAAACCCCCTTTCCCTCAACTTTTTCCGGCGTCGCACCCCCCCCCCCCCCCCCCCCCCCTCTTCTGCCAATGACCTCTCTAGGTCAGCGCACTTGCACCCAGCAGCAGTGGAGAGTGTATTCTGTGCAGCACAGAATAAGGACCGACCAGAAGACGTGGTGTCCATGATGCACTGAAGGAAGACCATCTACGAGGTGCTTTGAAAAATGAACATCATTTGTCACATCCATAGTCCCTGAAGACAGCGTTCATGTTGCTGGCAACAAAGAGGAACGGGATTATCAAATGAACATCATTTGTAACACCTATAGTCCCTGAAGACAGCGTTCATGTTGCTGGCAACAACGAAGAACGGGATTATCAAATGAACATCATTTGTAACACCTATAGTCCCTGAAGACAGCGTTCATGTTGCTGGCAACAACGAAGAACGGGATTATCAAATGAACATCATTTGTAACACCTATAGTCCCTGAAGACAGCGTTCATGTTGCTGGCAACAAAGAGGAACGGGATTTTCAAATGAACATCATTTGTAACACCTATAGCCCTGAAGACAGCGTTCATGTTGCTGGCAACAACGAAGAACGGGATTATCAAATGAACATCATTTGTAACACCTATAGTCCCTGAAGACAGCGTTCATGTTGCTGGCAACAAAGAGGAACGCGATTTTCAAATGAACATCATTTGTAACACCTATAGCCCTGAAGACAGCGTTCATGTTGCTGGCAACAAAGAGGAACGGGATTATCAGTGGACACCAGCTGAATCAGAGACTGTGGGCTGTGAGGACCCCCCCCCCCCTCTCTCTTCTCTCTGTTACACACACACACACACACACACCACACACACACACACACCATACATATATTTATTATATATTTCCCCACATTTTCTCCATCTTCAATTTTTTTTTTTTTTTTAAAAGTTCAAATCTTTGCCAAGTCATTACTATAACGACTGAAGAATTGTTGACCTGCACTTGTTTTCTCCCACTACTTAATTGTTCAGCATTATATATATATATATATATATATATATATTATATATATATATATATATATATATATATATATATATATATAATGCTGAACAATTAAGTAGCGTGGGAAAACAATTATAATAACGACTTGGCAAAGATTTGAACTTTTAGAGAATTTTTTTTTAAAAATGAGGGTAATATATTTAAATATTAGAAACCCTTCACTACTGCCTAGGAAACCATCGTAATCCCTCTCAAAGGAACATCTAATCGTATTGCCTGCTCCTACCTACTGTCCGCTGAGTGGACCATCAGGGAGACCCGCTGAGCGTGTCTGTGCGCTTGGTTCAAATAGAGACACAGACCACATCCGCAGTGTTCTCACCACCAAGGTTCAAAAGAGAATCCCACACACCCCCAAAGCAGCCTAGCGAAGGACAGAAATGGAATAAAACAAAGTGTTAAGAAAAAATTCAGAAAAACTAAAAGCAATCAAGCAAACAGTATAAGAAATGAGGGGACAATCTGTGAGCCCTATGCTGAGAAAGTCCATTCAGGAGCAAGGGAGATCAAAGATATTGAACAGTCTGAGTGTCAGACTCAGTCTGATTTCAGTAACCCAACATTGTCAGCGCTAAAAATGTGCAAACAACCTTTAGTTGGATCTTCCTAAAGATGCAACCCCTCACTGACTGACCAAACAATATAATGCTGAAACACATATTAATTAGCGGGGAAAACAAGTGCAGGCCAACATTCTTCAGTCATTAAAGTAATGACTTGGCCAAAGATTTAGAACGTTTAAAGAAATTTTTAAAAAACAATCGATAGATAGATAGATAATAGATAGATAGGAAGATCGATAACAAGAAAACATAGACGAGGACCAATGAAGATATGGACCACGCCAAAACATTTTAAATGCATGCGGCCTGTGTTGAGAGTGTGTGCGTGCGTGCGTGCGTGCGTGAGGCGCGTGCGTGCGATAGCTGCTTGCGTGCGTGTGTGTTATGCGAGCGCGCGTGCGCGCGAGCATACCCACACACACCTCAGACCACACACACGCTCGCAACACGTAACACGCACGCACGCAGATAGATGTAGACAAGATGATAGATGATAGAAGACAAGATGATAGATGGATAGAAGGGTTTATGTCTGTATGGTCTATTTAAAAGCATCTAGAACCGCCATGCATATTTTCAATGAACTATTCTTATAAAGAAAAACAATATTTTGCTTGTTTTATGTGTGTTGATCTGGAAGGCATATGAAAAGGAAATACAATCAATTTCCCCCGGGTGAAACTGCTAAACCATCGACAGCATACTTACACTATCGTACGATCATAATTGGTGCACCATCTGCAGAGTTTTCTCTAATGCAAAAGTCAACGATACTGACTATATGCAGACCATAGATTATGAGCTTCAAATATAACCATTTTTTTCGTATTATGTTCCTGATATTGTGCAAGATTATGTATCTGCTTACATCCAAAATATGAAAACACAGACAATATTACTCACTCAGCACGAACTCTAATTTAACCGCAGCAACGGTACTGTCACGCTAATGATATCAACCACACAGCACTCATCCACACACACAACGAACGCATCACATCAGCACTCGCGCTACACGACACACACACACACACACACACACACACATATACACAAACGCGCGCAAAACACATACACACGCACAGGCACCATACACATGCAACCCCACACTGTCTCATCCCCAACCCATCCATCCACCACCTCCACACACACACACACACACACACACACACACACACATCACTATCCGCGAACTGACTTTACATTTCTGTCAGAAATACAAAATACATCTACACTTTTTCTTTCATTTTTTTTATGGCAAGCATGACATTTACCGGGACTGGGTAACGAAAAACACGCGTCCGTATTTTTCCTCATTTTGCAGCAAAAAAGCTGTCTCTGTGAAACAGATCCTACGCCTTACACCACAAAAATAATTACTCGGGCAGCAACATTTCCGCGTGGAAAAATATTGTTGCCAGCGACAGCATCAATGACTGCAACAATTTTTTACAGTGTCCTGCCGCAAAATGACTCGCGACAGTATTTAGACAGTAATCATGTTCGTAAGACAATTTTCGTGGAAAAGTGTCGGCCGACTAATTCTGTCAAAAATAATGATGCTGCGACATCTTCACGGAATACTAATAGAGCACAACGATCCCACGGCGACAGTATCATACACGACACGTCAGACACGTCAGAAGTGATTTATCCAAGACTTTTATCGATTTTCCATATTCCCGTCTCGTCGGCACGATAAAAATAAAATTAAAAAAAAAGGGCGGGGATGGGTGGTGAGGGGGATGGAGGTGGGAGGTGGGTAGGAGGAGGTTAAGAGTTTACAAACGAAGTCCGTGGAGAATTGAAAGAAGGAGGGGTAAACGGTGGAGGGGGGGGGGGGGGGGGGGTGGGGGGGGGGGGGGGGGGGGGGGGGGGGGGGGGGGGGGGGGGGGGGGGGGGAGGGAACTCGGAGACATGAAGACAGGTCAGTACTGCTGCCCCCCCCCTCCCCACGCGCCCCCCCCCCCCCCCCCATATCCCGCCCGCCCCCGCCCTTTCCCCCAATCCCTCTGGTCAGCGCACACACCATTGTCAATCAGGCACAAGCAGAGGGGGGGGGGGGGAGGGGGGAGGTGATAGGGGAAGCGAAAAGAAGAGAGTGGGGAGAATGTGTTGTGTGAGGGGGGGGGTGAGTGTGTGTGGGAGGAGGAGAATGAGAAGAACAAAGTGGAGGTAAAAGGGAGAGGGAGCAAAAACCACAAGCAAGCGCGCGCACGCACACACACACCACACACACACACACACCCACACACACACTCACACACATACACTCACACACACAACACACACACCCACACATCCACACACACACATATCACACACACACACACACACCACACACACACACACACAACACATACACACACACACACTCACACTTACACAACACACACACAACACCACACACAACACACACACACACAACACACACACACATACACACACACAGTCACAATCACACACACACAACACACACAACACACACACATGCACACAAAACACACACACATCACACAACACACACTACACACACACACACACATCACACACGCAGAGCGGAGAGGAGAGGAGGAGGAAGAGAGAAGAGAGAGAGAGAGAGAGAGAGCGAGAGGAGAGAGAGAAGGTCCGTAGTTTCTACGTCAATCCATTTGACAGAGAAACAAACAAACAAAGCGACGGCCTCAGGTGAAAAATGCCCCTAACCCTTCCTTTGTGGAATAACATACCCCTCCCTGGCAGTGACAGCAACAGCTGTAGTGAATTCACAATCCATCCCATCTTTTGACCTTTCCTCCAGCAGGAAAAGACAGCCTGCCCACAACAGCGGCAAACACGAGGAGGACAAAGTGTGCTTGTCCCTGTCCACCCTCCTGCCTGCCTCCTGTCTTCTTCCTGTCTTTCGTCTGTCTCCCATCCATCATGGTCAGTGTCGCTCAGTGGACAGAGTCATCTGCTTCATCCCCACAGACCTCCTCCACTAATCATCTTTCATCCTTTAACTCCTCTCTCACTTCGAGTTTCATGGTACCCACCCCCCCCCACCCACCCCATCCCATTCCAGTCCCACCTCTCTCTCTTTTTTCTTTTCCTCTCTCTCTCTCCCTCTCTCTCTCTCATCACCCCCCCCCCCCCCCTCCGCCCCGTAGACGCTAAGGATGTCACTGAAGAGAGTAACGCGACACATTCACGTGGGTTTTGCTCTAGGCAGAGCACAGCGCATGCAAACGAACGAGCAAACCTCCAGTAGCACGTGCGAAAGAAACCCAAACTGGTTTGACAAGGTGACAAGGGATCCCAGAACAGAGAGCGCGCAGCAAATACCGCGCTGACTGTTGCCCTCGCACTCAACTCCCGCTGTAAGGCCTACGAACCTAACACCCAGGGAGTCAGAACACTCCTGATAGAAAGAGGACAATAATGGGAAAGCCGGCTTCTAACATTTGAACCAAAAGTAAACATCATCAGTGGGGTGACGCAATGAAATTTCGGTCAACGACACGCAGTGTTAAAAATGAAAATGTGAAATTTGCCTCCTGTTTTGATTGCGAATGTAAAAAACACGTTTTGAAAATATTGCCCCGGAACGAAGTCAACGCGTGAGTGTGGATCCGAAGGAAGTTTACAAGACCTGTAGGATAACGTTTCTGACTTAGACGAGAAAAAGAAATATATGCGAAGCACATTAATCGCTGAACTCTTACAGTTAAGACAAACTGAGGGCCCACTTGTAGTATTTTTCATCAACAAAACTGTTTAATTATCAAACATATTAAAATGGCTATTACGCTACAACCTCCATTCGAGTGCCATTATTTCATAGCTAAAGACAGGCGATTTACCAACTCTTAATGTTAATGTCAGAGGCATTTCTTCACGCAGTAGATTATCGTTCGTTCAGTTTTCACATCTGTTATGAATCAGCCGTTTGTGCCAATGGGCAAAGAAGGGGGGAAAATGAGCGAAAAGCAAGCTAGATTCCGCAAGCACTCTTCAGTAGATCGTGACTTTATTGCATGGTCAAAAAGCCTTGAAATTTAAGTCGCTTTCATCGATTGTCAGATGGCATTTGATGCCGTAGATCACAATACGCCTTGACAAGTGTTTTTCAAATAAATTCGCGCCTCTTTGGAAACGATTTGTATGTTAAATGATATACATTTAAAGTTCTGTCCAACGTTGTACTCTGTAAGCTGGGGTCGCAAAGTGTGTGAATTCTTCGAATAACTGTCAGGCGTTTAAACAGGGCTGTCTGATGTGTCCTTTGATATTTCACCGGTTAAGTAATGACGTGGCCGAGAAGTCACGAATAATGGTAAAAACAGATTTCAGTTTTTGTATGACAAGATTAATTAAATAAAAAAAAAGTATTTGCTTATAATGTTGTTTAGTTTTCTTAGCGTATGTAGGATTGTAGGAGACTTTTTTTTTTTGTTTCATCATGTATTGATCATCGATTATCTCCCTTTCAGATTTTCTGATCCATTCAATCATTTTTCCACTCAAACGTGTGCCCCTTATAGGCAGTGGATGACTCTACAATTACATCCTTGAATTCTCTCTCTCTCTCTCTCTCTCTCTCTCTCTCTCTCTCTCTCTCCTCGCTCTCTCTCTCTCTCTCCTCATGTGTGTGTGTGTGTGTGTGTGTGTGTGTGTGTGTGTGTGTGTGTGTGTGTGTGTGTGTGAGCGCGCGCACGCGTTCATTCGAGCGTGCGTGCGAGCGAGCGTGTGTGCGTGCATGCGTATGTGTCCCCCTTCTCCGTCTCTCTATATTTCTGTCTCTCACATTTATTGTGTCAGTGTGTATGTGTGTGTGTCAGTGAGATGGGGGATGTGTGCGCACACGCTCACGTACGCGCCTGTTAGTAAATATGCAAGAGTTGACATTCTGAGGGCGATTTTAAGTAATCTCCAAGGTGTGAATGATACAAAAAGCGTTAGAATCCCGATCAGTTTCTGTCAAACTTTTAAACAAAAGACAACATCATCTTTAGTAACCCCCTCAACTGTTCCCCCCCCCCCCCCCCCCACCTCCCCATCTCCACCCAATCCCTCGTCCTCCAATTCTTCGAGAAACAAATACCAACAACAGATGATGCTGAGCCACACGTTTAAAACATGCTGTTGTTCACACACCACACACACACACACACACCACACACACACACACAACACACACACACACACACACACTTAAATGTTGTGCTGGAAACATCCCATTTGTTACAGGTAAACAGCAGACATGACGCAAGGATGTGCCAGACTTTATCGCAACGAGGCCGACATTTGAAGACGGCAAAAACATCAGCATTTTATTTGTGCTTTGTTTTGTTTTGTTTTGTTTTGTTTGTTTTCCGTGCGAAAGTGCCATTCTCCTGCGTTATCAAGTTCAGAAAGAACCACTTTTGAATCATGAACCACATAGCTGCATGACGTCACTTTTAAAAAGCGCTGTCAGCAACCGACGAGGAAAAGGAATAGAAGATTGATACCGCTGCAGAGTGAACGTCTTTTCAAACACCAACCTGGTGCCAAAGATTCGGATCATGGATATTTACCTGAGCAAGAGTACGGGCGAAGTGAGCGGAGACGACAAACACAAAATGGAATGTCATCATCGATACCCCCCCCCCCCCCCCCCCCCTCCTTCCCACAATGGCGGACTCACAAAACATATATCTGCTTTTTGTTTCAACATTTTCAAAATTTGAAACCCGACGAGGATGCAAGAATCCAAATTTGGTGGCAGTCTGGCATTGATGCACGACACAAACATGCATGCGGTCACGCTGTGAATGAACAAACTGCTTCGAGGAAAAGAGAGGTGCTTTGAAAATGGTTATCGTCTGCCATGGAACCTCTGAAAATGGCTAATCGTCCTGCCCTGGAACCACTGGGTCTGAGTCAAAGAATGCTGCCAGGAAATGGTCGAGAACAGTCCAGTATTTCAGTTAGTAAAATCTGGCGGAACCAGGGCCTAGACGTTTTTTCTTTCCGAACGATCAGGAGAGTCCTGAGTGGCGCTTCGCCTTCAAAGATATCTGCTGCACAATGGGTTCCGTATTTACTGACTGACGCTCTGAAAATACAAAGAAATCAATAACTACAACAGTTATTCCGAATGCGTCATAACGTTTTCTTTACACGGACCGACACGAAAGAGTGACGGGACCACGGGGGAAGTCACAAGCAGGTTAACGGCTTTCCTGTCAAACCACAATGCGTGAGTCATTCTTAGATTCTAAGCATGAGGCTGAGGTTTTCAGAGTCACAACGTTTACTTTTTTTTCAGTTTACAAAGTTATGTTCCTACATACCATTTTACCCAGAAGATCATCTAAAAAAAATTTCTTTCGTATCCCCACCTTTCTCTCTTACCCCCCCCCCTCCCCCAATGCGGGAGAGCTTTCCATCAAATATGTAATGTTGGTTTCTTGAAATCCAACAGTACATGTTGTCTTTCATTTTACAGCATCCTCAATAGTTTCTGTCATCAGATTTTTTTTTCGAAAAGAAGCTCAAGTATGAATGTTCGGTGGGAGATGGGCAGGGGGGAGGAAAGGAAATATTAATGATCATTGATCATCTGTCATCGTGACATATTTTATGCAAAGCATGTTGGCGGACTTGCTTCAGTATGTCTGTGAGGAACCTTTAAGTGCTGGTTCTGGAAGAGTCCTCTATGACAACGCCAGCTGCCATGATACAAACGGAGGCGACAGAATTCTTCGAGGGCTCTCTGGTTTTAGCTGTCTTCAGAATGAGAGAGGGTTGGGTGGAGGTAAGAGAAAAGGTGGGGTGGGGAGGGGTGGAAGGGGACAAGAGGTCACACAAAGAAAATTGTTCCCTGGTCACAACAGCTGTCAGCAGATTGATGTCAGCGGTGCTCAAGGAAGAAGACATAATGCTGCTACGGCACGACACGTATTACAAACTCAGTTTGTCTACACTGCAGACCTTTTTTTTTTCCAAAGCGATCAAAGAAAATCCTTCTTAGTCGAAAAGTAATCTTTAACCCTGTTGATCAAAAATGATGAATTGGTTCCTGTTCACAGAGCCGAATATGCTAAATTACCGACTGCACAGCCAAGTCTGATGGGAACAGGCCTGCTCTCCTTTTTCTTCCGCCTTCGTACAAACCCATCTGTCAGGATATCCTTTCCCCCTTTGCCCCCTCTCCTCTCTGTCCATGTCCCGTTCTCTCTTTATGTACCGCCTGAACTTTCACGGCGTCTCTTGCTCATTCCAGCTTTCCAAAACACACCTACACCCAGCTCGTTGGTGACAATATCTGCATCAGTGGTCGTCAAGGAGCAGCCTACGACAGGACACACGGTACTGCTGTTGTATCACGTGAATGGTTCTGGTGGTACCTGTTCTGGTCTGAAATACACAGTTACCACCGAGTAACCCCCCAGTGACGACATTCATTGCTTTTAGTCGCGGTGCCAAGACGAGCGAGCGCCTGGCATCCCCTTCTCCTCCTCTCCAGAAGGTGCCGCCACGTGTGTTCAGGGACAAGCAAGCCCTTCGAACTTGTCCACACCGAAATCCTGAACACGAACTGACCACAGGCACAGGTGTGGGAAGAAAACATTGACTCCTAAGTCACCAAGTAAGCAGGGAATGAAAGGCCAAAGAATTTCAATCCTTAATTAATTATGAAATACGAGCACTAAATAATGATGGAGAAGAATTCAATTTTCTCCTTCGATCGGATTAAAAAAAAAAAAAAGAAACGTGCCCAGAAGTACGCTGTTAGTTGTAGTTCTTTTCAAACGAAAACAAAATTGCACTAGATGACATCATCAGGAAGGACGTCTTGTCGCCTTCAAGAAAGCCGTCATCTGACCTTCTCGCTAAAGGGAAGGGATTCTCCGCATTCAGGCTCACAAGAAATCATTGATGTATAGAAGCTTTCTAATCTGTTCATTGAAATTCTTTCAGTCAATGGATTATTCCCTCTCACAGGGGATAATGTGGATATAACCAAAGGAGGAGCGCTAACTGAACTTTGACCCTAAAGGAGGCCGACTCATTACTCTTTGATTCAAAGGGAAGTTGACTGACTATATTCGTCCAAAAAGGGAACAGGTCACTACATTTTGACCCATAAAGAAGGTCACTAACTACGCGTTGACCCAGTGGGAGGTTGAGTGATTACGCTTCGACGCTAAAAGCACAGGGGACGCTTAATTAACTGACTATTCTACGCTTCGACAGAAATGGAAGTGAAACGGACAGCAAAATTGCTGAAGGGAGGTGTACTTACTACGCTTTGACCCAAAAGAGTAGTCACCAAACTATGCTTTGACTCCAAGGGAATCTCAGTCCATTTGACCCACGGGGAAACTTGCTAATTATATTAATATCCAAAGAGACATTTTTTACACTGCGCTTTGACCGATATGGAAACGAAACTAACAAGCAATTTGCCAGTGACTTACCGAGAGACATCTTGGCTCGTCAATTCTCATGATGATAATCCAGTGTGCTTCAACAGCGCGTATCAGTTTCACTTATTTTCACATTTCTGACACGAAACGTTCCACATTGATCTCCGATGTTCCCGCTCACGCGACACATTCCACATTCCCGCTGACGTCATGTACACCGCATTCCACTGATATATACATTCCACAACCCCACTGACGCCTAACATCCCACGTTCCCACTGACTCGTTGCCTTCCGCGTTCCCACTGATGTGAAATATTCCAGATTCCCGGTGACGTAGTACATTTCACATTCCACTGAACTACTACTTTCCACATTCCCAAGAAGGATACTTTCCACTGTATTTTTTTCTCACTGACGTCATGAATTTCACGTTTCCGCTGACGTGGCACCATCCACGTCCCCACTAACGTGGTTGACTCCCGCATGCCCACTGACGTGACGTGATACATTCCCAATTCCCTTTGACGTAGTACATCCCATATTCCCGTTGAGAACATGATAATTCCATTTTATCTACTGATGTGGTATAGTTTTAAGGTCCCCACTGACGTGGTGCATTTCACATTCCCACTGACGTGGGCATTTCACATTCCCACTGACATCGCGTACATTTCACATTCCCTTGACGTGGTGCATTTCACATTCCCACTGACGTGGTGCATTTCACATTCCCACTGACGTCGTACATTTCACATTCCTTTGACGTGGTGCATTCACATTCCACTGACGTGGTGCATTTCACATTCCCACTGACGTGGTGCATTTCACATTCCCACTGACGTCGTACATTTCACATTCCCTTTGACGTGGTGTATTTCACATTCCCACTGACGTGGTGCATTTCACATTCCCACTGACGTCGTACATTTCACATTCCCTTTGACGTGGTGCATTTCACATTCCCACTGACGTGGTGCATTTCACATTCCCACTGACGTGGTGCATTTCACATTCCCACTGACGTCGTACATTTCACATTCCCTTTGACGTGGTGCATTTCACATTCCCACTGACGTGGTGCAGTTCACATTCCCACTGACGTGGTGCATTTCACATTCCCACTGACGTCGTACATTTCACATTCCCACTGACGTGGTGTATTTCACATTCCCACTGACGTGGTACATTTCACATTCCCACTGACGTCGTACATTTCACATTCCCACTGACGTGGTGCATTTCACATTCCCACTGACGTGGTGCATTTCACATTCCCACTGACGTGGTGCATTTCACATTCCACTGACGTGTGCATTTCACATTCCCACTGACGTGGTGCATTTCACATTCCCACTGACGTCGTACATTTCACATTCCCTTTGACGTGGTGCATTTCACATTCCCACTGACGTGGTGCATTTCACATTCCCACTGACGTCGTACATTTCACATTCCCTTTGACGTGGTGCATTTCACATTCCCACTGACTCGTACATTTCACATTCCCTTTGACGTGGTGCATTTCACATTCCCTTTGACGTGGTGCATTTCACATTCCCACTGACGTCGTACATTTCACATTCCCTTTGACTTGGTGCATTTCACATTCCCACTGACGTCGTACATTTCACATTCCCACTGACTGGTGCATTTCACATTCCCACTGACTGGTGCATTTCACATTCCCCCTGACGTGGTGCATTTCACATTCCCACTGACGTCGTACATTTCACATTCCCTTTGACGTGGTGCATTTCACATTCCCACTGACGTGGTGCATTTCACATTCCCACTGACGTCGTACATTTCACATTCCCTTTGACGTGGTGCATTTCACATTCCCACTGACGTGGTGCATTTCACATTCCCACTGACGTGGTGCATTTCACATTCCCACTGACGTCGTACATTTCACATTCCCTTTGACGTGGTGTATTTCACATTCCCCCTGACGTGGTGCATTTCACATTCCCACTGACGTGGTGAATTTCACATTCCCACTGACGTCGTACATTTCACATTCCCTTTGACGTGGTGCATTTCACATTCCCACTGACGTGGTGCATTTCACATTCCCACTGACGTGGTGCATTTCACATTCCCACTGACATCGCGTACATTTCACATTCCTTTGACGTGGTGCATTTCACATTCCCACTGACGTGGTGCATTTCACATTCCCACTGACGTCGTACATTTCACATTCCCTTTGACGTGGTGTATTTCACATTCCACTGAGTGGCATCACATCCCACTGACGTCGTACATCGACATCATTTGACGTGGGTATTTCACATTCCCACTGACTCGTACGTCACATTCCCTTGCGTGTTATTTCACATTCCCACTGACGTCGTACATTTCACATTCCCTTTGACGTGGTGTATTTCACACTCCCACTGACGTCGTACATTTCACATTCCCTTTGACGTGGTGTATTTCACATTCCCACTGACGTCGTACATTTCACATTCCCTTTGACGTGGTGCATTTCACATTCCCACTGACGTGGTACATTTCACATTCCCACTGACGTCGTACATTTCACATTCCCACTGACGTGGTGCATTTCACATTCCCACTGACGTCGTACATTTCACATTCCCTTTGACGTGGTGCATTTCACATTCCCACTGACGTGGTGCATTTCACATTCCCACTGACGTGGTGCATTTCACATTCCCACTGACGTGGTGCATTTCTCATTCCCACTGACGTGGTGCATGTCACATTCCCACTGACGTCGTACATTTCACATTCCCACTGACGTGGTGCATTTCACATTCCCACTGACGTCGTACATTTCACATTCCCACTGACGTCGTACATTTCACATTCCCACTGACGTGGTGCATTTCACATTCCCACTGACGTCGTACATTTCACATTCCCTTTGACGTGGTGCATTTCACATTCCCTTTGACGTGGTGCATTTCACATTCCCACTGACGTCGTACATTTCACATTCCCACTGACGTCGTACATTTCACATTCCCACTGACGTGGTGCATTTCACATTCCCTTTGACGTGGTACATTTCACATTCCCACTGACGTGGTGCATTTCACATTCCCACTGACGTGGTGCATTTCACATTCCCACTGACGTGGTGCATTTCACATTCCCACTGACGTGGTGCATTTCACATTCCCTTTGACGTGGTGCATTTCACATTCCCTTTGACGTGGTGCATTTCACATTCCCACTGACGTGGTGCATTTCACATTCCCACTGACGTGGTACATTTAAAATTCCTACTGATTTCGCGCACTTAACATTCCTACTGATTTGATGTATTTCACATTTCTACTGATTTGGTGCATTTCACATTTCTACTGATTTGGTGCATTTCACATTCCTACTGACTTGGTGCATTTCATATTCCTATTGATTTGGTGCATTTAACATTCCTACTGATTTGGTGTATTTAACATTCCTACTGATTTGATGCATTTCACACTCCTACTGATTTGGTGCATTTAACATTCCTACTGATTTGGTGCACTTAACATTCCTGCTGATTTGGTGCATTTAACATTCCTATTGATTTGGTGCATTTAACATTCCTACTGATTTGGTGCATTTAACATTCCTACTGATCTGATGCATTTCACACTCCTACTGATTTGGCGCATTTTACATTTCCACTGACGTGGTCCACTTCACATTCCCACTGACATATTCCACATTCTGACGTAACACGATACTTGTCACAATCCCACCAACGTATTACATTTCTCACACTCCTATTGACGTAATGCACTTGATCTTCCCACTGACGTAAAGTGATACACCCAGTATTTCCATTGACGTCACGACGGTTTCGCAATTCCCACAGAGAGGGCACATTCCGCATACCCCGTGACGTAATGTGGCAAGCGGTTGACATCCTGGTCATCTTCGTTGCTGGACGGCGTGTGTCCCAGTGCCCCTCTGTTCATAAAGAAAACGCTGATTTCAAATTCTCTGACTGGACATGAACCCCGTTTCCCTAACACTGTTGTACATTTCCTTGCTATTGACACACTGGCAGAGAGCTGGCGCCCTGGTGTTAACATACGTGGTCAGTTTCCCTAACACTGTTGTACATTTCCTTGCTATTGACACACTGGCAGAGAGCTGGCGCCCTGGTGCTAACATACGTGGTCAGTTTCCCTAACGCTGTTGCTATCGACACATTTGGCAGAGAGCTGGCGTCCTGGTGTTGGTAGGCCTGGTCAGTTTCCCTAACATTGTTGTATATTTCCTTGCTATTGACACACTGACAGAGAGCTGGCGTGCTGGTGTTGGTAGGCCTGGTCAGTTTCCCTAACATTGTTGTATATTTCCTTGCTATTGACACACTGGCAGAGAGCTGGCGTCCTGGTGTTGGTAGGCCTGGTCAGTTTCCCTAACACTGTTGTATATTCCCTTGCTATCGACACACGCGCCTTGGTGTTGGTAGGCCTGGTCAGTTTCCCTAACACTGTTTTACATTTCCTTGCTATCGACACACTGGCAGAGTGTTGACGTCCTGTGTTGGCAGACGTGGTCAGTGTCCACGTGCAAAGCGGGGAACAGCTGAGAGGTTGTCGGCTGTGTCGGGTGAATGAACGGGTGAAGCACGGGTTTACCGGGTACCTGTCGCACGAGAAAGTTGAAACAGTTCAGAGAACCACGCAGCTTTACACATACACGAACGCACGCACGCACACACACGCACGCACACACACACACACACACACACACACACACACACACAGAGAGAGAGAGAGAGAGAGAGAGAGAGAGAGAGAGAGAGAGAGAGAGAGAGAGAGAGAGAAACAGAACGAGAGAGAGAGAGAGAAACAGAGCGAAGAGAGAGAAACAGAGCGAGAGAGAAACACACACACACACACACACACACACACACACACACACACACACACACAGAGAAAGAGAGAGAGAGAAAGAGAGAGAGAGAAACACACACACACACACACACACACGAGAGAGAGAGAGAGAGAGAGAGAGAGAGAGAGAGAGAGAGAGAGAGAAACAGAGCGAGAGAGAGAGAAACACACACACACACTACAGAGAGAGAGAGAGAGAGAGAGAGAGAGAGAGAGAGAGAGAAACAGAAAGAGAAACAGAGAGACACAGAGAGAGAGAGAGAAACACACACACACACACACACACACACACACACAACACACACACACACAGAGAGAGAGAGAGAGAGAGAGAGGAGGGAGCGTTGGTT
This sequence comes from Conus ventricosus, assembly GCA_018398815.1. Lineage (NCBI taxonomy): Eukaryota > Metazoa > Mollusca > Gastropoda > Neogastropoda > Conidae > Conus > Conus ventricosus. The sequence goes on from CM031598.1 coordinate 108,768,081, forward strand.
ATTTGCTTGTTTCATGAAAAACGCAAACTTGCATTCAAAACACTTGTTTTCGCATTTTAACGAATAAGGCGGCCATTCTGTTAATTCAACGATGTCATCATGGGGCTTTATTTCACAAAATAGATCGATTCCTGCAAATTTCGTGAAACTAGCAAAACACAAGACATGTGATTTAACAAAAACAACAACAACAACAAAAACCCTAAGTCTCAACAATTTAATCCCCAGTGACGCTACTTTCCGTTAAAAAAAAAAAGCACAAATCCACTTTGTCTTCAATAAAAGTATCATAAATGTTGTCCTTCAGCAACAGTTTCAGAAACGACATTGCATTGTAAATGCATACGGTTATAACCCTTATTCCTTTTTCCCCCCTCATTCACTACGAATAGGAACGTCTTTCGATTGGGGTGAAATGATCGGTATTCTCCCTCACATGGCTCTACCCGTAACTACCAATTAACAGACTTCATTGTTTCAAAGGTCAATCGATTTGCCCAACACAGATATTTTACGAACATTACATCAATAAACAAAACTATGGAGAAATACAGAGAAAGATGATAACCCAGCTTCTTTCAGTTTAAAACCTATCTATCTTCGAAGCAAACAAAACGTTTGGTGTCATAGGGCCCAAAAAAAAAAAAAATAGATTTTTTCTTATAATGTATCCTTTTCTCTTTAAAGCGCGCGCTCCTCTGACTGCTCCATATTCTGCAAGACTGGTTCGCGCTCCTTAGATCAATGTACGAGATAGTGTGTGTATGTGTGTGTGTGTGGTGTGTGTGGGGTGTGTTGTGTGTGTGTGTGTGTGTGTGTGTGTGTGTATGTGTGTGTGTGCGTGTGTTAGTGTGTGTTAATGTGTGTGTGCGTGCGTGCGTGCGCGCGCGCGCGCGCGCGCGCGCGTGGTGTGTGTGTGTGTGTGTGTGTGTGTGTGTGTGTGTGTGAGTGTGAAGAGAGGGAAATATGGAGTGAAGCGGAATGAGGATAGGCGAAGAGAGCACCCTTCTGAATACAGATAAGCGAAAACAAAGGACACAGCTACCATGTGGTTGCCGTTTCTGCTGCTGTTTTCAGCTCTGTATGACTGAAATCCAGACTTTCCATTGACTACCGCGGCCCTGTATGGCTAAGATGGAGACTTTCATTTATTTCCGCGGCCCTGTATGGTGAAGATGGAGACTTTCATTTATTTCCGCGGCCCTGTATGGTGAAGACGGAGACTTTCATTTATTTCCGCGCTCCACCAGCAGTTGAGGTTCTCCGAATGATCGTGTTGACGAGAGCTGTTCTGTTGTTGATGCTTTTGTTTCTTCGTTTTGTTCTTTGAAATATTTTTTCATCATGGAAGGTTTCTTCTTCTTCTTCTTCTTCTTTCTTCTTCTTCTTCTTCTTCTTCTTCCTCTTTTTCTTCTTCTTCTTCTTCTTCTTCTTCTTCTTCTTCTTCTTCTTCTTCTTCTTCCCTGACCTTCTTTCCCTCCCCATCTTTCCTCTTTCCCTTTCCTCTTTCTCTCTCCTTTGCCTGTGTGTGTCGGACGCGGGGGCTTGGTGAATAGAAAGCGTATAATCTGTAAGCAAAGCAATGATAATGATGTCAAGAGACAAAGCGCGTGGAATAGACTCTACAGTCCTCATCAGTCAGGGGGGGATACAAGAATGAACGACCAAACACAAGTACTGAATCTTGCGGTCATGGGTAGGCTATTGACCGACCCAGTCTACCCCAAGTCCGGATGTGAAAGGACCTGCTGGAGCAAGACTGGTAAAAAGACAAAGTTCTGTAAAAGAACCCCACCCCCACCTCCTCCAAAAAACAAACAAACACACCCCGGGAAAACAAAAACAGAAATCAAAACAACAACCAAAGTAAACTCTCTCTCTCTCCTCTCTCTCTCTCTCTCTCTCTCTCTCTCTCTCGATAATATTAAATAGACATACAGTTAGAGAGATCGATAGACAGATGAACATAACTACACGGAGATAGAGAGAGAGAGATGAACAAACGTACAAGGATATATAAATAAATAGATAAGCTGGGGATACTAAAAATCAATAGACAGATACGCTGCATAAAATCAAACAGAATAGGAGCAAGTGCAAAACCAGTAGAAATGTGTGTGTGTGTGTGTGTGTGTGTGTGTGTGTGGTGTGTGTGGTGTGTGTGTGTGTGTGTTGTGTGTGTGTGTGTGTGTGTTTGTTTTGTTTTGTTTTTTCAAATGGTGCAACAACTTCACATCACAACGAATTTCTCAACGAAAAAACCCGGCTTGATCTCATTTAGGAGAACGTCGTCGCTAGAAACATTGCCACCTACCCCACTTCGTCCCACCCTCCCTTTCCTCCTCCTCATCCTTCTCCTCCGCTTCTTCTTCTTCTTCTCTTCTGTTTCTTCTTTTTCTCTTCTTCTAGACTGTTTTGTTTGCATATCAAAGCGGATTTTCCGGCAGAATGTTGCTGGCTGTCACGAGCTGGCCACTTTCAGATCAGGGCTGTATCCAAAACAACGACAGGGCTCCAGGGACAGTAAAGGCGATACAGTTTACAGATGCCGCAGGCTAGGCACCTAAAAATGACCCCATGACGTCGACAAGAACACTATGACAGCTGAATTATACCAGGGGCATCTCCTTGGTCAGTTGATGCTCTTCAAACGAGTTTTGGAACTTCCCGCTGCCGATAGGAACTAAAGTATAGAGAGAATAAAAACTAAAGCCATCCCTGCTCACACAACACATACACACTCATGCACACACACACACACACACACACACGCACACACACACACACACACACACACACACACACACACACACACACACACACACACACACACGCGCGCACACACGCACGCACAAACACACACAACACACACACACACGCACGCACACACACACACACACACACACACACACACACACACCACCACCACCACCCCACCACCACCACCACCACCACCAACAACAACAACAACAATGGAGTGACACGGAGATGTAAGGCAGGAGGCCCGTTCTTCCTCCCCCACCCCCCCCCCCCCCCGACCCCCCCCACCCCCTCCACCGCACCTCCATCCCTCCCTCCCTTCCTCCTGCTGCCACACTCCCTGCCCTGTTCTCCCTTCCCCACCCCACTCTACCTACCTCTCCGCCCCCCCCCCCCCTCCCTCCCCACCCACCTGCTCCCCTCTCGCACTCTTTCTTCACTTCCATAAAAAACCCCACCGGACATCTGACCACCCCATAACTCGTCCCATTAGCTGAGCGGTGCTACTGGCATGATGATGTACTGAAGGAGGACCGCTGGCCGACGGCCATGGCAGTAAAGCCACTGTGACGATGGATGAATTTATGCCTCCTCCTCCCAACGCCTGCTATCAACAACCCTCCCCCCCATCCCCCCCCCCCCCCCCCCCCCCCCCCCCCCGTGTCCCAATGCCAACCCCCCGCTCTTGCTATCCCGTCTCCCCGCCCCCCCCCCCCCCCCCCCCGGTACAACCCCTCTCTCCACTCCCTCGAACCCCCCCCCCCCCCCCCACCCCACCCCCTCTCTCTCTCTCAACAGCTTGAAGGCGACGAACAGATTGTGATCGAGAAGCGATGTTGCTCGTTTGGGTCAAGCGTCGCCGTTCTCTTGTGGTGTTAGGCAATCAACACTTGCTGCTGTCTGCCTCCCCCCTCCCCCCTCCCTCCTCCCTTCCACCCCCCCCCCCTCCCCCCCCACTCAGTGTTACCTCCCACTGACCCATTTCCAACGGGAGTAAAGAAATAAAATAAAAAAAGTATTAAAAAAAAAAGAAGAAAACAAGAGAAGCGTGTGTGTGTGTGTGTGTGTGTGTGTGTGGTGTGTGTGTGTGTGTGTGTGTGTTAGGTCTTCTATTTCTGGTGTGTGTGTGTGTGTGTGCGCGCGCGCGCGCCGTGTGTGTGTGTGTGTGTGTGTGTGTGTGTGTGTGTGTGGTGTGTGTGTGTGTGTATGTGTGTGTGTGTGTGTGTGTGTGTGTGAATACGTGTGTGCATGCGTGCATGCGTGCATGTGTGTGTATGCGTGTGTGTGTGTGTTGTGTGTTGTGTGTGTGTGGTGTGGGGTGTGTGTGTGTGTGTGTGTGTGTGTGTGTGTGGGGGAGGGAGAGAGAGAGAGAGGGGGGGGGACTGGGTACGGGGTACGTGTATGTGCACACATTAGCACCGGAGCTTGGCAGACTGGAAATTGCGTCGATTGATCACCATCATTCATCATTGCAGTTCCCGCAAGCACGCACACACACACACACACACACACACACACACACACACACACACACACACACACACACAACACAAACAAACAAACAAAACACACACTGAGCACACACACATGCAAGCGTGCGTGCGCACACACACACACAACACACACACACACACACACACACACACACACATCACACATACACATACATGCATACACACAAACACATTTACACACACTGTCAACCTCGGGTATGTCAGTGGAGGAAGGACTAGCGCACAGCCCAAACACACTCACAGCTTGCTTACAATCTCATTCATATATCATGCATTCCCTCACATCAAACCACTAGTAAAGTCTATAACTTTACTACACATAATCATGGAAAGAAACATCAATGCGCATGGAGTCAAACAAAATAAAACATTCTCTCTTTCCTGAACTTCACAAAACCATTAATCTAAATCATCATTAACTAACCCGGGTATAAATAGATTTCTACTTTACCTGGCCAGGTGATCTTAAACTATTCACGAATCACTGTCTTTTCTTTTCTTTTTTTTCTTTGTTTCTTTTCACTGTCACTTTCACAAGCACAACACAACTGCTGGCCCTGGTCAGGTTGGACTGCTGGCACTGGTCAGGTTGGACTGCTGGCACTGGTCAGGTTAGACCGCTGGCGTTGGTCAGGTTGGACTGCTGATGAAAGTGGCGCTGCCAGTATGAGGTCGAACCCCGGTTCAGATTGAACAGTGGCTATCAGACATCGATCTGTTCTCCTTTCTTTCTTCCTGCATAACGCATTGCACTCTCTCTCTCTCTCTTCTAGTCTGCTCTATCAAATGGACATGGCTGCTTTTCTTTTCCTTTCTTTTCTTTTTTTTCTCTTCATCAGTTAGCAACTCTCTCTCTCACATCTCTCCTTAGTCCTCCCTCTGCAGACTCGATCTGGTGCTAATGCTTCAGCTCGGTTCTGTTCACTTCTCTCATCTCTCTGCCTTTCTCTCGTGCAGAGCCTACTCCCAGAACCTCTTCCTCTCTGTCTGTCTGTTCGTTCTCTTCTCTCTTCTCCCCACGCATCGCTTTCTTATTATCATCCCATGTGTCAAAGGGTGAGTACCATTGGTCAGTATTTTCCCGCCTTGTACCCGAAGTTACCTCCCTCTAATTCCATTGGACGTTCAAATCGTCAAAGTCACATCTACCGGCCTTGCTCTCTGTGGTGGTCAATGGTCATTTAATTAATTAGCTTGATTTACCCCCACCACACAATACCTTCCCCCTTTCCTACTTCAACCTGCGACGTCTGGCTTTAACTGTGGGCGCTGGTCGCTAATTGGCTGTCTTAGTCTGACCCAGGCGCCGAGACCCATCTGGCCAGACCTAACGAGACGTCTGCCCAGCCACTTAGTCCGCCTGCCGAACCGGTGCTGTCTCCGTGAGCCTCTTCGCTGTGCCAATTGGCTGACGCGACACCTTAAGTCGTCTGCTTGTGAACCAGAAATGTTTGCTTTTGACTTATGTCCGATTGAAAACTGGCTGGGCGACAGACCACGAATTCGTTTTCCCTATTTTGTCCTTGCCAATTTTCTTCCCCCTTGCAAAAAGACAAGCTCACATTGTCTCAAACAACGGTACAAAAAAAACAAGCCAACAACCGAATTGCTGACAACACAGCTACCGTTGCAAGGTTCTGCAAAATAATTTTACAACAAACGTTTACAAATATCAGCATGTAACATCTAGTAAATATCACCCCCAATGGTTACATTGACGGCGCTTTTGCTTATTTTTTTTTCCGACCATTTTCAGATAACCATCTGTGTGCACCAATGCAAATTCCCTACCTGCGGATTTGCCACCTCTCTCCATTCACAACTTTTATGAAAACACAATCAAATATAGATCAACGATCCATGACACCTCACTGAGGATTCTCCATCCTCACTTATCGCAAACAGTGCATTACTACACAAGCGACTGTAATGCTCCAAACATAACTACATTACAGACAAGTCTCACCAGAAAATATAACCAAGCCAAGGGGCATGAACCCACATCCCAATCAACATAACTGTAATCAACACATATATTAAACAAGTAGCTATGCACCCCGATATGACTGACTTCCTCTAGTGCAGCGTGCAGACTACACGACGAATAAAAAATCAGCTCCTACATTCTGTCGACACCTGGAATGATACTGAACTCGATAACCTGTAGGGCTGCCGTGCCCATTGCCCAACGCAGCTACCCTGCTGTTTTTCAGCTGCGCCTATGTGCTGAGTCCACGCTGAAAATATTTGCGGAAAAATATCGCATGAAGAGTTTGGTTTCCCATTTCACTCAAATCGGTAATCCCGATCGAAAACCTTTCAGTGATGGTGAATGGTCCTTTCCAATGCATCAGCAGCTTGTTGCGAACCGTGGGAAGCAGTAACAGACTTTGAGATTCCCACCTTGAGACTTACCTTCTCACTTCCCTGTCATATTGCTTCTCTGTTCGACCCTAGCCTCCTGGCAACTTTTTCCTTGCAACTTACATGTCTCATACCTGTGCCCACCTTTGGAAACAGGGCGAGATTGGGCAATCAGATCAATAGACACTCTCCTAGAATGGTGTTCAATTAAAAGGGGGCTGTTTAAGAGGCGCTTCCTCTTCTCCCCTCTTGTGCTGACCTTTGACACACATCAACATACATGCAGAACTTCTTTTATGTCTAGCCATTGCCCACTGGCCAATGGAAATCATCAAAGAATCGGTCAGCTGTTTGCTGGTGCCGAGAAGACCCCCTGAGCGCTCGTGACCAACTATGACATGACAGTGTCACGATACCATTGCAGGTACCTCTAACTGAGTTGTCACCTTACCATGTCTTCCCCCTTGGTGACAACTCGGTACAACAACCCGCCTTTCACCAGAAATTCTGTCTCACCTCCTCTCTTAACCACCTGTTTCTCACCACCACTGCTCTTGCCGAAAACTCCCCAAGACTTCAACAGCGAAGGACTTGTTCTGCGCTGCGCCGCCCTAGACTCATCAGGCGACACATCATATGCCTGACTTCCTGCAGAACGACTAACTGTTTATCACCTATTCCTCCTTCTGGCTCCGTTTTGAACTCTGCCCTGTAGCATTCAACACTCAGGATCCCCCGGCGATCCCTTGCACCAGAGTATATTCCATGATCACATCATAAAGGGGTTTCTTGCTCCATACACTCAGCGCAGACAAACTCGGGCCTAGAATAAGGGTACGTACTTTCTACTGGCCAACTGGAAACTCCCTCACATCCAGCGGGGCTGAGAGTACAGGTCTGGATTGGCCCTTCAAATCCCCTTCCTCGACCAGCGTTGTTCTTACTACACCACATGAACAACCAGTTCCCGTAAACACTTCACCCTCTGCTGGCCAATCCACCCTTCTTCCAACTGGTAATGAACCACTCAGCCTGAGGTGGCCCTCCATCCCTGACACTGACTGGCTTTTCCATGCTAGCATAGCCGGCACCTTCCACCCACTCAGAATGGATCCCTTCTGGTTGCACTGCAGGTCGTTTCCCCCTGGCGACCCTTATCAACCTCTTGCAAGGCTGCTGCCTTTTGGACACTCTCAATGCGACAAGCCCTCGCCACATGTCCCTTCGTGTGACAAAAGAAACACCTATTGTCCCTTTTGTCCTCCTTTCGGCCCCACCACTGGGTTTGTCAGACTTTGCAGAAAACTCCCCCAGTCCCCTTGCACTCATCTCACCTGTGCCTGGCACCTTTTTCTCCTGCACCTTAGTGCCCAAACGTGCCTCCCTATACACCTCTGCTAACTTCACAACTCCCTGCTGTCTCTGGCTGTCTCTCTTTCAAATGTATAGTTAACCGGCTGCAACCTGACAAAATCTGTTCTTTCATAACCAGCTCTTTTCAATTCAGCGAACTCCTTTTCGTACCACCAACTCTAACCACTTCTCAAAATAGTGATCTAAACGTGCACCAAACTGAGTGTACTTTCACCTGCTGTAATCTAGTTTGATCAAAATTTTCTTTCTGAAACCCCTTCCTCGTGAGGCCCAAATCCCTTCATCAAAGACTCCCTTCACAGCACCAAAACAGATTGTTGTCTGCTGGAACGCAGTGAAAATCTGAAAAGCCTTACCCGTAAATAGCGCTGACAAAATGACGCCCACTCTTCTGAAGGCCAACCCGACTAGTAGCAAACGTTTCAAAACGACTGATGTAACGCATCAATCGAATCTGATCTTCAGAGAATTTTGGCAACTTGGTCGGGGGCTAACTGCGCACAGGGTCACTGGAAACTAAACTACCATCACGGTGGCTCCCTCTGTTTCTCACTCTTTCTAACTCTAATTGAATCCTTAATCTTTCTGTTTCCTGCGTTTCCCTTACTTTCTGTTTTCCTGCGTTCCTGGTTTCGCAACCCTTAAATCTTTCCTGTTCCTGCTTGCTATTTCTACTGCGAAAACGGCGTCTTTCCGCTCGCTCATCTCTTTCCATCTTTTGTTGGGTTTTAAAGAATGCTCGCAAACTTCTCCCGAATAGCCTAAATCACGAGCGACGCTCACAAGTTTTTTCAATAGGGGTGTTCTTTTCTCCGCCATTATATCCTTTTTTTTTTTTGAACAAGAGTTTTTTTACTACGACAGCCAAACTGGTGGTTACCGACACGAGTGACGAATACACAACCTATGAATGAAATATTAGCTTTGGGGCAACGTAACTAGTTTTTATAAGACGCCTAGCGCCTGACCCAACTATGAGAGCGAATTATAGGCAATCTGTGCGAAATAAGTACTCGGGGCTGAAATGCCAAGCCTAGTGTTAACTATCTTGGAAGCAATGCCAAGCCCAGTATTTAACTATCTTTGGGAAAAATACAGTAAGACACACCTTGTCTTAGGATTACAATCCTTTAATCCCACCCAGCTTCCTCTCTGAGAAGTTGAACAATTTATAATAAATGGGCCAGAATATCCCGGGAGGCTCGCCAATAAATTGTCAACCTCGGGGTATGTCAGTGGAGGAAGGACAGCCACAGCCCAAACACACTCACAGCTTGCTTACAATCTCATTCATAATCATGCATTCGTACATCAAACCACTAGTAAAGTCTATAACTTTATACACATAATCAGAAAGAAACATCAATGATATGGAGTTTAACAAAATAAAACATTCTCTCTTTCCTTGAACTTCACAAAACCATTTATCTAAATCATCATTAACTAACCCCGGGGATAAATAGATTTCTACTTTACCTGGCCAGTGATCTTAAACTATTCACGAATCACTGTCTTTCCCTTTTTTTCTTTTTTTTTCTTTCTTTTCAAATGTCACTTTCACAAACACAACACCAAATGCTGCCTGGTCATGGAGCCTGTTAGATGGACTGCAGGTCCCCTGG
>CM031598.1:108777814-108793629 GCA_018398815.1 Conus ventricosus
ACATGTCGATGGATTGAACATAGTGCCAGAAATAGGATTCCCTTTTTTGCCCCATTAATGATTCTTAATTAAGGAAGTTAAAAGCCCAGCCGCCCGGGATGGCGACAACCGAGGCTGAATGACAGCTCAACAAAGCTTTCCAAGGGACTGGGTTAATTGCATTTTCAACTCACCGTTTTGAAATGTGGCCCCTTCAGACGTGACGGGTGTTTGCGCGCCCCATAGAAATACGCATTTTCACATCGTTTTCACTCCAAACGAAACACTTTTACATTAAGGAGTTTGAATGTTTCAGTTTTGTCTTCATGAATCCTGTCGTTTAGAAGACAAAAAATTTTTTTTTTTAATTTTTAAAACCCTAAGATTGCAAGGTTTTTCAGTGCCATATCTTTTAAGCCATGAAACCAAATATGGGAGAAAAAACAACAACAACAAAACTTAAGGCCAAATGGTGTTTAACAATGTCTTCCCCAAACTCTGTACGGGACAAACACAATGCTGCTCTCTCTTTCTGGCAAGAGCCCCTCTCTGTATGGGACAAACTATTCTCTTTCTGGCAAGAGAACTCCTGTATGGGACAAACAATTCTCTCTTTCTGGCAAGAGAACTCTGTATGGAACAGAAAAAAAAATCTACTCTGCCCTCTGTAGCAAGAGAACTCTGTGTATGGAACAAACTATTCTATCTTTAATGGCAAGAGAACTCTAGGGACAAACTATTCTATCTTTATGGCAAGAGAACTCTGTGTAGGGAACAAACTATTCTATCTTTAGGCAAGAGAACTCTGTGTAGGGACAAACTATTCTATCTTTATGGCAAGAGAACTCTGTGTATGGGACAAACTTTTCTATCTTTATGCAAGAGAACTCTGTGTATGGAACAAACTTTTCTATCTTTATGGCAAGAGAACTCTGTGTAATGGGACAAACTTTTCTATCTTTATGGCAAGAAAAACTCTCTGTAGGGGACAATCTATTCTATCTTTATGGCAAGAGAAACTCTCTGTATGTGACAAACACTGGTTCTATCTTTATGGCAAAGAACTCTGTATGGGACAAACTACTGTTTCTATCTTTAGGGCAAGAGACTCTGTATGGGACAAACTACTGTATCTTTGCAAGAGAACTCCGTAGGGGACAAACTATGTTTCTATCTTTAGGGCAAGAGAACTCTGTATGGACAAACTACTGTTTCTATCTTTATGTAGAGAACTCTGTATGGGACAAACTACTTTTTTCTATCTTTATGGCAAAGAACTCTGTATGGGACAAATACTTTTCTATCTTTATGGTAAGAGAACTCTGTATGGACAACTACTGTTTCTATCTTTAGGGTAAGAGAACTCTGTATGGGCCCAAAATACTGTTTTCTATCTTTATGGCAAGAGAACTCCCCTGTAGGGGGCAACTAATTTTTTTCTATCTTTATGTTAAGAAAAACTGTATGGAACAAACAACTGTGTCTATCTTTGCGGGAAGAGAACTCTCTTTTATGCGACAAAAAACTACCGTTTCTATCTTAATTGCAAGAGAATGTTCACGTTAACTGTTGTATATGTATGCGTGTGGCTATGACTGAAGTCCAGTTAAACGTGAGCGTGTTCACCAAGACTGTTCCTGTAGCCCTCAAAAAGTAGTGGACATGTCCCAGAATACTGAATCAATTTTGCACCCACACCAAAGACGTAAGTGACCGACTGTTGGTCCATCTTTTTTCAAGGTTATTTGTCCTGCCTGAGGAAGACCTAAGGGGTCAAAAAACGCGTTGTTTTTTCAATTTGCTCCTTCGTGGGGGCGGCCCAGTGATTGTTTTTGCTTTTAAAGACCCGATATGAACATCATGATCTTCTTGACTGCTTATAAGGACAGGAAATGAAGTATCTTAGTGCACGTCCAAAAGAATCGAGTCGCGTGTATGTGTGGACCAGATGGGAACATCACATTGGACGATCAGTGGCTTGGGGTATGGCGAGAGAAACTTACCTCTGAAGCTGGACGTGTGTCAACAAGATGCGTGTGCTTTTCTTCTGGTTTCTTGCTCATTCTGATCACGCCTTCCATCTTCACTTGTCTTTCTCTCTCACAGAGAGAGAGAGAGAGAGAGAGAGAGAGAGGAGAGAGAGAGAGAGCGCAACAACGCAAAAACAAAAAACTACCGAACAGCTAAGCAAAAGCATAACATAGGACAACAGATGTTTTTGTATTACTCCATTGTTTATGATGATGAGCGATCACGCGTATAACTTTTTGTTCACTATTGCCGCTCTTCTCTTTACATACGCCGCACGTACGTTTGCACGCACACACACACGCCCTGCTCTCTCTTCTCACCACTGGTACATCGAAAATCTCCACAAGAATGGCAACTTGCAAAAATAGGACATTGTGACCTGTTTTAAATTTCAGATATTCAGAACTGAAGTCAATAAATAGAAGTAGTAACTGATTTGTACATCTTGTTTTTTTTTTTTCTTCACTATAAAATATAACAATATTATCTACAATAAGTGACATCACAGACATAGAGAAGAAGCTGCAAAAGGACAGGATGACGGCGATGGAGATTACGAGATGAGAATGTGGACCTTTCGTGCTGTCCCGACGAATGTATGCCACGTTTCTGTCAAACGACAGGCAATGACAATGAATGACGGAGACGAACAGTACAGAAGGAATCCAATTTGAACATGAGCAAAAAACACATTAACAGGTCCAACAAAAACGGGGAATAACCATTATTCATTCACTAATATAGTACAACAACCAATCACTGCTCAACAACAACCACCACTTAGCTTTCTTAACTAACGCTGGGAGGGGGGGGGGGGGGGGGGGGGGATTGTACCTCCGTAATCAAGAGACAGACAAGTTAGGTTTAGCGTGTTAAATGAACATTCTGGGCTACCCAAAAAAATTCCAAGCTAGAAAGAAAGAAATAGCTTCTTTTAATCATGGGAAAGACAAGAAAACGGTTTCCCGGGGTCGACAAGCTGAAAAACTTGATAACAATTCCATTATTATTTGGGTTTTTTTTCCCTCACAGCGCTCTAAGCGCTAGTTGTTTAACATTCTAACTCGAAACAGGAGTCTGGTGAACAGGTGCATCTGTTCAGAGACGCAGGCGCTCTTCCAACGAGTAGTGGCAACTCTGCAGACAGGGGTCTGGTGAACAGGTGCATCTGTTCAGAGACGCAGGCGCTCTTCCAACGAGTAGTGGCAACTCTGCAGACAGGAGTCTGGTGAAAAGGTGCACTGTTCAGGACGCAGGCGTCTTCCAACGAGTAGTGGCAACTCCCGCAGTGTGTGTACAGCAGCAGCAGCAGCATTCAAAAGTAGTACGTCATATACAACAAATTCCTCTCTGTGCACCTGACTGCACAGCTTCATTTAAACACGCAATAGAACACCACTTGTTGGGAGAAAACAAAAAAAAAAACCCCCTTCGTGTCCCTCCCCCCCCCCCTCCCCTCCCCCCCAAGGAAAAAATGTGGTCAAGGCATTTAACAACTGATTAAAAAAAAATATCGCCAACCGAAAAAACAACTCTGCAGCCCAAAACTTGCTGTCTTTCTGAAAGAGAACCGCTTCCTGCAGGCAGAAAGAAAGACAGAAGCAAGCAGTTGACCCATCATCAGCCAAGACCAACGTGCCTCATCAACGCGTTCAAAACATCAAACCACCCCTTCCCACACTCCCCCCCCATCAAATGCACATGACTAGCATTCATAACACGATAAGATCCTCAGGGTCCCCCAGGACAAAAGGATCATTTTTCAACATGGGCTTATGATGGACACAAAGACGGCGAGACAAATGCTAAGCGCAAAGGGACAGAGAGAGAGAGAGAGTGAGAGACGGAGAGGCGAGAGAGCGAGGGAGAGAGAGATCTTCATCCAAATTTACATTGATCAACAAGATGTTTTGCTGCCATTTTGAAACTATGTGCGCATATCAACCTAGGATTCCGAGATGAGCCATGGCAGATGAAGAACAAGACAAGGAACTGATGTATGCAGGTACAAAATGACACACAACTGATGTATCCATGTCAAAGAAGATAAACATATGTACCCAGCAGACAGTAATGTACCCAGCTAACAGAAGGGATGCATCCATGTAAAAAAAAAAAAAGACAAAGATTTGATGCACTCAGGTCAAAGACAAAGATTGATGCATTCTGGTCAAACAAGATGGATTTAATGTATTCGGGACAAAGAAGACAGACTTGATGTTTCCAGGTCAAAAAAGACAAAGTTGTGATGTATCTAGGTCAAAGTCAGAATTAATGCTCCTGTAAAAGAAGACAGATTTGATGTATCCAGGTCAAAGAAGACAGAACTGATGCACCCAGTCAAAGAAGACAAAGATTTTATCTATCTAGGTCAAAGAAGACCGATGTATCCAGTCAAAGATTTGATGTACCCAGGTCAAAAATTTGATGTACCCAGGTCAAAGGAGAGAAAGATTTGATGTATCCTGGTCGAAGATTTGATGTACCCAGGTCAAAGGACAAAGATTTGATGTCTCCAGGTCAAAGATTTGATGTACCCAGATCAAAGGAGAGAAGGATTTGATGCACCCAGGTCAAAGGAGAGAAAGATCTGATGTACCCAGGTCAAAGGAGAGAAAGATCCGATGTACCCAGGTCAAAGGAGAGAAAGATCTGATGCACCCAGGTCAAGGAGAGAAAGATCTGATGTACCCAGGTCAAAGGAGAGAAAGATCTGATGCACCCAGGTCAAAGGAGAGAAAGATCTGATGTACCCAGGTCAAAGGAGAGAAAGATCTGATGTACCCAGGTCAAAGGAGAGAAAGATCTGATGTACCCAGGTCAAAGGAGAGAATGATTTGATGTCTCCAGGTCAGAGGAGAGAATGATTTGAAGTAACCAGGTCAAAGAGGACAGTGTGTCAGCCCAAAATGGACAAGGAGTTTAAACACCTGGGTGACACCAGACAAGGAATTGAAGCCAAAGAATAGGTATCTCCTGGCCAAAGAATAGGTATCTCCTGGCCAAAGAGAAAAGAATTGTTGTATCTAGGCCAAAGAGCACAAGGATGTGATGCATCTAGGTCAAGAACGAACGAGGGAGTGATCATCCAGGTCAAAACAGATCGACATGTTGAAAGAAATCTGTGTTATTGTAAAGAACTGATCAGCTGATTTCTCTTGCAAGTAATAAATAAGTAAACCAATAAATTAAGTTGTTTCGGAATGTGACATTTCAAGGTGGTAAAGAAAGAAAAAAAGCAGCTGTCTGTCTCAATCAATAATTTACTGTAGAGAAACAAACGGTATATCAAATATGAAGGAATTACCATTTGGAGAAGAAAAAAAAAACAAAAAAACCCTTCATGCAAACAAACATCCGGTGGATGCATCCTACACGTAGACTGTACTGCTGTACCTAGAGTAAGTAAGGAAAAAGTGATGTAGCAATTTAGCAAGCTAAACAAAACAAAAATTCTGTCATTGGCAGTGCTCTTTGAGTCTTTAACAACACACACACAGAAAAATAATATAAAAAAAACATACAGTCAGGAGTCCATACATTTGCTTTGTGCAGTATAAATCCATATACAATCTTTTTCCTTTTGTATAGATATGCCCTCCTTGTTTTTGGTTTTTGAATGGTTAACAGTCCACATAAACACTCTTGGCAAACTGATTTGACATTCAAAACCACAAAACTTGGACATGTTTCTAGGAGCATTTTTTTGTTTGTTTTTCTTTTCTTCTCCTGAAACGTCCAGCTCCCAATCCATGCTGCTTGGGAACGTACGTGCCATCCATCTGCGGTCATTAAGTAACTGGACAAAACAGTATATATATATATATATGTATATAATGAATACTTATCTCCATAATCCACACAATCAAGATCCGTCTCAAAACAAGTCCGTTGCGTGGTCTACAAATCGAAACACAGTAAATGTGGTGTTGCCTCGAATGGGCACACACACACACACAAAAATGAGGAACCTAGACAAAGCTGGCAAACAATAATCTCATGTACACAGCGACCGCTCCACAACGATCCGCATGCCAACACATCCTTGGCAAACCACTTGACTCTCTTTGGGCGCAAGATGCAGGCAGCTTCAACATTTCCCAAAGGCACTAGTATTCTTTCATTTGCACTAGTATCCGTTCATTTACACTTCAACATTTGCTCCCAATTCCCAGTTAGATCACGTAGGAAAAATTCAACAGTTCTTAAGTTTATCATTCATTGTCTGTAACGATAAGACTATTTGGTTGGTGTGTTAGGGATGGGGTGAGAGGGGGAGGGGTGGGTGGGAGGGTTACCCCCATGATATAACTATAATTCACTCTTCCATGAATTGCACAAACTTGAAATCCACAAGATTGAACTAGCTGGCTACACGCGGATCGCTCCGGTTCTTTGCTGCACAGCAAATGACGTCACAGTGAAATAGCACAGTAGTCACGTGATCGCAAACGATTCCAGCAGCTGTGGTGGCGACGACTCCACCACCACACCACCACCAACAAACACGTGTGCGCGCGACACTTGTTTCAGGACATGATGTGTTAAAGATGAAAACATCCGCCTCAAGCTTCCGTCAGTCTGTCCAGCAGTCCAACATGCCTAGCTCCCCTCCCCCTCCCCCTCCCTGGCACGCACACAAGGAGGAAAACGAGTGATGTGTTGCTATACTTCAGTGGCCAGGTAGTTCTCTGTGTAGTGCGCGTGTCGCGGGTGTGCAGGCTGATATGTTGCTATACTTCAGTGGCCAGGTAGTCCTCTGTGTAGTGCACGTGTCGCGGGTGTGCAAGCTGATGTGTTGCTATACTTCAGTGGCCAGGTAGTCTTCTGCGTAGTGCGCGTGTCGCGGGTGTGCAGGCTGACGTGTTGCTTTTCTTCAGTGGCCAGGTAGTCCTCTGTGTAGTGCGCGTGTCGCGGGTGTGCAGGCTGATGTGTTGCTATACTTCAGTGGCCAGGTAGTCTTCTGCGTAGTGCGCGGTTGTCGCGGTGTGTTGCAGGCCCAGGTACACGGGACCTGCGCACATTGTCTCTCGTGGACGCAGGGTCCATGCTGGCTTGACGGATAATGGAAATGTCTCCCGAGTGCCGGTGATATGTACTGCAACACACACACCCACATGGGCCACTTAGTAAACACAGAGATCTGCAAGTCCTCCAACAAGGCCAACACAAGACAAACTACACACACACATGGGCCACTTAGTAAGACACGTGATCTGCAAGTCCTCCAACAAGGCCAACACAAGACAAACTACACACACACATGGGCCATTTAGTAAGACACGTGATCTGCAAGTCCTCCAACAAGGCCAACACAAGACAAACTACACACACACATGGGCCACTTAGTAAGACACGAGATCTGCAAGTCCTCCAACAAGGCCAACACAAGACAAACTACACACACACATCGGCCATTTAGTAAGACACGTGATCTGCAAGTCCTCCAACAAGGCCAACACATGACAAGCTACACACACACATGGGCCATTTAGTAAGACACAAGATTTGCAAGTCCTCCAACAAGGCCAACACAAGACAAACTTTAAAGTTCACATGCCTTAACAAAAACCATGACTACACTGCAGTGCTTAGCACTGGCCGAAAAAAGCTTTCCGAGAGTAGTAACCCTTACAGTGACTAGTCATGTTGACTTCAACTGAGTGTATATTTCTTTCTTTTATAATCTTTTCTGGGGGGTTTTCCTTCTACTGTAATGCCTTTGACACAGTCACTGTCAATCCGCCCGCTCATGTCACGTCATACTGTACACAGTCCAGACCACCTCATCACTGCTATCCTTCCTCACAACTGGCCTATCAGGGGCCAATGGTTTGGAGGAAAAGTATGTGATCTGGAATTATACTATAAACCAAAAAAAAAATGGGGGGGGGGGGGGGGGGGGGGGGGGAGGGAACAGGTATGATCTAGTCTACCATTCCAATTCCTATCCCAAGAGACATTCTGACCGCAGTTGCTGTACAAGTACGTATTCTTCCTCCCCTTTTTGACACTTTGTACAAATATGAAGGACGTCATTGGCACGTGGCCTGTTGTTTGGTATATCCACAGCCCTCCCCCACCCCTAATGCAACAAAAATGCAAGAGCATGATGTCCCCGAGATAAAGTCCTTTTGTTTAAACTCATTCCAGGCATAAATGTATGAAAACATTGAAAGTGTCAATCGATTCGACCAGGTTCTAGCTTCTATCAATAGGACCGTTTGTGGTGGTACTTTGACATCCGACTTCTAAGCAGCCGTTTCCTTCTTTCCATGTGCCGTCAAATTTATGAAAATATTTTCGGTCGATCATGGCGACTGAAAACACTTGTGTGGTGGAAACAGCACGGCAATTTTACCCGTGCAAAATGGTCCCAGTATATTAAATTTGAACAGGTCAAAGGTCCTAAACTGCGTTAGTGTTCGTCTTCTTTGTCTTTTTTTTCCTTATCAACTTTGATTCCTTCCAACATGATAACACAGTACAAAATCTTAAGATTTCGTAAGAGGTTCTGACATTAGTGACAACAAACCAGTTACAATGCAAACCCAGCAGAAAATGAACACTGACACGAGTTCGCTTTGCAACAGTCAAATATTAAGTTTCACTCTCTAGCATCACACTCATTCATTCTCTCAGGCTCTCTCTTTTGAGACCCCCCCTCCCCCCGCCCCCTCTCTCACACCTCAACACTCAAACGGTGCTACCCACCTGATATCCACTTTGGTATCTTCCGACAAAGTGTCCACATCTAACCTGCGGATGGGTTTTTCATAGTCATACACACGACTGTCTCTGTGGGAGAGCAGCGAAGGGGCAGGGGTGGGGGAGGGAGCCGGGTAGGCAGGCTCGTGCATCAGCGAGTCTCTGATGAAGTTTTTGCTGGAGTTCTTCTCACGCGACGCCCTGTGCTGCTGCGCGTTCAGGCGGTTAATGTCCTGGTGCTCTTCGTTCGAGACCTTCACCGTGGACGTGGAAGGCATCACGGCTGCAGCATGGGCCGGGGGGTAGGACGGGGTGGTGAAAATGGCGGAGCCACTGCCCCCATCCACTTTGCTCTCAGCTTCCCCCCTGCCGCCCCTCCAGCTGTGCTGCTCGTGCTGCTGCCACCCCCACTTACACCGCCACCACCGCCGCCGCCACCACCACCACCACGGACGCCAGCCACCTCCTCCTCCAGACACTTGGCGTCTTTGTCCACCACTTTGCTGCCCCGGTCCCCGCGGTTGTTCATGTTGTTGATGTAGTTCTGGTGTCGCTCCTTCTCCATGTTGTCGTGGCCCAGGTGGCGGCGCTTGCGGCAGAGGAGGACGGCGACGATGACGATGATCAGGAGGATGGGCAGCCCGGCGCCCAGGCACACCACCACCAGCAGCTGGGGCGTGGTCAGCCCCTCGTCCTGGCCGCCGTCCTGCATGCTGGCGTTGCCCGCCCAGTGCCACGTCTCGTCCGTGGACGGCAGCTCCCCGCCTCCTTGCTGGGTCACGTCCGGAGCCGCCGCGCTCTTGGTGGTGGGGGCCGGCCCCGGGTGGTGCTCATGCCCTCGTACAGGTGGCAGTCCTTGCCCCAGAACCCCTCCGGGCACTGGCACTCGTAGTCGTCGATCCTGTCCCGGCACACGCCGCCGTGCTGGCACGGCTGGTTGAAGCAGTTGTCCACGTTGACGCTGCAGTCCTTGCCCGTCCACCCGGGCTGGCACTCGCACAGGAAGTCGTTGATCATGTCCGTGCAGCGCCCGCCGTTGGCGCAGGGGTGCATCTCGCAGTCGTCCATGTTGATCTCGCAGGTGTTGCCCACGAAGCCGGCCACGCAGCGGCACTCGAAGTCGTTGACCAGGTCGATGCAGACGCCGCCGTTCTTGCAGGGCTGGTGCGCGCAGTAGTCGTGGCCGTCATCCTCGCAGGTGGGGCCGAAGTATCCCGTGGGGCAGATGCACTCTCCGCTCACACAGTGACCACCTGAAATGAGGCAACGGGTCAGTTGATGTGGGGAGGTAGGGGTCAGGCCCTGCAAGCGTCTACCAAAGTCCACAGACCGTTCTCACCATAGATCCCAGAGGAAGGATCGGCAGACGAAAAGGGGGTCAATAAGCACTGCTTGTATTTTCCTGTTTATTGTTTTTGTCTTGGTTTATATTTTACGAGTACTTACGGCTGTACAAATAATGCCCGTCTTGCGATTAAAAAAAAAGCTGACAATACAATACTGCGTCCTTCAAAACAAAACTAAAAAAAAAACAGAACAAAAAAACGTCTGAAACATCAATAAAACAAGTACATTTCCTCAGATGAAACGCACACAAAATTAATATTTCTTACACTTAGGTGTTTGAATGCAGACGCACCATTTTCCTACACAAATATGCTTTCAAGTCAAGGAAAGAGACGGACTGCCCAAAGTAAGAAACCAAACCTTCAGGATCCCGACTCCCTCGCTCCATACCCTCCCCGTATCAAAAAAAAAAAAAAAGGGGGAGGGGGGAGGGGGAGAGACAGCACCACCCGCTCCCTGCTTTTTACCACCAGCAGAACAAACTACAGCCAGCTGCAGGTAGTTTTTTTGACTATGACCACCCACACAACCTGTTGAAGAAGCGGCACCATCACAGGCCGAGGTGGGGCTGGTTGCAAGGAACCCCAGAACTTCAACGTCATTTCTATTTCACGTCCAGCTCATTCCTCCCCATCCCCTCGTGTCCACTTGGCTGGTTTTCATCAATGGATCAGCCCTGTGGAACACTCCTTACAACACATCAATGGATCAGTCCTGTGGAACCCTACAACACTCAATGATCAGCCTGTGAACACCTACACAACAACAAAAAAATGGTAAAAGGGGTGCGTGGGTGGGCGAGGTTGAGGAGGGAATGCTGGCGAGGAGGTGGTGCAACGCGAGGATTCTCTGTTCCACCGAAACACCTGACTACATGAGTCCTCCCCAGCACCTTCGGGTGTTTCTTTTTCTTCTTTGCCTTAACTAGGCTGACCCTGGAGAAAGGTCCAGTGACGGTGAGGAAAGACCCACTGACCACAGGGAAAGTCCTGTTGACAGTGGGAAAGACTACAACTTTGGATTCTCTCTTGAGGGCACATAAGACCGTATGGCGAAAGCTTGGCTGTGTCTGGAGTGGCACTGTCTTCGTCTGTCCGTGGGCAGGGGTGGTTGGGTCTGTGGGGTGTGCTCGGCAGCTGGGGGTGGTGTTTTTCGCCGGTGGGCTCTGCAGTCATGAAATACGGGCTGGTACACCCATGGGGATGCTACTTTGAGGCTGTTATGAGCTGCATCCTGTAGTCTAATTTACCTCTGTTCAGGAGCAGTTATGTCCCTTGATATCTTAATGGAGTGTCCTGCGCGTGCCTGTACCCATCGTCAACACAGCGCAGGCCTCCAAGGGTGGTACAGGACTGCTCTAAGGGCAGGCGAAGACAGTGCTTCTCTGGGTCCTCCCCAGCACCTTCGGGTGTTTCTTTTTCTTTTCTTTTTTTTCCTACCACAGCCACTCTCCCCCTCCCTCCCAAAGCATGCTCCCAACCACAATAGCTGAACCCGACAATTGCTGGGCTTGACAAAGACAGACATCAACAATCCCCAACCTCTACCCCCTCCCCTAAACTGCAACCCCATTCTTCCATCCTGTGTCCCCAACTCCACCCAACCTCGTTCAAACGCCCTGCACCCCCCCCCCCCCCCCCATCCTTCTCCAACGTCATCGCCGCGCCCTTCTTCCCATCCATTTCCATTCCGTCTCGAGCAATGAGCTTTGGCGGTCCCACCCCACCAGCTCAACCCCTTCCTTCCCATCTTTCCTACACCTCTATGCAGCCTTCTGCTGTCTATCAGTATTATTGGCACAGTCCTATTACATGCCATTGCTGACATTCGAAAGAGAAACGGTCTATGTTGGCTATTCTTTACACACATCCTGACCATTATTTAAAGAGATCAAGAGACGGGGTAGGATGCATCTTACTCTTACCATTCTTAAAGACATGGAAGACACAGTTTATACTGCAACTGACCATTTTTAAAGACAGGGAGGACGTTTATTCTGACCATTCTTAAAGCCATGGAGGAACTCAGTTTATACTGACCAGATTTAAAGACAGGGAGGAACACAGTTTATTCTGAGCATTCTTAAAAGCCAGGAGGACGCAGTATATTCTGACCAGTCTCAAAGACAGGGAGGACACAGCTGATTCTGACCCTTCTTACAGACAGGGAGGACACAGCTGATTCTGACCATTCTCAAAGACAAGGAGGACACAGCCCACACTGACCATTCTTACAGACAGGGAGGACACAGCTGATTCTGACCATTCTTACAGACTGGGAGGACACAGCTGATTCTGACCATTCTCAAAGACAAGGACACAGCCCAAACTGACCATTCTTACAGACGGAGGACACTGTCCACACTGACCCTTCTTACAGACAGGGAGGACACAGCTGATTCTGACCATTCTTACAGACAGGGAGGACACAGCCCACACTGACCATTCTTACAGACAGGGAGGACACAGCCCACACCGACCCTTCTTACAGACAAGGAGACACAGCCCACACTGACCCTTCTTACAGACAGGGAGGGGACACAGCCCACATTGACCCTTCTTACAGACAGGGAGGGACACAGCCCACACTGACCCTTCTTACAGACAGGGAGGGACACAGCCCACCACCGACCCTTCTTACAGACAGGGAGGGACACAGCCCACACCGACCCTTCTTACAGACAGGGAGGGGACACAGCCCACACCGACCCTTCTTACAGACAGGAGGGGACACAGCCCACACCGACCCTTCTTACAGACAGGGAGGGACACAGCCCACACCGACCCTTCTTACAGACAGGGAGGGGACACAGCCCACACTGACCCTTCTTACAGACAGGAGGGGACACAGCCACACTGACCCTTCTTACAGACAGGGAGCACACACACAGCTCATTCCGACCCTTCCCCAGAGAAAGGCAGGAAGGACGCTGCCCACGATACTGACCGTTCTTGCAGGTGTCCTGCTTGCAGCCCCCCGTGTCCTCCTGCAGTGGAAGCCGGCATAGCCCTGGGGGCACAGGCACTGGTAGGACCCCTCGTGCTCCACGCACGTGCCGCCGTTGAAGCAGGTGTCGGGGCGGCAGTAGTTGGCCTCCTGCTCGCAGTGCTCGCCGAAGAACCCTTGCGGACAGCTGCACGTGTAGCCCTGCTCTCCGCTCTGGGAGGAGGAGAAAAAAAAAAAGAGGGGAGGGGAGATAATTGCCAGTGAGATTTGTGCTGCGATTGATTTGGCGGTGCACGCAGCTATGCACATTATTACACGATAAAACCACGCAGCGTTCTATTTCTCTCTCTCTCTCTCTCTCTCTCTCTCTCTCTCGCGCACGACACGCACACACACACACACACCCGAACGGAGGAGATATTTGATACGGGGCAGGCAGTGTGCATATATGAGTGTATTGTGTGCGAGTGTATGTACGAGTGTAATGCAGAGATAGACGGCGGGAAAACACCGGGAGGGTGTGTGTGTGTGTGTGTGTGTGTGTGGTGTGTGTGTGTGTGTGTGTGTGTGTGTGTGTATGTGTGTGTGTGTGTGTGGAGTGGAGGGGAGGGAGGAAAGAGGAGTGAGGAGGTGGGGGGGGAAGAAAAAATGGGGAGGGGATGATGGAAGGGACGTCGGTGACCAAAGCATACATCTGATGTGATTTTCTTCCTCACTCTCCACCCCCCCCCCCCCCCCCCCTCCAACCTTCTCTCTCGACTTTCTCGCCCCCCGACGATTATCTACGAATGCATGGTTAATTAAACCAAAAAACCCAACGAAATAGTGACACGTTTCGTCTCTTCCCACAGGCACCTCAAAAGTCCTCAAGTCCTATGAATAAATCTGAACCCCGCCTTCCCTACCGACCAACGACAGCTGCCGTGCCCATTTTTATTGGGGACTCCCGCGCACAGCTGTAGAGTAAAATACTCCCTCCCCCTCCCCCCCCCCCCCCCCCCCACACACACACACACACCCATCCCACCCACCCAAACAACAACTTGCTTCACCTTCACCACGCTTTCTGGACTCCAGGCAGGCAGACAAGAGGTAGAAACGGGACGTGACTAGGAATGGTGGTGGGGGGGGGGGGGGGGAGTGATGGTGGTAGGGGTGGGGGTGGGGTGGGCGGCTAGGGAGCAGGAGGAATCAAAACCGAAGCAAAACGCCCCCCTCAACCGTTCATGATCGGCTATAAAACGCCGCACGTGCCGGGGCTCCGAAAACCAATGTCATCCACTAGGGAGGATAACAGCAATATGGATGGGGTGGGGTGGGGTGGAGTGGGGGGGGGGGAGGAGGGGGTAGAGGGTGGTGGTGGACGGTCATCGATCGCCAGCGAAAGAACAAGCAGAGATTGTTTGCCGACACTCGGCCGATCGGGCAATTAGAGAGAGAGAGAGAGAGAGAGAGAGAGAGAGAGAGAGAGAGAGAGAGAGAGAGGGGGGGTTGCAAATTTCGGACAGGAGAGAGAGAGAGAGAGAGAGAGAGAGAGAGAGAGAGACAAATTTCGGACGGGAGAGGGAGAGAGACGCAAATTTCGGACAGAGAGAGAGAGAGAGAGAGAGAGAGAGAGAGATTGATTGATTGATTGATTGATCTTTAATACCCAAGGATGAAGATTTTAGGCCAAAGCCTAGTCTTACAATCTGTCCTTGTCATGCATACATTATTTCAGCACATATCATTCATACAGACAATTCTACATAGCAACATGATAATCTAATTCTACAATGATAAGCAAACTGCTCATAAAAGCACTAATGAGATGGGGGATGGTAAAACAAAAGGAAACTTACAAAGCAAACAAACAAAAAAACTACAGAGAGAGAGAGAGGTCAGAGGAGGGTGGGGAAGAGAGAATGGTAGGTAGGGGAGAGAAAAGGGATGGTAGACAGAGTGGGAGTGGGGATGAGCGATTTTAACGGAGTAGGTTTTATGTTGAGACGATTTATCCAAAGTATGGTTCACAGAAGACGTAGCGAATGGACGCTAATCATTGTAATCGAATAATTTTAACTACTGAGACATAAAATGTTTATGCAAATGTTCCTTGAAAGGTTTTAAAGTATTCATGTTTGTAGATTCGTGGAAGTGAGTTCCAGACATATGGTCCAGAGTAAGCTAGGCTTGTTTTGTATAGATCAATGCGTGGGTAGGGAAGAAGGAATTTCGTCGAGCCAGAAAAGCTGTTCGATCTTGTAAAAAGGGCATTGATATAACATGGCATAGTATCTGTCAAGATTGTAAACATAAATGATGCCTTGTTGAATTCCCAATTGCCTATTCAGAGGAAGTATGTTCAGCGCTTTTAGTTTTTCGTCTGTTGTTAGAGATACAGCTGGATGGAGTAGCTTTGCTGCACGTCTATGGAGAGAATTCAGCCTTTTTTTGTGGACGTCACTACTGCCGTCCCACACTGTTGAGGCGTAATTTATACGTGACATTATGTGCGCATTGAAGAAAAGTTTAAGCACATTACTGTTGACGTAGCGCTTTAATTGAGATAACAGGAAAAGGTGTTTTGAGACTACCTTGCATACGTTATTTAGATGAGATTGCCATTTCAATTCTTTATCTATCGTTAACCCTAAATAACACGATGCTCATCTACCTGCTCGATAGAAGTGCCATTCAACTGAAGTTTTAGGCAAAGAGGAGTCAACTGGTGTTTTTGGCGGAGAGAGGCAAATTTCGGACAGCGAAACTACCCACATTCGAAGAGAGAGACAAGACAGAATCTAACAAACACAAAGAGGCGA
>CM031598.1:108798729-108808025 GCA_018398815.1 Conus ventricosus
CCGCTCCAGCACCCAAATGAGTTTGCTCAGCCCCACAGCAGAAAGGAAACAGAACCACAAGTCGCTTTCATTCCCCCTTTACTGAGAGAGAAAAAAACAGTCTTCACACATGTATCTCTCCTCACACTGAGAGATAAAATAATCTATTTCCCGCTTCTATAACCCGTGGCCTTCACATTCCGTTATCCAAAAAATCGGACCAGGAGAATACATAACTCCGTAATCACTGAGGACCTGCCTGCCTCAATAAAAGCTTCTCCGCTTTCTCAATTCCCTGTCTATCTGAGACAATATACTGCCCCCTCGAATTCTCCTGTCCTGGAGATACGAGTCTCGACTTCTCTTCCGCGACTTCCTCTGTCTCTTGCGAAATGACGAGCTTCAACTCCTCTCCTGGAGTTGGTACTGGCTGGGCTGAACTACCGGTATGTTCCCCACACCATGGCCATCTTCAACCACCTCACGGGGCGAAAGATGAAGGGTGAAGGGCGAAGGGTAAAGGGTGAAGGGTGAAGGGCTGGTAATGACTGGTCAGCAAAGAGGACCACCGTCCTGACAGGTTCGAGTCTCTAGGCCATCTGCTGGGTTAAAAACTGACTCTTTCCCCCTTCTCCTAGTGAGTGCATACTCAGTGTTCAAAACACATGACCAGCACCTTACCTTACCAGCCCTTGTTAAACTATCACTCAGTGGTCACTTTCACCCAATGACCACATTCGTTTCTTGAATGAGTCATACTCACAATTATTTTGGGGACGCCCGCTACACTAGTCAAGCCACATGAATATTCTTCCCTTTTAGTTGTGGCATGGGGAAATGATTCATATCACTAACTTCATGTGATGGAGCGTCACATGCCTTGATGTGAGGCTACGTCACATGACAGTGTGTGTGTGCGTGCGTGCGTGCGTGCGTGTGCGTGTGTGTGTGTGTGTGTGTGTGTGTGTGTGTGTGGTGCGCGCGCGCGTATGTGTGTTGTGTGTGTGTGGGGGGGGGGGGGGGGGAGAAAGACAGAGAGAGGAGGGGGCAGGGTGGTGGTGGTGGTGGTGTCGGCTGTTATGACCCTTGATAACAATGTTCATACCAATGCCCGGAAAAAAAACGGGTTGGGGCCGAAGGATGCGTGTAAAGGGTGGCGGAGCGGGGCGTGGGAGGGGGTCAGGGAGCGAAGGATTGGAGGTGGAGGAGGGAGGGGGTACGGCGGGGAGGCGGATCTCCATGAATGACATGTAAGCGTTGTCATAGCAGAAAACCCAACAACAAAACAAACAGGCAAAAAAACAACCAAAAAAGGGAAAACAAACAGGAACAAACGGAACAACAAACAAAAAGAAAAAGAAAAGAAAAAAGCCAAGAAGGCGAGTATTGCAGGAGGGACGAAGGCGAGTATTGCAGGAGGGAAGAAGGCGGGTATTGCAGGAGGGAAGAAGGCGAGTATTGCAGGGGGGAAGAAGGCGAGTATTGCAGGAGGGAAGAAGGCGAGTATTGCAGGAGGGAAGAAGGCGAGTATTGCAGGAGGGAAGAAGGCGAGTATTGCAGGAGGGAAGAAGGCGGGTATTGCAGGAGGGAAGAAGGCGAGTATTGCAGGAGGGAAGAAGGCGAGTATTGCAGGAGGGAAGAAGGCGGGTATTGCAGGAGGGAGAGAGGCGAGTATTGCAGGAGGGAAGAAGGCGAGTATTGCAGGAGGGAAGAAGGCGATATTGCAGGAGGGAAGAAGGCGAGTATTGCAGGAGGGAAGAAAGCGAGTATTGCAGGAGGAAGAAGGCGAGTATTGCAGGAGGGAAGAAGGCGAGTATTGCAGGAGGAAAGAAGGCGGTATTGCAGGAGGGAAGAAGGCGAGTATTGCAGGAGGGGAGTATTGAGGAGGGTGAGTATTGCAGAGGGAAGAAGGCGAGTATTGCAGGAGGGAAGAAGGCGAGTATTGCAGGAGGGAAGAAGGCGAGTATTGCAGGAGGGAGAAGGCGAGTATTGCAGGAGGGAAGAAGGCGAGTATTGCAGGAGGAAGAAGGCGAGTATTGCAGGAGGGAAGAAGGCGAGTATTGCAGGAGGGAAGAAGGCGGAGTATTGCAGGAGGGAGTATGCAGAGGGTGAGTATTGCAGGAGGGAAGAAGGCGAGTATTGCAGGAGGGTGGAGTATTGAGCAGTAGGGAAGGAAGGCGAGTATGCAGGAGGGTGGAGTATGCAGGAGGGAAAGGGAGATTGCAGGAGGGTGAGTTGCAGGAGGGTGGCGTTGAAAAGGAGAAAGAAAGAAACAAACAAACAAAGAAGAAGAAAAATGCGAGAATAAGACGGAGGAAGAAGAAGAAGAAGAAGAAGAAGAAGAAGAAGAAGAAAGAAGAAGAAGAGAGAAGGAGGAGGAGGAGGAGGAGGAGGAAGAGGAGGAGAGAAGAAGAAGAAGAAGAAGAAGAGAAGATGAGATCAACAACAACAACAACAACAACAAAAACAACAACAAACACTAACACTAACAAACAACAACAACAACAACAAACAGTGACACAAGGAACCTGGTGGTTTCTAACATTACATTTTCGGTCACGCGACAGTGGACGACTATTCCTGCGAAGCCAAATCACTCCGAGCTGAACATACTGACGCCCACAAAACTCCGAGAAAGAAGTGCATCGCCTTGTCCCCCCCCCCCCCCCCCCCCCCCTCACCTCCATCCCCCACCTACCCCCCCTCCCAATTCAGATCACTCCCCCCCCCCCATCCTCCTCACTCTCCACTACAGCCCCCTTAACCCCACCAGCATCATCCCTACCCTCCAATCTCATTCTCATCAGTACGTGAACAGAACGAACTGACCACCCGCCCACTCACCCTCTGACCTTCATTCATTCATTAACCCTCCCACTGCAACTCAAGCCTCTCCCCCATCAGTGAGGTGGCCCAGCCCGTCAGCGCTTATCTCACACTGTTAGGTGTCCACTCTGGGCACCCCCCCCCCCCCCCCCACTCCCCCCCCCCCCTCCCAAGTGTTTGGGGTTGGCACTTGGCTCAATCCAACCCCTCCCTGCCTTAATCCATCCATCCATCCCCTCTGTCTCCTTCACCATCTTGTCTGGCCTCTTCATCGGCTGGTGCGCGGTCCTCTGTCAGTCTTCAGCCGTGTCAGCGAGAGCGGTACGTGTGTGTCAACATGCAAGGAGGTTGCACGTGCAAATTCTCTCACCCCCCCCTGCCCCCCCCCCCCACCCCCACCACCCACCGCGCTGTGCGTCTGTGTCGTTCTTTATCAGCGAAGGATGATGATGGACGTGTCCCCTGTCTCCGTATCTCTGTGTTTGTCTGTCAGACAGACAGACAGACAGATACGCGCACTCTCTGTCTGTCTGTCTGTCTGTCTGTCTGTCTTCTCTCTCTCTCTCTCTCTCTCGTTTCTTCTCCCTCTCCTCTTCTCTCTCTCTCTCGTGTGTGGGGGGGTGGGGGTGGGTGGGGGTGGGGGGCCGTGTTTTGTCTGTCTGTCTATCTGTCTGTCGTCCTCTCGTCTGTCTATTGTCTCGTCTTCTGTCTGTCTTCTGTCTGTCTGTCTGTCTCTCTCTCTCTCTCTCCTTTCTCTCTCTCCTCTCTCCTTCTCTCATCTTTTCTCTCTTCTCTCTCCTCTCTCAGTAATGGATGGTGGACGCTTTTTTTGTCTCCGTGTATATGTCTGTCTGTCTGTCTGTCTGCCTGTCTGTCTGCACACAAAGCGTGGATACGTGCATTCGTGACCGCGCGCGCGCGTGTGTATATAATTATGGTATGCGTCGGTATGCGCGCGGCATGATTCTTTCTCTTAAATGCATGTGCGCGTGTGTGTTACACAACTTGTGTGTTGTGTGGTGTTGTGTGTGTGGTGTTTTGTGTGTTGGTGTGTGCCGTGGGGGTGCGTTTGGGGCGTGCGTGCGTGCGTGCGTGGGCCGGGGGCGCGCGGCGTGCGTTCGTTGTTATGTGTTTTAACGTCCCGAACGTTTTATTTCCTTCATTAATTAAGTCCAAAAGCAAGGAATTACATGATACTTTTACAGATCAAATCATGTGTTGTGTTTTTTTTTCTTTTTTTTTTTTTTTTTTTTTTTTTGCTTTTAGAAATGTTTGGATGAAAATAACAATCCCAATGTACCACACAGGAATATTGCACACTCTAATATAGAGTAAGAATGGATGGAAGAGGCGAAGAAGAGAAGAGTGAGACAGAGACAGAGACAGACAGAGACAGAGCGACAGATAAACAGAGACAGAGAGTTAGAGAGACAGGGGAAGAAGAGAAAGTGTAGACAGAGAGAAGAGAACAGAGACTAATGGCGGGGTGGGGGTAGGGGGTTGGGGTGGGTGGGGGATGTTTGTTTTGAGCTAAGAAATAACGAGCGGCACCAGCCGCCATAACTCAGTAGTAAGGGTAGAAGATTTCCGGCCTGAGGTCGTGGGGTCGTTTCCCAATGACAGCCATTTACGCTGTGGGATTTTCCTGCCCAACCGGCTCCCAGCCAGCCAGAGTGAGTTTGCTCAGGCCTCACAGCAGAGAAGACTGAACCACACAGTCGAGTTTCATTCACTCAATGGACGAGTGTCTGAGAGTGCTACGTCAAATTCTGACCAACACTGCAGGTGCTTTGCTTCTCTCGGGCCTGGTTGACGCCGGAATATGTTATTTAAAGTAAGCGTATTGTACAGCTCTGTCACGCAGCCTCAGGCTAGAATGGATCTCCATATAAAGCATCATCATCATCATCTTTAGCAGCAGCAGCAGCAGCAGCATTAAAGAAAAACTCTCAAACTGTGTGGCCCTTCATGCCCTGCTGTCATATGGGCCTCAGTTTCGATATCCTCTCCCGTGGTGAGTTCATGTCAAGGTGTCCGGTAATTGGTGAGTTCACAGGGGCTGTCGTTGGCGCCTCCGGAGGGAGAGCTCACACGCACGCCGGCTCCGCGACTAAGCCAGCAATCATTGTCGTCTGTAGGAGACTTGGTGGTGTGCTGCCTACCTTGGATCACACGAGGCACCACCACTGAACACCACCGAAGTGCCTCGCAGCATTGCAGTGTCTCCCCTAGCTGTTTAGGGTGCTTTCTGCTGACTTGACGTTGCTCCCTGTGGGTTGCCGGTGCAGGGGCTGTGGCGGGACAAAAACCCGGATGTGGCTGTGGACAGCAAGCAGGAGGGAGCAGGTGATGCTGCTGAAGTGGCACAGAAGACGAGCAGAGAGAGAAGAAAAGACAGAACAAAGCAAGGAAAGGAGGACAAAGAAAGGGTTAATGAACACACAAAGACAGAACACAACACACACACACACAACACACACACACACACACACACACACACAAAGACACCTTGGTGAGGAGGATTCCATTTTACAGGCATCTTCAGGCATCTTCCTGACAAACTCCCCACCATCCCCTACCCCCCCCCCCCCCCCCCCCCTCCCATCCCTCACCTCGCCACCTCCACTCCACCTCCACCCCACCTCCTTCACCCAAGCCCCGCCCTACCGCCCCTTACATTGCGTACTCCCTCCTCTTCCTCTCCCTCCACCCCGTTCACACCTGTCCACCTCTTTCTTCCCTACCTTTCCCTCCTCCCCTACCCTCTCCCCCATCCACTCACCTCCCCATAATCTTGCCCGACCGTCTGTTGTAGTATAGTCTGCCTGCCTGCCTGCCTGTCTGTCTGTCTGTCTGTAGGTGAGCTGTCTGTTCTTTGAGTCTAGGGCTGTGTCTGACATCCCCTTGCCCCTTTTCACTTCAGCAGAGGCGTGAAGGCCAGCGCTACAGACACAAGGCCAGCAGGCGGCTGTATGGAAACATACTAGCGTCTAAAGGTGACAACAGCTGTATTCCTCAGAGGGAAAAAAACCCAGCTATGATCCTCGACGAAACAGTGAAAAGAAGGAAAACAGTTATTATCTTAAAGATAGCTGCTATTTTTTCCCAGGGACAACTGTTTTTCTTGTTTTTTGTTTTGGTTTATCTCCTGAAGATAATAACAGCATTCCTGGGTTTTTTCCCTGAGGAACACAATTGTTGTTCTCATTTTCCTTGGGATCATCACAGTTATCCTTGTTTTCCTGAAGAATACAGGTATCATCGGTGAGGGGGGGGGGGGGGGGGGGGGGGGGGAGGGGGCCGTCGGAGAGGGAATGGTAGGAACCGTCGTTGACATGGAATAGTCATGAATGGCCTTATGCACAACGGGGGGTAGTGAAAACGCTCACGATCCTCAGGGGTAAGGCTGATAATAAGGCTTTCCTCGGGAAAACACTGACAATTCTAAGTAAAAAGAAGGAAGACAGCTAGTCTAGTCTGTCTGTCTGTCTGTCTGTAGGTGAGCTGTCTGTTCCGTGGAGTCCCGGGCTGTGTCTGACGTCACCTTGCCCCATTAACCACTATTAGGGCAGGAAGGCCAGCTCCGTGGATCAGGAGAGCCAGCAGGCGGCTGTATGGAAACATACTAGCGTCTAAAGGCGACAACAACAGTTGTCTTTCTCAAGAAAACAGCTATGATCCTCCGTGGCAAGTAGCCAAAAGAGGGAAAACGGTTATCATCCCGAGGATCACTATTATTTTCCAAAGGATTACATCCGTTTTACCCGTCTGGTTTAAATTTAAATTTTATTTCAGAAACACATAAACAGAATACCTTCATAATTGACAGGACGAATGAGCAACACCAAGCCCTAGCTTACACTGTGCTCAAATAGACATTTACAATATATTGGCGGTTAAATGCATTCACAATTTACTAAGCATTTCACTTGGTGCTTGGGATTTTTAAGGAAACAGTGAAAAGACAAACAAAAACAAACAAAAACAAACAAACAGACAGACAGACAACAAAAAAGAGCCAAAAAACAGTAGCAGAAAAAAAAATGAATAACATGGAAAATGGGAGGATGGAGTGGAAACAGCAATCACGTCATCACCAAGAATATGTGAACACTTTACAAACATGAGAGAAACTTATACAATAAAGTAAAGTAGTTTAGAATAGAAACCATCTTTTTCATAATTAATGTGTTGAAGTATAGTAGTTCAATTTGATTTAACTTTTTTTCCGGTTTTCTTTTTTTTCCCCTCATAATTTTCTTTTCCCCTTTTTCCCGTTTTTCTGTGAATAATAACTGTTTTCTCAATGTTTTCATCGAGGATCACATTTGTTTTTATTTTTTCCAATTCTCCTCGGGGTAATAACAGCTATCAATGTTTTACCGAGGAAACATGTTATCGTCGATTACAGGGAAAACCAACTATGATTGCTATTTACCATGACAAATGCAGTAGGTTGACATAGTAGGGAGAATGTATATAATCCCGAGAATCACAACTTTTTTCTTTTTTCTTTTTTCTATTTCCGTTGTTTTCCTTAAGGATAATAACAGTTTTCTCTATAAAAAAAAGGGGGAAACGGGTGTGATCCTTATGAATAATGCCGATAATTGTCGTTTTCCTAAAAAAAAAATCAAAAAAAATCAGGGCAAACACTTGTGATTCTAACAAATGAAAAAAAAGAGCAACAACAACAACAACAAAACAGGGAGAACAGCTCTTATCCTAAGAAAGACAGATGCTATCCTCAAGGGATAACAACGCAACCTTGTTTTCAGAAGGATAATAGCCGTTTTCCTAGAAGAACCCCCCCCCCCCCCCCCCCTCCCCCCCCCCCCCCCCCAGCTTTTATCGGCTTTTGAAGCTAGTAATCTGCCATACAGCCAGGCGTTTGTTTTTCCTTAGCCTGGCTGATTGTACACATTCTGAGCCAGTCGCCCAGAGAGGTGTGGAAGGAGAGATGCTGAGAGACCGGGGCAGGGAGACAGAGAGGTGTGGAAGGAGAGATGCTGAGAGACCGGGGCAGGGAGACAGAGGGTGTGGAAGGAGAGATGCTGAGAGACCGGGCAGGGAGACAGAGGGTGTGGAAGGAGAGATGCTGAGAGACCGGGCAGGGAGACAGAGAGGTGTGGAAGGAGAGATGCTGAGAGACGGGGCAGGGAGACAGAGAGGTATGGAAGGAGAGATGCTGAGAGACCGGGCAGGAGACAGAGGGTGTGGAAGGAGAGATGCGGAGAGACCGGGGCAGGGAGACAGAGGATGTGGAAGGAGAGATGCTGAGAGACCAGGCAGGGAGACAGAGATGTGGAAGGAGAGATGCTGAGAGACCGGGGCAGGGAGACAGAGGATGTGGAAGGAGAGATGCTGAGAGACCGGGGCAGGGAGACAGAGGATGTGGAAGGAGAGATGCTGAGAGACCGGGGCAGGGAGACAGAGAGGTGTGGAAGGAGAGATGCTTAGAGACCGGGGCAGGGAGACAGAGGATGTGGAAGGAGAGATGCTGAGAGACCGGGGCAGGGAGACAGAGGTTGTGGAAGGAGAGATGCTGAGAGACCGGGCAGGGAGACAGAGGGTGTGGAAGGAGAGATGCTGAGAGACCGGGGCAGGGAGACAGAGGGTGTGGAAGGAGAGATGTTGAGAGACCGGGGCAGGGAGACAGAGGATGTGGAAGGAGAGATGCTGAGAGACCGGGGCAGGGAGACAGAGGGTGTGGAAGGAGAGATGCTGAGAGACCAGCAGGGAGACAGAGAGGCGTGGAAGGAGAGATGCTGAGAGACCGGGCAGGGAGACAGAGAGGTGTGGAAGGAGAGATGCTGAGAGACCGGGCAGGGAGACAGAGGGTGTGGAAGGAGAGATGCTTAGAGACCGGGCAGGGAGACAGAGGATGTGGAAGGAGAGATGCTGAGACCGGGGCAGGGAGACGGAGGGTGTGGAAGGAGAGATGCTGAGAGACTGGGGCAGGGAGACGGAGGGTGTGGAAGGAGAGATGCTGAGAGACTGGGGCAGGGAGACAGAGGGTGTGGAAGGAGAGATGATTAGAGACCGGGGCAGGGAGACAGAGGATGTGGAAGGAGAGATGCTGAGAGACCGGGGCAGGGAGACAGAGGCCCCGTTGGTCTCAGAAGGATCGGTCACTGCCTCTGCTCTCAGGGATCCGTCTGCAGGCCAGGCGGTGTCATCGTGGGCGGTGTGGGTTGAATACAGTTCAGGGTTAACGTCGGCATTCTTCCTTCCCCCTCCCCCCCCCCCCCCCCCCCATCCCTTCTTCTTCTCCACCACCTCCTCTCTCCCGCCCCACCCGATTCCCCGTCCGCCGCCACCCATAGATCTCTTTCCCGTTCTGTGACGTGGCCAAGGGGAAAGTGGGATGTTGGGGTGGGATATAGGTATTGGATTTTGTCTCACATACTCTATACAGTTGCCACAGATCACGTATTAAAGACGAGGGCAGGTTGTGGTCAGCTACTATCTTTGGTGGGATATAGGTATTG
>CM031598.1:108808125-108810625 GCA_018398815.1 Conus ventricosus
GATCTTGTCTCACATACACTATACAGTTGCCATAGATCACGTATTAAAGACAATGGGCAGGCTGAGGTCAGTTTATAGTTCAGATCCACATCCCTCCTCGGGCGATTTCACTGATGAGGATTCTCATCCCGTGAGAACGTCAGGGAGGGGTGGAGGAGAGAAGGGGACGGATGGGAGAAGAGTGTAGTGTGGAAGGGAAGAAGAAGAAGAAGAAGAAGAAGAAGAAGAAGAAGAAGAAGAAGAAGAAGAAGGAGAAGAAGAAGAAGAAGAAGAAGAGTGACCTAGCACTATAAAGACATCACCAGAACGACAACGCAGTAAGCGGGGCAAAAGCCAGAATGCTATGGATTTGTTCATGTTAAGCCACGTCCGGGGAATGGAACCCTTAACCTTGTGACCACCCAACACCTCGGCCGCCCTCACCAACTTGACTTCCATGAAGGAGGGAGGCATCAGGGTCTCTAGTGTGCAGCCTGGTTGCTCCCCCCCCCCCCCCTTCGGGGAGTTTAGAAGAAAAAGAAACACCCGGAGGTGCTGGGAGGACCCAGAGAAGCACTGTCTTCACCTGCCTTTAGAGCAGTCCTGTACCACCCTTAGAGGCCTGCGCTGTGTTGACGATGGGTACAGGCACGCGCATGACACTCCATTAAGATATCAAGGGGCATAACTGCTCCTGAACAGAGGTAAATCAGACTACAGTATGCAACTCATAACAGCCTTAAAATAGCATCCCCATGGGTGTACCAGCCCGTATTTCATGACTGCAGAGCCACCGGCAAAAGACACCACCCTCCAGCTGCCGAGCACATCCCACAGACCCAACCACCCCTGCCCACGTACAGATGAACACAGTGCCACTCCAGACACAGCCAAGCTTTCGCCATACGGTCTTATGTGCCCTCCAGAGAGAATCCAAAGTTGTAGTCTTTCCCACTGTCAACAGGACTTTCCCTGTGGTCAGTGGGTCTTTCCTCGCCGTCACTGGACCTTTCTCCAGGGTCATCCTAGTTAAGGCAAAGAAGAAAAAGAAACACCCGGAGGTGCTGGGGGAGGACCCAGAGAAGCACTGTTTATATTGTCATCTTCGTCTGTTGGTTTGTTTTACCGTCTGTCCGCAATATGATGTAAAAAAAATAAAAAAAAAAAATACAAAATAAAAAAACAAGAAGAAAAAACCCTGCTAGACCAGTTTGGACCAGACTTGGTGGAGAGATGGATTATGACCCAAGGACAAACGCATCACATATTATATTGTGTGGATCTGAATGGAAAGGGGCAGGTTCAGAATGGGCTTGGGCAGCTATAGTTAGCGTTCATTGAGATATGCAGGGTTAACTCCCAACGAATGTTGCTCACGACGCCAGATCGCCTAGCTGAACTGACAACACAGAGCACACAGAACAAACAGGCAGACAACCCCCCCCCCCCCACCCCACCCCACCCCACCCCCCCAAAGGGACGTCTTCTTGTTTTTTCTGTGTGCTCTGGGTTGTCATTTCCGCTAGGCGAATTTGGTGTCGTCGTAAGCAGCGTTCGTTTAGAGTCAATGGGCCTGCGGTTCTTTCATCAATGGGAGCAAGAGTTACCCCACTTGTTTCTTATGTACTGTATATTAACTGTTCCCTGCCTCACTTACCGTATCCTAGGTAGGGGTCGTTCCACAGGGTTCGGGGGTTATGAGGCGGAATCTGGGTCAGCGTTGGAGTGACGCCATGAGGACTGTTTGATGTGGACCGAGCTCTGAGCCCTCCCAAATGTCCTTCTTCTGATAGTATCATTATTTCATTTGTTGTCCCATGACAGGAGGTCTGTCTGTCTGTCTGTCTGTCTGTCTGTCTGTCTCTCTGTCTGTCTGTCTCTTTGTCTGTCTGTCTGTCTGTCTGTTTGTCTGTCTGTTTGTCTGTCAGTCTGTGTCGTAGCCAGACATGTCAGTCAATATTCATGAATGAAAGAGACAGAGATGAAAAACAAAGGTGAATTTCATCGTTCAGTTCACAATGTGAGTTCCCACTGGGTTCCCACTGGGTTCACGTTCGGTTCACATTTGGTGTACATAACTTTCTCACTGGGTTCATATTGGGTTCACGTTCGGTTCACATTTGGTGTACATAACTTTCTCACTGGCTTCATATTGGGTTCACGTTCGGTTCACATTTGGTGTACATAACTTTCTCACTGGGTTCATATTGGGTTCACGTTCGGTTCACATTTGGTGTACATAACGTTCTCATTGGGTTCATATTGGGTTCATGTTCGGTTCACATTTGGTGCACATAAGTTTCCCATTTGGTTCACATTGGGTTTACATTTAGTGTACATAACTTTCTCACTGGGTTCATATTGGGTTCACGTTCGGTTCACATTTGGTGTACATAACTTTCTCATTGGGTTCACATTGGGTTCACGTTCGGTTCACATTTGGTGTAGATAAGTTTCCCATTCAGTTCATGCTGGGTTCACATTTGGTGTAGATAAGTTTCCCATTCAGTTCATGCTGGGT
>CM031598.1:108815625-108820625 GCA_018398815.1 Conus ventricosus
ACTAGTTCGCACGCGGTGACACCTCTTACCTTTATCTTCCATTTCCATTTCCTTTATCTTCCATTTCCATTTCCTTTATCTTCCATTTCCATTTTCCTTTCTCTTCCATTTCCTTTCCTTCTTCTTCCATTTCCTTTCCCTTTCCTTTCCATGTTACCTTTCCTTCTTTCATTCTCTTCTGATTTTTCATTCCCTTTTTCTTTCCCTTTTCTTTCGCTTCTTTTTTCTTCCTTTTCATTCTAATTTCTTCTCTTCTTTTTTTTCTTTTCTTTTCCTTCCTTTTCTTCATTCTTCTTTTCTTTTTTTCCCTTCTTTCCATCCCTTCTTCCCTTCTTTTTTTTCCCCTTTTTTCCCCTTCCTTTCTCTTCCTTCTTTTCCCCTCCTTTTTTTCCTTTCTCTTCCTTCATTTCCCTTCCTTTGCTTTCCTTTCCCCTTCTTTTCCTTTCCTCCTTTCATTTTCCTTCTTTTTCCCTTTCCTTTCTTCCTTCCCTTTCCCTTTCCCTTCTTTCATTCTCCTTCTTGCCTTTCCTTTCATTCCCTTCCTCCTTCCTTCCTCTACCCCCCTTCCTCTTCCTTCGCTGTCTTTGTCATGGGTCTGTTTAGGCTGTAGGACTTTGACGTCTGATTCCTCGCGGCGGCATCTTGGTGTTAGGTTACGTCTGAGAGATAACACACTGGCATTTTTCTGACATTAAAACCGCGCCAGTTTCAGCACACACACACACACACACACACACACACACACACACACACACACACACACACACACACACACCGCGGCGGCGCGCGCGACGCGCACACACGCACACACACACACACACACAATCAGATCACACAAATATGCATGCATCCCCCACCCATCCCATTTTCTTCCACACACACACACACACACACACACACACACACACACACACACACACACACACACACACACACACACATCAGCCTTTGTGTATAGATGCCAGAAAAATCTTCACCCCCAACCCCGATTAGAAAGTGCTCGTTACCATCATGATTAAGTTCAGAAAAGAGATAGACAAGCATGGAAATTACACACTACATCGATAAACAAGGAGACTATTTGACACGCACACACACCACACACACACACACACACACACACACACACACACACACACACACACACACACACACTTCGTTCATTTTGTTAATGTCATGTTACAAGAGGCACGGAAAAGTTTGTTGTTGTTGTTGTTCTTTTAATACTCTTAGCATATTAATTTGGGGTAAAGGACACAGAAACCTTGGTACATTTCTTCTGCAACTCTTATAATAGCCAAAGTTTCGTATGGACCAGACGTATACATTATTTCTCCAAAAAAAAGTCATTGCAAAAGCTCTTGTCGTCCCTAGTCATACTTCATGTAATTCTTATGTATTATCTCATATAAGAAAATATGCAAAACAATTGGCATTCTACCACTTGACGAAAACCGAGTACCTGATAGTCAAAATATGTAATCAGAGCAATTATATGTGACAATTACATAGGTGAAGAATTGAAAGTTACGTCTTCCGACATCAATCTTTCCGAAAAGAGCAAATAATATTTCGTCGCAAATGACACTACACCATATACATCTAACTTAATTGAAAGTTCTGGAATAAACACAAAAGATATGCAAAGAAGACCTGTCTTATAGGTGACATGACAAACACCATTTGATATCAAGTACCTTGACATGAAGCAAAACAATATTAACATTCTTCCAGATTCACGTACAACTAATCATCTTTGAGGGGGATTTGATATACAGTACCATGTGAGCATTCTTCGAACACAATTTTACTGTAAATTAGTACTGAATGACTCTTGTTGCTCTTTGTTGCATTTTAGAGTTATTACGTCATATGTAAATGTTTGGCCGTCACCGACAATTGACGCAGAGTTCATAGTCTTCTTCGGGGTCATTATGTTAGAGTGATATCATTAGGTCTGGGTTAGGGTTGGGAGGTTTTGGTATGAGTTAGGTGGCGCGATTTAGGGTTAATATGTTAGGGCCGGGGTTAGGAGTTTGGGATTAGGGGTAGGGTCTGGTGAGTCTGGGTAAGGAACTCGAAGAAGATGGGTCAGAATAGGTAGTCAGAGTTAGGATCAGGTTTAAGAGGTTTGGGTCCGAGTGTCTGGATGTGTATGGTCAGGTTATGGTTATGGTTTGGGGCCGGAATAGCTCAGTTGGTAGAGCGCCGGACTCGTGATCCTGGGGTCGCGGCTTCGAAACTCCGCCGGGCCGTTTCGGTAGAGGGGGATCTTTCCCTCGGAGTTAACATTGGTTCCGACTCCATTTCCCACACAGTCCTTCGAATGAGACTAAAACCGAGGTTCCGTGTGTCAACGCACGCATAACATCTTGCACACACGTAAAATCCCATCACCAACTTTCGGAAGAGAAGGCCAGTTTGGCCGTTGGTATGGATGACACGTTACACATAGCATGCACCCTGCGTGAGAAATTGAAAGAATGAAGGAAGTAAGGATATTGAGTGAACGATATTGGACGATACTGACTGGATGACACGGGAAACGACTGAATGAAGCGTCAGCTGGCAGCTCTTCAGTCGGCACTACCCAGGTAGGCAGCCCGTTGTGTAAACGAGTGTGGAATGTAAAGCACTTAGAGCTTAGTCTCTATCCGAGAATAGGCGCTATATAAGTATTCATTATATTATTATTTTATTATTAGGTTAGATAGTTGTTGTTTGCATTAGATTTGAGAGGTTTGGGTCAGTGTCGGAGTATGTATGGTCAGGTTAGATAGTTGTTGTTGTTGCGATTGGATTTGGGAGATTTGGGTCAAGGTGTCGGGGTGTGTTTCGTTTCTTGCCGTGTAAAATTCACTTAATTATCAAAGGTCAGAACGGAAAGAAGCTTTATTCTTATCATGTACAGTTCTCGTTTCCCCCCAATACACCATACATACAGACGTCCCCTGTGTACCAAACGTTCATCACGGATCATTCACATTGCCCTCTTTCAATGTCCACGGGGAATGACACAGCCTGGTCAACGTACACGCGAGTCATCATTACTGATTTCACGCCTAATTATTACGCGCATGATGTCGTTCTACCTGTGCCAAAGGCAAGGCAATGATGATCATTATCATCGTTATGAAACGAAACTTTTTTTTTAAGTGAATGTCGTTCAAAAGGGCTCATGACTTACACACACACACACACACACACACATACCGCGCAGCCATGCACACGTAGATAATAGATAGATAGACAGATAGTGCATAGATAGATAGATAGATCGATAGATAGACAAATAAACAGATAATTGTATATTATATATATATATAAAATATATTAATAATATATAATATATATATATATAATACACACACACACACACACACACACTTACATAGACAAATTTAATTTGCCACATGATATCCCTTTATAAAGTACTGGTGCCAGAACTAGTTCCTCTGCCACCACTTCAATACTACCGTTCTACGCCATGTTTCCAGGACTGTTGGCAAGAGAGAGAGGCGGGGGAGGGGGGAGGGGGGGGGGGGGGGCAGGGGGAGCAGGGGAAGGCAAGAGTGGATGGTGGTGATGGAGGACAGGGGACGCCAGGTGGTGGTGGGTGGGGTGGTGGGGGTGGGGGTGGTGGCGGCGGTCTAAACTTGCAAAAACACATATAGTCTATATAACTTCAGCGGAAGATGCACACAAAAGAAAAATATTAGAGTGACGAGGAAGTTGGCGAAGGAGCGAGGGAGGGTTTGGGGGTGGGGCGGAGGACGAGAGGGTAAGGAAAGGATGGGGTAGGGTGAGGTGGGGGTGAGGGTGGGGGTGGGGGGGGGGTGGGGGGGGTCAGACGGGCAGACAGAAAGACAGAGCACCCACCAGACAGATGGCGAGTGCCAGCGATAAGGGAAGGAGGGGGGGGGGGGGGGGGTAAGCTCTGTACTGGGCGGAGGATGAGGAGCGCGGCTGTGCGTGTTATGGCCAGAAAAACGAACAGTGTAAAAACAGTTTGCTACTCACACATCACATTCCGTAGTTTATACACGAGTGAGAGAAGGGGGTCCATCTCCCCCTTGCACCCCCTTCACCTCCCCTCATACCTCTCCCCCCCCCCCCCCAACCCTCCCTCCTCTCTCCTTTTTTTTTTTTGTCTTCTCCAAGACCTCTCCCCCCCCTCCCCCTCACCCACCGTGCTCCCTTCCCAACCACCCTCTCTCTTCCACCTTCTCCTTGGGCTCTCCACAACGTACGTGTTAGTCCCTCAACCCCAACCCTAGTCCGTCAGTCCCCCCCCCCCCCACCCCCCCCCCCCCCCCCCCCCCACTGCCTCCACTCCCTCCCACTACCACCACCAGCACCCCACATCTCCCCTCCCACTAAAAAAGACAAAGAAATGGCAACGTCAAAGATCAAAGCCCATCTCCGTGCACGTACAACACAGTACACTTACTGGCGGTACGCGAAAGCACAACTTACTACAGCAACTAACTGTCAGGGGTCGTAAGTACGGTGGTCGTATTTCTCGCATGTTTGACAATACAAAGCCTCTCTCGACTCACGCGCGTTGCTGTTTGTTCTTCCTTCGTGTCGGGCAAGACTGTGTGGCGTGAACTGATTGGGGGTAACTGGATAATAGGGATGGCTGCCGTGTGTGTGCGTGTGTGTGTGTGTACACACACACACACACACACACTCACACAACACACGACAGACTGACTAACGACCCACAACACTGGGCTGGCCCTCGTCATAAAGCATCTTTGTGTGTTGTCTGTCTGCTGGCGCCGCTAGATGTATAAATATGGAGAGGTTGGTGGAATGGATGCGGTTTTTGGTGTGGTGGGGTGGGGTGTGTGGTGGTGGTGGTGGTGGGTGGGTGGTGGTAGCAGCAGCGAAGGGGTTGGAGGAGGGGATTGAGGAACAAGGGGAGGGGAGGAAGGGAGGGGAGAGAAGTAAGTGGTGTGTGGTGTGTGTGTGTGTGTGTGTGTGTGTGTGTGTGT
>CM031598.1:108828125-108845625 GCA_018398815.1 Conus ventricosus
TAA
Source organism: Conus ventricosus (assembly GCA_018398815.1). Classification (NCBI taxonomy): domain Eukaryota; kingdom Metazoa; phylum Mollusca; class Gastropoda; order Neogastropoda; family Conidae; genus Conus; species Conus ventricosus. The sequence goes on from CM031598.1 coordinate 108,828,129, forward strand.
ACAAGTCCTGAAGTCAATGCGCGTGAATGACCATCACTCATTTTGTACCTACTGTGTACGTGCCTGGCTTGATTTTAGGACGAAAACGGAGATGATGATCATCACAACAGATTTGCTAAGTGATCATGTACAGTTTGCTTTATGAAGGTGACCGTTACTCGTTTCACTAGGAAAAAACGTAATGATTTAAACTTTCTTTTTTTAATAATGAGAAATCTCTCATTGAAAGTCCGCATTTCTGCACCTCAGGCTTGCTCCATGCGGATTGGTTTGGTAGCTGAGGACGGTAAATCTCTGGATACCTCTGGCACCATGGGGCAAATCTTAATTTCTTCTACATGTCCGCAGAAGAGGGTCTTCAGAAAGACAGAGAGAGAGAGAGAGAGAGGAGAGGAGAGAGGAGAGAGAGAGAGAGAGAGAGAAACGAAGACAGACAGACAGACAGAGAGACAGAGACTGAGACTGAGACAGACAGATAGACAGACAGAGACTGAGAGGGAGGAAGGGGAGACTAATCATATCATACGTCTGAACTTTTCATGTTCCTCTTTTAGCTGATCTTGAGAATCTTTTAGAAAACACAATTTTGACAAAACCAGTTTTTTTAACATAAAATACATTTATGGTAATAATCTCAAACGTTATACATGAAAAGAATGAGTAAATAAAACAAAACAATTCAAGATAGACTAGACAAACAAGAAACAAAGAAAGGGGAGATAAGTAAGAAGGGGGCGTTCAATTCCCTTTCACCGCCAGCCACGTCACCAAACTTCACACATTCCAGAGCAAATCGGTCAGGCAAGATACATCAGATTATTAAAGACAGTATATATTGTTCATTTACTTATTTTCCTCTTAATTCATTTATTAATCTATACGTTCAGCCTCTTTGGTCATTTTTAAAACTTCAGTCTCTCTCTCTCTCTTCCCCTCTCTCTCACTCTCTCTTCTCTCTCTCTCTCTCTCCACACACACACACACACACACACACACACAACACACACACGCGGGGCGCGCGCACGCGCACCACACACACACACACACACACACACACACACACACACACACACACACACACACATGTACATATATGGAGAGAGAGAGAGAGAGAGAAGAGAGAGAGAGAGAGAGAGAGAGAGACAGACAGACAGACAGACAGACAGAGAGAGATTTTCACTACCATCCAACACCTTCCCCCACCAACATCTCTGTCCACAACCAATTCCCCATCCCCATCCCTCCGTTCCCTTGAAGTATCAAATGTTTTGAAGACGATGTTGATATTCAATGATCACAATCACAATAACCATCTGATGTCTGAAAAGACGACGAGGACGACGACGACGACGACGACGACGACGACGACGGTGAGCACAATGAGGATGCGGATGACGAATGCGATGGAGACCAAAAAAAAAAAAAAAAAAAAAAAAACGAGAACTGAACAAACAAACAAGATGACGAACATAACAAGAAGGAGGAGAAACAAAAACACGACAACCTGACAAGATCCGAAAAAAAAAAAAAAAAAAAAAAACTACGAGACGAACATAACAAAACGGAGGAGGAAAAACAAACCACTACAGACTGACAACATCCAACCAAACCAAATACAACAACAACAACAACAACAACAACAACAACAAATTAAAGAGAAAGGCAGCTGGAAAAGGCAAAGAGACCGAAACTGGAGACAGAAACCAGACCAGCTGTATCTATCAGCATGCACGCCAAAGAGAAGAGCAAGAGACCGACAAGACACACCAAACTATTCATCAACTATTCATCACCGTGTCACGACGGAAGGCCAATTAGCTCATGTGTTGTACTGCCTAACGACCAGCTCACTCACTCACACACACAACACACACACACACAACACACACACACAAACACACTGCATGTGGCCAGTGTCAACAGCACCACACTGAACGGGTGTAACAGGTGGGCCAGTGTACAAACAGCACCACACTGAACGGTGTCACAGGGTGCCATTGTGGGGTTTTAATAACAAACACACCACACTAGAACGGGTGTAACAGGTTGGCCAGTGTACAAACAGCACCACACTGAACGGGTGTCAACAGGGGTGGCCAGTGTACAAACAGCACCACACTGACGGTTGTCACAGGGTGGCCAGTGTACAAACAGCACCACACTGAACGGGTGTCACAGGTGGCCAGTGTACAAACAGCAACCACACTTGAACGGGTTACACAGGGTGGCCAGTGTACAAAACAGCCCACACTGAACGGGTGTCCACAGGGTGGCCCGTGTACAAACAGCAACTGAACGGGTGTAAAACGGGGTGGCCAGTGTACAAACAGCGCACCACACTGAAACGGGTGTAACAGGAGTCCGTGTGTATCAAACAGCACCAAGCTGAAACGGGTGTAACAGGGGTGGGGCCAGTGTACAAACTGCACCACACAGCACGGGTGTAACAGGGGTGGCTAGTGGGAACCAACAGCACCACACAGAACGGGTGTAACAGGGTGGCCAGTGTACAAACAGCACCACACTGAACTGGTGTAACAGGGGTCCAGTGTACCAAACAGCACCACACTGAACGGGTGTAACAGGGTGGCCAGTGTACAAACAGCACGCAAACTGAACAGGTTTGTAACAGAGGTGCCAGTGTACAAACAGCACCAAACTGAACGGTGAAACAGGGTGGCCAGTGTACAAACAGCACCACACAGAACAGTGTAACAGAGGTGGCCAGTTGTAAACAACAGCACACACTGAACGGGTGTAACAGGGGTGGCCAGTGTACAAACACAAACCAAACTACACGGGTGTAACAGAGTTGGGCCATTGAAACAAACAGCACTGAACGGAGTACACAGGGGTTGCCAGTGTCCAAAACAGCACCACACTGAACGGGTGAACCAGGGGAGGCCAGTGTACAACAGCACCACACCTGAACGGTGTAACCAGGGGTGGCCAGTGATCAAACAGCACCAAACGAACGGGTGTTAACAAGGAGGCCATGAACAAACAGCACTGAACGGGTGTAACAGAGGTGGCCAGTGAAACAAACAGTCACCAAACGAACGGGTGCAACAGGTGGCCAGTGTAACAAACAGCAACCAAACTGAACGGGTGTAAACAGGGGTGGGCCATTGTACAAACAGCACCACACTGATTCTTCTTACGGCCCAACGACACATGGATAAAAAGCTATAATCCCGTTTCAAAAAACGATTTGGAAATTTGTTATCCGTCTGCGAGTTCCATTCCACTTTATCAGGACATTGACCAAGCCTGACTATAGATATTCAGGCCTGGAGGTGAAAATTGCATTCTGCACAAACTTCTTTTCTGTAGTATGGCTTCCTAGGCAGTTTGCTAAACAACTTCATGCCTCCAAAGCCGCCGACATACAGGCAACCCAGGCAAAACCTATGTTGTAACCATCAAATTTGAGAAGAGGTGTACGATTTCCAAACAATGTCATTAATACGTAGGGTTCATTAGGTACGGGGGGGGGGGGGGGGTGGGGGGGGGGGGGGGGGGGTGGGATGGCTTCCAAAGCAGAAAGAGGGAATAAGGAAATTATATTCTGTATGATACAGAACCAATTAAAGTATCAGGACCAAGGCTGACGAACTCACCAGTGTAGATGTTGTCAGAGATGTGCTGTGAACCATTTCATGGAAAAAAAGGATCTGTTGAGCCATAATATGTAGCAAAGCAGCCCCTCGTTAGATTTGGAACCCTCCGTAAAATAATCTGTGAAATGATGGACATTTAATAACAAAGTTACTGCGACAGAAAATGTTTTTTATACGCCAGATAGCTGGTCAAGTCTCTCATGAGATGCCAGATCAAAGCGGATCTCCGATGAAGGAATTGTGTTCCCGGCGGAGGGGGGGGGGAGGGGGGGAGGGGGGGGGGTTGGGGGGGGGGGGGGGTGGGGGGGGGGGGGGGGGGGGGGGGGGGGGGGGGGGGGGGGGGGGGGGGGGGGGGTGGGGGCGGGGGGGGAGGGGGTGGGGGGGGGGTGGAGGTCGTCAAAAAATTGGGACAAACACACACGACTCCAAGGTCCATGTCCTAAAAGCGGATCTCCGGGTGAAGGAATGTCCCTGGGGATGGGGGTGGGGTGGGGGTTTGTCGTCAGAGCATTGGGACGAATCACACACACTCCAAGTTCTATCTGTCTGCACTGTGCAGGTAGGGGGACGATACGAAATCCCAAACGGTGGAACAGAACACGAACGCCCCCATTTTTGGTCGGGCAGAAGGAGCACAGTAAAGTATGGTAGTAGGTATAGTAAGTAACCAGTCCTATCCGTCCCAACTTCAGTGGTTGTAATCTTTTTTATTGTATTTCTTTTTTTTTTTAGTTTGTTAGTGTTTGTTTGTTTTTTGGTCCTGAAATTCATTCATCAATAATGAGTATTTAATTTTGACGTATTCCACCACTTCCACAGTAACACGTAGCGTTATGAATGAGCACTTTTTGGTCTGAAATTCATTCAATCAATTATGAGTTTTATTTGACGTATTCCTCTTTCCTCAATAAACAACGAAGCGTGATATTTAGCATTACTCTCTCTCTCTCCTTTTCTCTCTCTCTCTCTCACTCCTCTCTCATCTCTCTCCTCTCTCTCTCACTCTCTCCTTGACTGGCAATACAATATAAAGTCCCAAAATAATTTTTTCTGTTACTTCCGTTTCAAACATTTCCCTGATTGCATGGTTTTCATGTTCACTGTTGTCTTGTTTTACCCCGCCCCCCCCCCCCACCCCCGTTCCTATTCCTTGTTCTGTCCCATCATCATTTAGATTTGGAAGAAGGTGTCCCTGGGGTCTTACAGAACAAAAACCACCTGCATCTCTCTCTCTCTCATCTCTTCTCTCCATCTCTCTCTCCCCTCTCTCCTCGTTCATCACCTCACTCTCTGGTCAGAATGTGTGTGTTGTGGTGTTGTGTGTGAGTGTGTGTGGTTGTGTGTGTGGTGTGGTGTGTGGTGTGTGTGTGGTGTGTGAATCGCGCGGAAACGTTTCGGAAAATGCCTTTGAAAATCTTTGCGAAAACCTTTGTTGAAAGTCTGGACCCAAACTGACAATCCTAAGCAAGCCGTCCAACCTTCTAAAACTTATTTACCCTCATGTTACCAAACAGAACAACGAGACAACACAACAACAACAACAACAACAACAGCAACGGCCTCCAAAGGAAAGGAAAGGCACGCAGGCCTCGTCCGCAGGCGTGAACCAGAATGCTGACATGAACTGACCAGGGGGCCCCCGACACGTTCTCGTGCTGTTTTCAGGCGAGACCGGCGACCACTTTCATAACGTTAGGGCAAACAGTCAATGCATACAGGCCAGCGGCGAACTCGAGCAGATGGTAAAAACGATTATCGCTTTCCCTCCCTTGACACGCTCCACCGGAAATCAAGAAGGAGACACAAAGAAGCCAATTAACCTCCGCCCTCCGCTCCACCCGCCCAGCTGACGTGATTGTTCCTGGTTTGGACACAGCCAACTGGGAACCCCTGCCCCACTCTTTCGCCCCACCCTTTCGCCCCACCCTTCGCCCCTCGTCCTCGGCTGACCAGGAGACCCCATCATCATCATAAGTTGTCAAACCACGCGCCGCAACAGGTCCACCGAGCTCCCTTCAATATAAATGGGCAGGGTATCAGAGTGAAATCCTTTGGCAAGACTTCCACCACCCCCTCTCCCTCCCTCCCCCCCTCTCTCTGTCTGTCGACTGTCTGTCTCGCTCTTCTCTCTCTCTTCCCTCTATCCTCAATCTCCTCCTCAACGCTCCTCTCTCGTCTCTCTCTCTCTCTCAGTTCAGTTTAGTGGATTATATAATGTCTTTTCATCGCCAGATGATATTAGAACATCTTATTTAAATAAAACCAACAAACAAACAAACAAACACACCCCAAACCGCCACACTTAATTATCATCCACGATTAGTACTAATTCCAACTCCACACCTGATATATGCATACATACTTAGTGAATACCCTAGTATTGATGCTTTACAGCAAAAAATATTCAACCAGTGACTGCGAAAATATCCATGTCAAATTTTCAGCAACAATATGAGCCATATAAGACAGTACTAACATTTAAAAAAAGCTTGTCATCTCAATACCTTTCTTCTGATAGAGCGTTGGTCCAACCTGGAGCATCAAAATAAAAGATATGTACAGAATGGTTTTCCTCTCTCTCACTCTTCTCTACCACTGCTCTCTCTCTCCTTCTCTGTCGTCTCTATCGAGCTGTGTGTGTGTGGTGGTGTGTGTGTGTGTGTGTGTGGAGTGTGAGGAGTGTGTGGTGTGTGTGTGTATGCATTATCGTTATAAATGTATGAAATGTATGTATGTGTATATATGTTGTATGTATGTGCGTGAGTATAATAGCGTGTGTGTGCGTTGTGCGTGTTGTGTGTGTATATGTGTATTGCGTGCTTCCAGTGTGTGTGTTGTTGTGTGTGTGTGTGTGCGTGCGTGTGCGTGCGTGCGTAGCAGCGAGTGCGTGGCGTGTCCCCCGGATTTTGGGCGTGCTGCCGTGCGTGCGTGCGTGCGTGCGTGTGTGTGTGTGTGTGTGTTGTTGTGTGGTGTGGTACAGTGAAAAGCGAAAAAAAAAAACCCGGTTAATAGTACTTTTTTTTTTCAGTTAAAGAAAACTCGGCAAACATTTTCATCATCCTCTACGCCGAAGTTAGTCAGTCTCCTTGACGTTCATGACCCAGCTCACACCGGAAGTTATCTTCTCTTTCTCCAGTTTTACTACTGGCTGTTGGAACACAAAGACAAAGACGGGGACACAAACGGCGTGGGGAGGAGGGAGGAGGTAAAGGGAAGGGGTACGGGGAGAAGGAGGTGAGGATTGAGAGGAGAGATGGAAGTCTTCCCATCCCTTTGTTAGCAGACTACTCTCCCCTGTGTGTTCCAACGCAAGCTGAGAAGCGAGGACAACTCGCTGTGGACCCCCCCCCCCCCCCCCGATCCAACCCTAGACAGGACAGAGAAGACACACAGACGGCTGGGTGGGGGTCTCGTTGACACGGAAGACAGTCAACTTCTATCGTTTTAAATCAAGGTGTCGCCTTGTCGTCAGATGTCGGTAATGATCACTTTCCGCATGGCCCTGAGCGCGCGGGCTGTCGCGTCCTCGTCTTTTAAAGATGATCTGTGGGACAGACAGGGTTCCATCGGCCGCTGACACCGGAGCGACGCGAGACAGGATCATCCCGCTGGCACGGACAGACGTTCAAGAAAGTCTTGCAGCCTACTCAAACCTAAGCATCCGTCCATGTCTAATACAGTCAGCAGCAAGCGTCTGCGACACGTAGCAGCCTGAAAATAAAGACGCAGGACGTCTCATTTCACAACCAACGACAGACAAGGCAATCATCAAGGAGAGTTGCCGTTCCTGATCGCACCGGATCTCTGTTTAAAAAAAAAAAAAAAAATGGTTCTGCTTTCTCTTTTCGTCAAAACGGTGTGTGTGTGTGAGTGTGTGTGTGTGTGTGTGTGTGTGTTTATTTATTTTTTTTGGGGGGGGGGGGGGGGGGGGGGGGGGTTTCGTTTTCACTATTTTTTTCTTCTTTCTTTTTCATTCTTTCTTTTCTTTCTTTTTTTTTGTCGTTAAAGCCGTCTAACTATGAAAGCCAGTTTTTTTTTGTTTTTTGATTTTTGTTTTTTGTTTTGTTTTTGTCAAGGATTGAGATCCCATTTAGAAATATTCAAAGGTCTAAAAATTTCCTCCCTAAGTTGCGAAGAACGTCCAAGTCAGAAGATTGCCTGCAAATCGACCCTGACATTTACGGGAATAGACTGCATTATGACGGGAAGGGAGATGCAGACGTGTGTTAAATCACTTCCAGGTCATGACTTGAGTAGGCTGCAATTAAGACGGGAAGGGAGATGCTGACGCGTGTTAAATCACGTCAATGTCATTGACGGAGTAGGCTTCATATGACGGGAAGGGAGATGCAGACGTGTGATTAAATCACGTCATAGTCATGTCAAATCAATGAAAAAAAAAAAAAGATTCTGAGGAACGATAAATAATGTAACAGTTATTTCAGTTTTACGACGTCACACAATCCATTAATAACTAACCGAAAAAAAAGAAAGAGAAGGATGGAAAGAAGAAACTAGAAAGTAACAGAAATCGTTAACAGAGAAATGGAATAAAGATATGTAAAATTGGCATAAGAAGAGGGATATGCCAGATAGAATGTGTGAGGGCTCATACCTCTCTTTCTATTACCTGCGTCTGACACCCTGTAAATTACATAAAACATAACACATCATACACATACACACATCAATATATACGCATACACACATCAAACATATACACAACATCAACACAACATACATCAAACACATCACATATCTGTTGCATGCATAACGCATCACAGGCAGATCGGACAATGGTGTTCAAAGGGACTTGGAAAGAGGGGGATATTAGAGATGCCAGTAATTTAGCAATCACTTGAGATTAGTTTTAAACTTATTAATAAAATGGATTTTATTCTTCTGCTTGTCAGAGTTAGGAGTAAAACTTCCGTTAATTTTCAAACGTGCATGTGCGCACGCGCGCGCGCGCGCACAGCGCGCACATAAGCACACACACACACACACACACACACACACACAACACACACACACACACACACACACACACACAGCAACTCATACACATAACTCACTACACACACATAACGTACACGCGCGCGTCAACCACAACAGAGAATGCCATCAACAAAGTATCAACCACACAGAGAATGACAATCAACACAGTCTCAACCACACAGAGAATGACAATCAACAAAGTAACAAAACCACACAGAGAATGCCAATCAACAAATGTAACAACCACACAGAGAATGCCAATCAACAAAGTGTCCAAACAACACATGGAAAGACAAACAACAAAGGTGTCAACAACACAAAGAATGACAATCAACAAAGTGTCCAACAACACAGAGAATACAATCAACAGAGCGTCAACAACACAGAGAATGACAATGCAACAGAGCGACAACACACAGAGAAAGACAATCAACAGAGCGTCAACAACACAGAGAATACAACAACAAAGAATCAACAACACAGAGAAATGACAATCAACAGAGCGAAACAACACATAAATGACAATCAACAGAGCGTCAACAACACAGAGAAGACAGATCACGATCGTCAACAACACAGGGAAATGACAATTCAACAGAGCGTCAACAACACAGAGATGACAATCAACAGAGCGTCAACACTAACCAGAGAATGACAATCAACAGAGCGAACAACAACACAGAGAATGACATCAACAGAGTGTCCAACAACACACAGAATGACCATCAACGAGCGTCAAACAGCGCCCCGGGCCAGAGGACGGAAATGAAGTTAGGAAACGAGGGGGGAGGGGGGGGGGGGAGGATCAGAGATGTGAAGCGGGGGCGACGACGCACAGTTCAGAAGGTTCCAGCTGCCTCTGTGTCTTCTTTTAAGTTATGCGAGTCCAAATCACCTGGATCAATACTCTGTCTATCTGTCTGTCTGTCTGTCTGCTGTCTGTCCTAGTCTGTCTCTCCTCTCTCTCTCTCTCTCTCTCTCTCTCTCTCTCTCTATCTCTCTCTTTTTTTTTTTTTTGTGGCCGCCGCGCGGTTCGTTAGTGCGTAAGTAGAGAGACAGAGACAAGACAGACTAGACAGACAGGACAGACACAGACAGACAGCGGACTGACAGACGGACAAAAAGACAGACAGGCAGACAGAGCGGCAGACACAGATACACACACACGCACACACCCACACACACACACACACACACACACACACACACACACACACTACACACAGCACAGAGAGAGAGAGAGAGAACGGCATGTCAAAAGAAGTCAAGCGGAAACTTTTTGAAGAAAAAAAAGAAGAAAGAAAAAAAAGTCCGCCAGAAGCCCTCATACAACAACTCCGTCAGTTTCCGCTGCATAGGGCGACCTTTAGCAAGGTGCCAGGCACGCTCCGCAAATTGCGTCCCTTTAGTCACCCAATCAGCTTCTATCTCTCCCCTGAATTCCCTCCTCCCCCCCCCCCCTCCCACCACCACCACCACCACCTCCACCACTACCACCACCCTCCGCCGTCTCCGTTCCTCCCTCCCCCCCCCCCGACCCCACCCCACCTATCTCCCCCATTCCACCACCTCGCTCTTCTCATCTTCTCTCTCCCCGGGGTATGACACTTGGGCGATCCTTCCTCCCCCACTCCCCCCCCCCCCCTCTCACTCCATCACCCAGTCAGCTTCTTTCCCACTGGCCAATTCTTCCTACAGTCCAGGGGGGCGAAGCGAGGCTGGTAGGAAGGGATGTAGCGACAAAAGTGAGGAGGGGGGAGATCCCCCAAATTGCAATGACAGCCACGAGGAACACAGAGAGAGAGAGAGAGAGAGAGAGAGAGAGAGAGAGAGGTCAAGTGTGTTGTGCGTGTGCTTGTGTGTGTGTGTGTGTGTGTGTGTGTTGTGTGCGCGCGCCGTGCGGGTGCGTGTATGTGTGCGTGTCTATGTGTGTGTGTGTGTGTGTGAGTGTGTGTGAGTGTGTGTGTGTGTGTGTGCGTGTGTGATGTGTGTGTATTGTGTGTGTGCGTTGCGCGTCTATGGCGCTCGTTGCGCGCATCCTGCCGCGTGCGTGCGTGCTTGCGTGTGTATAGACCGCTGTCGTCTCGTCCCCTGTCTGTCTGTCAAGTCTGTCGTCTGTCTCTCTCTCTCTCTCTCTCGTCGTCTCTCGTCTCTCTCTCTTGATACCAGGCTATTAGTCTTGACTTTAATGAAGTACCAACAAAGGCAATGAGAAACCAGTGGCGGGGGAAGGGGACAGGAGTCGAAGATGGAGAGGCTAGAGATCACACATGTAAACACACGCACACACAACGCGCGCGCGCGCGCGCTCACGCACGCACGCCATCACAGCCACACACACACACACACACACACACACACACAACCCCATACACACGCACGCACGCACCCAAGCTCACATGCACGCACACACACACACACGCAAGCACGCGCACTCACGGCACACGCATACACTTGTCCATAAAATCAATACTTCCATAATAGGATTTATCTACATCCGACAGATAACAAAAATGTAACCACACACACAACACACGAGACAAACACACACACACACAATACACACACACATATGATATATAAAAGCTTGCTGAAGGGCTCATTTTAGAGAAGCATTAATTTATTTTCCCCATTCACCCCACTCAAGCACATACTGTTAGTTTAGGCAGAATTCATCTCCCCTGCCACTGCAGATATGAATGCGGTATCTCCCCACTATTTCTTCATCTAAGACAATAAGAGCAAGCTTTGTTTAGGATTCTATATTTCTTGGCAGTCATATGCAACACCAGGCTGCTCGTAGTTTGCTGAACGGGCTCGTATCATATCCTTGGAATTTATTAGTTTGTTGAATTTTAGTCCCTTGCGGATCAATCCAAGAACTGTGGCCCTCAGCACTTGTGACATAGAGGATACTTTTTTATATTTTCTACTTTCTTACAAGAAAATGTAGCTTGTTTTGCTCTTTCCATGAATTTCTATTGCTTCTAAGATGGCACCTTTTGGCTGTGTTTTGACAACTCAACAAAATACTACGGTATTGCACACTCAGCTTTTCTTGGGAATGCATTCTTCCTTAAAACTAAAAGGCGAGGAGTCTAATTAACCACTGATACGCGGTCACTGAGGAGGAAACAAACCAAGTTTCGAAATATCGTATATGACCAGGAGTATATATGTTAGTGAGTTTTCCCTCCTATAGGAGGATGACTCTCCCCCTTGTAGAATATAGTCTTGTAAAGCTCCATTTAGAGAAGCATTTATTTTATTTATCCCCATTCACCCACTCAAGCACATACGTTAGGCAGAATCATCGTACCACTGCAGATATGAAATGCGTATCTCCCCCCTATTTTCTTCAATCTAAGGCATAAGAGCAAGCTTTGTTTATAATTTCTATATTTCTTGCAGTCATTCAACACCAGTGCTGCTCTGTAGGTGTTGCCTGGAACGGTGCTCGGTTAATTACCCTTGGAATTTATTATTTTGTTGTATATATATTGTATATGTAACGCATGTGCGCTCGAATCTCTCTCTCTCACACACACCAACAGAAACACACACACACACTCTCTCTCACTCTGTTTCTCCTCTCTGTTTCTTTCCTCCTTCCTCTCGTCTCTTTCCCCCCCCCCCCCTCCTCTCTCAGTGCTGTCCAAGCTTAACAACAACATCAACCGTACATCAACATGTTTATCACAATCAATAAACAGTCTATTCAACAAAAACAGGGCGGAGGGGCATACTCAAATACAACAACAAAAAACATAAACCCAAAACGAACAAAACAAATCAAAAAGAAAGAAGAAACAAAAAAGGAATTGTTAGATAACTGATCCACGGAAGCATGGGAGTACAACAAAGGGGTTATCAAGCAACACAAACAGCAAGGCGAAGGGAACTCTTTATTTGTACACATTCGCAAAGAAGTTAATGAAGTCGACGAATAAAATTACCCGAGACATACAGCTGATATATCTCTACAAAACATTCTAAGACAAACGGGTTTTTTATTTTTCTTGTTATTTGTTTGTTTTGTTTTGGCAGCTTTCACAAACAGAAGTAGAATACGTTTTAGATGATAATACATGATAATAAAGACAAAAATTAGGTTCATCGAACACAGTTATTGTTTCTGTCCACAGTAGGTTTCAGTTTTGAAGAGAACATGCTATACAGTCACCGTAAGCTTTTCTGTACGAACCTCTCATTGTGAGGTTTCCTCCCGAGTTCAAGGTTGGGGGGGGGGGGGGGGTTTTTATATAGATCGTGTCTTTCCCCAAATTCTGACCTGGGATAACATAAAAATAAAGGACTCAAAGAGATGGAGGGGGAGAGGGAGGGTGTGGGAGAGGGGAGGGAGGGCAGCGATAAAAATGACTATCCCTTCTGACCTCTCTTCTTTCTGCTTGGAAAAACAACAACACAACAACAACAACAAAAAACAGCACTTCAGTTTTCGATGCCAAACAAGAGAAATGTTCGTCATAAAGACAAGAGACCAGACAAATCAAATCAAATCTTTTTCGGATTCTGTACAGTCATTACTCACCCCCCCCCCCCCCCACTCCTCCTCCCTTCCTCTCGCGGTTCCTACCCCATTTTTCCCACCCTATTTTCACACTATAAATAGGCGGCGTTCCTGTGATTGGTCCTTCGCCTTCGCGCGCAGTTCATATTCATCTCTCTGCACAGCCTGTAATGATAGCGACAAGACAACGAACCAGACAACCCCCCCCGCCCCCCCTTCAAACTCCCCAAGCGACAGGACAACGTACAGCCCCCCCGCCCCTCTCCCCTCCCCCCCCCCCCCCCCCCCACCTCCCGCCGTGTCAACGTCAATCACACCTCCGCCCCAGGCTCAGCAGAGCCGACTCAGCAGTCGAGCTCAGTACGAGCAGTGGCTCAGCAGGTCTGAGCATGTGCCGAGCAGAACGAGCAACACTACCTGGAAGGCGAGACAGACACTGATGTGGAATGGAGACCGACTCGCTCAACGTGTCAGTCATTCCTCTCTCCTCTGCCCCCCCCCCCCCCCCCCCCCCCCTTATTACATTGTCTCGTCATTCATTTTGAAATCGAACAACGGCCAATCGAGAGTCCCAAAAAAAAAAAAACCACACACACAGACGGGGATTTAAAATGAAGCTGTCCTCGAAACAATGAAATTCGTTTCAGGAATGATTCATTCCGTAAGAGAGAGAGAGAGAGAGAGAGAGAGAGAGAGGAGAGAGAGAGAGGAGAGAGAGAGAGAGAGAGAGAGAGACAAGAGACAGAGACAGAGATAGACAGAACGGACAGACATGAAGACAGAGAGACAGAAGACAGACAGACAAACAGAAACAGAGCAGAGAGAGAGAGAGAGAGAGAGAGATAGAGAGAGAGAGAGAGGACAGACACAGAGGCAAGACACAGAGACAGTGAGAGACAGAGAGAGAGACAGACAGACAGACTGACAGACCGAAGAGATGGACAGGAAAGAGGGAGACAGACATGCAGACAGGAACAGAGACAGAGACAGACCCCGAAACGCGAGGCAGAACAGAGAAGAGAGAGAGAGAGAGACAGAGACAGACTGAAAGACCAGACAGAGACTGAGAGCGTGCTCACAGGTAGAACAGAAACATACCAGTGACAGAAACAGAACAGATATACAGACAGACAGAAGACAAACAGACAAGGCACACTAACAGAGACAGACTGCAGATTCAAAAAACGATGGTAGGGACGAGAAGTAGGAGAAGAGAGGAAGAGAGGGGTGTGGGAAGTGGGTATACATGAACTACAACAACAACAACCAAAAAAGTGTGATTGGCAAGCTTTTTTTGTGGCAAATGTGTTCCAGGAGCCGCCATGTTATCTATTTTCTTTAAGCGTTTAGACTGGCACACGCTTTTCAGACCCACGCCACTCCCCCAACCTGTGAACCACAACACACGCACTCCCTTCCCCTTTCCTAACTTTCCCCTGCCCCATCCCCGTCCCCCCCCCCTCCCCCTCAGTCCACCTCACCTCGACAGCTTTAAACTCATGCTGATGTGTACATTGTCTGTATATCCACCAGAACATCCCCCCCCCACCCCCCACCCCTTCTTTCCCTACCCGTCATCCCACACACCCATCCTCCAACCTCATTTGCTTTCGGTTGTTTCCTGGAATTTTTATTTTCGGTTATTGAAAGGTTCATTAGTAGACCGACACCCCCCCCCCCCCCCCCCACCCCCATCCACCCACCCTGACCCCTCCTCTCCTTGCCTCCGTCTCTTTGCCTCCCCCCCCCCCCCCCCACCACCACCCCACCCCCTTTCCCCTGCCTCCCACCCTTCCTCCAAAAAACCCTTCAGTACAGACTGATCGTGGGTGTATATTCTTTCTTTCTTTCTTTTCTTTCTTTCTCTCTTTCTTTCTTTCTTCCTTTTCCTTCTTTCTCTTTCTTTCGTTTCTTTCTTTCTTCTTCCTTCCTTTCCTTCCTTCTTTCTTTCTTTCTTTTCCTTTTCTTTTCTTTTTTTTTGCTGTCCCAACCTCTGCGCCACCTCAGAGGCAGTGTACCCACGCCGCTCATTCCGACACCCGGCCACAGCCACAGCCCGGTCGGTCCCGCCGCAGCCCCGGCAATCCACAGGAGCAGTCAATGTCAAGTCGTCAATAGGCAACCCACCGGAGGAGACACTGCACTGATGCCGAGTCACTTCGGTGGTGTATCAGTGGCGCCTGATCTGATCTAACATACGCAGGACACCACCTACTAAGCCCCTACTGACGACAATAATTGCTTAGTCGCGGAGCCGGCGTGATGAGCTTTTCCCTCCGGAGAGCGCCACCACGTCCGTCCAACGACAGCCCCCATGGACTCGCCGATACCGGTGACTCCGACGGAACCAAACCAAGGCCACAGACGTGGAGAGGACATCGAAATTGAGGTCACCATGAGAGCAGGGCATTGAAAGGCCACAGAATTTGAGACTTTTTTTATGCTGATCGATGAGAATGAGGATGATTAAGATGATGCTACGGATTTCCATTTCGGTCTGAGACTACATGACAGGGCTGTACTCTACGCTTCCTTTCATAATATACCCGGCGTCAACCAGGCCCGAGAGATACAGCAACTGCAGTGTTGGTCAGGAAATTGAGCAACACTCTCAGAAACGCATCCATTAAGTGGATAGAAACTCGACTGTGTGGTCCCATCTTCCCAACTGAGTCCGCAGCAAACTCAACTCTGGGTAGGAGCCGGTCGGGGCAGAAAAACCCACATGACTCTGATGGGATTCGAACCCACGACCTCCCAGCCGGGAGTCCGCGACGCTAACCACTTCGCCACGGCGGCTGGTCTTTTCTTTCTTTCTTTCTTTCTTTCTTCTTTCTTTCTTTCTTCTTCCTTCCTTTCCTTCTTTCCTTCTTTTTCTTTCTTTCTTTTCTTTTTCTTTCTTTCTTTCTTTCTTTCTTCCTTTCCTTCTTTTTCTTTTCTTTCTTTCTTTTTTTCTTTCCTTCTTTTCCTTCTTTCCCTTTCTTTTCTTTTTTCTTTTCTTTTCTTTCTTTCCTTTCTTCCTTCCTTCCTTTCCTTCTTTCTTTCTTTCTTTCTTTTCTTTCTTTTCCTTCTTTCTTTCTTTTCTTTCTTTCTTCCTTTCTTTTCTCCCTCTTCCCGCCTCAATCATACGCCGCTTTCCACACCTTTCCCCTCCCCACTCCCCCATCTTCTCCCCCGCCAACCATCGATTCCCGCTCTGTAAATACACACTCCTGCATTAAAAAAAACAACATATTCAGTGTTGGCTAGGATGCAAAACTTGTCAGGTTAATTACACAACAGAACAATCTGACAAAAAAGACATCTTTGTCCTCGTCGCAACAGTAGTAGCCTGACTGCAACAGCAGTAGTAGTCTAACAGCAGCAGCAGTAGTAGTCTAACAGCAGCAGCAGTAGTAGTCTAACAACAGCAGCAGTAGTAGTCTAACAGCAACAGCAGTAGTAGTCTAACAGCAGCAGCAGTAGTAGTCTAACAACAGCAGCAGTAGTAGTCTAACAGCAACAGCAGTAGTAGTCTAGCAGCAGCAGCAGTAGTAGTCTAGCAGCAGCAGCAGTAGTAGTCTAACAGCAGCAGCAGTAGTAGTCTAACAACAGCAGCAGTAGTAGTCTAGCAGCAGCAGCAGTAGTAGTCTAACAACAGCAGCAGTAGTAGTCTAACAGCAGCAGCAGTAGTAGTCTAGCAGCAGCAGCAGTAGTAGTCTAGCAGCAGCAGCAGTAGTAGTCTAGCAACAACAGCAGTGGTAATCACATAGCAACACAGCATTACTAGTTGAACAGCACCACCTGTAGTAGTCTAACAACAATGCCAGTGGTAGCGATAGCAGTGACAGCAGCAATAGTAGTAGTAATAGTTGTAGTGGCAGCAGTAGCAGCAGCAATAGTAGTAGTAGTAGTAGTAGTAGTAGTTGTTGTTGTAGTGGCAGCAGCAGCAGCAGCAATAGTAGTAGTAGTTGTAGTGGCAGCCAGCAGCAGCAGCAGCAATAGTAGCAGTAGTAGTGGCAGCAGCAGCAGTAGTAGTAGTGTCAGCAGCAGCAGTAGTAGTAGTAGTGTCAGCAGCAGCAGTAGTAGTAGTAGTGTCAGCAGCAGCAGCAGTAGTAGTGTCAGCAGCAGTATTAGTAGTAGTGTCAGCAGCAGCAGTAGTAGTTGTAGTGGCAGCAGCAGCAGCAATAGTAGCAGTAGTAGTGGCAGCAGCAGCAGCAGTAGTAGTAGTGTCAGCAGCAGTAGTAGTAGTAGTGTCAGCAGCAGCAGCAGTAGTAGTAGTGTCAGCAGCAGCAGTAGTAGTAGTGTCAGCAGTAGCAGCAGCAGTACAGACGTCTTCCATGGTCATGTATCATCCACATTCCGCTCT
>CM031598.1:108858125-108868125 GCA_018398815.1 Conus ventricosus
CACACACACACACACACACACGCATACGCTCACACACACGCACGCACACGCGCGAGCAGGCGCTAGCCCGCGCGCGCAGGCACACGCGCGCGCACACACATACACGCGCACACACACAGACACGCACCCACATACACGCGCACACACACACACACATACACATATGCACACACACGCGCGCGCACACGCACACGCACATACACACACACACACACACACACACACACACACACACACACACACACACACACACACACACAATATACGCGCGCGCGCGCGCGCTCACATTGTGCTCACGGCTCGCCTGCAGCCACGGGTGAGTGTTTATCACTCTGTTTTGAATCGAGTTTGTCCTTTGTTGGTTAAAGAGACATTTGCACATGAATGCTTCTACCAGATTGATGTTAATATTAGATGTTGATGTCTTACTCATGTACAGACAACTCTCTCTCTCTCTCTCTCTCTCTGTCTCTCTCTGTCTCTCTCCTCTCTCTCTCCTCTCTCTCTCTCTCTCTCTCTCTCTCTCCTCTCTCTCTCTGTCTTTCTCTGTGCCTCTTATTACTCTTTTTTTTCGGCAAAGTCTGCTGTACATTGGCTGCATATGTAGGAATGAATGGTGTGTCCTTCCTATGCGGATACGAGTTTACTGCCGTTTAGTATATATTCCTTCGAAGTTGCTACACATTTCGTTCACCAGATGTGATCTTTGATTGCATATATTTTCATCTTCATATAGACTTTTTATATAGCAATTTTTTTTTCTTTCTAGTTTAATAATGTGTCTTGTTTGCATATCTTTGGTTGATATGAGAAAGAAGGGCACTCGTGGATATTGTTGCTCTCTCGAAAAAGTAGGTTGCACTGATTATGTGTTAATACGACGTGACAAAAATGAGTAATTTAAGCATATCCTCTTTAAACTGCCAGGGGTTAGGAAACTTTCAAAAACGAAGAGACGTGTTCCAGTTTCTTAGACAAAAACAACATTCAGTTTACTTTCTACAGGATACACATTTCACAAAAATATTGAAAAACAAGTAAGGGCAGAATGGGGCTATGAGTGTGTGTTTTCGTCTTACAATTCGAGATCAAGGGGAGTTGCTATATTGCTAAATAATAATTTTGATTTCAAAATAAAGAAAACGGTCACGGATAGACAAGGAAACTACGTTATACTTATCTGAACACGTTAGACACTGAAATTGTGCTGGTAAATATTTATGGACCAAACTGCGACAGTCCCACTTTTTTTGAAGAAATTCAAACAAAAATCAAGGAGACTGGTATCTCGAACATTGTAATTGGTGGAGATTGGAATTTAGTGATTAATCCTAGCCTGGACTACTACAATTATAAATCTGTAAATAATGCAAAAGCCAGAGAAATGGTATTAAACATGATCAGTGAATTAGAATTGGTCGATATCTGGAGAGAATTAAACCCTGAAATTCTAAGATATACCTGGAGAAGACCCAACCCCATACAGCAAAGTCGATTGGATTTTTTCTAATATCAGATACACTTACTGGTAATATTAGAGACGCAGAAATCCTTTGGGGTTACAGAAGTGACCACTCGTTGATCAAATTAAACATAGCACTAAATACCGGACAGAAAAGAAAGACATTCTGGAAATTTAACGCCTCGCTACTTAGGGATGCCAATTATGTAAATTTAGTAAACCAAACTATAAATGATGTCAAGGAACAATATGCTACATCGCCGTATGATAGGCAGAACTTAAGCAAGATACCCAATAATGAAATACAATTTATGATAAGTGATAGGTTATTTTTAGAAGTTCTGATCATGGAGATAAGATCAAAAACGATTACGTTTGGTATCAATAAGAAAAGAGAACAAATGAACACTGAAAACTGCTTAGAAAAGGAAATACAAGATTTGGAAAGAGAAAAACCCACGCAGATTAATGCTATTAATTTACAAAGAAAGAAAGATGAGCTTGCTCAGTTACGTAAAACAAAAGTAGATGGGATCATTCTTAGAACCAGAGCAAGATGGGCTTCACAGGGTGAAAAAGTAACTAAGTATTTTTGTAACCTGGAAAAAAGACATTTTGTTAGCAAACAGATGTTGAAATTAGTTACAGATCAAGGAAATGTTTTGCTAGAAACAGATGAAATGTTAGAAGAGACCAGGTCATACTACGAGCATTTGTACAAGGAAAGAGAAGTAAAAGATATTGAAATTAGCACGTATACTTCAAATCTGCCACAACTAAATGAAGACGAAGCAGAACGTTTAGAAGGCATGATTACCATCCAAGAAGCATCAGAAGCCCTGAAAAATATGCAGAATGATAAAAGTCCTGGTACAGATGGGATGACTGTTAATTTTCTTTAAGTTTTTTTTGGAAACAAATAGGAGAGTTTGTAATAAGATCATTAAATGAAGGCTTTATAAATAAAGAGATGTCGGTGTCTCAAAGAGAAGGATTAATAACGTGTCTACCAAAAGCCGATAAACCAAGAGAGTTTTTAAGAAATTGGAGACCAATTTCATTGTTAAATGTTTCGTATAAGATAGGTGCCACCTGTATAGCGAATAGAATCAAGGCTGTTTTACATAAATTAATTAATGAAGACCAGACGGGTTTTGTTCCAGGACGATACATCGGAGAAAATATAAGAACCTTGTATGACATAATGATTTATCTGGGAAAAAAATTCTCTTCCTGGTTTACTGGTATCAATTGACTATGAGAAGGCGTTTGATTCGATAAATTGGACATATATGAATAAGATACTTAAAGCTTTTGGGTTTGGGGAAGGTATATGCTGCTGGGTTTCGACATTTTATAAAAACATAAGATCCTATGTAGTTGTGAATGGAAAGTATCTAAGAGTTTTGAAATAGAAAGAGGTGTCGTCAGGGTGATCCTATTTCGCCATATCTATTTGTTTGTGTGCAGAAATTTTAGCATGTAAAATCAGGGAAGACGAGAGAATAAAAGGCATTGAAATACTCAATACGATGTTTAAAATCAGCCAATTTGCAGATGATACAGTGTTCACATTAGAAGGGATAGGGTTTCGTATGAAAATCTGTTTAAAACTCTTAAAGAGTTTGAAGAGATTTCAGGACTAAAACTCAATTATGAAAAAACTGTAAATGTATGGTTAGGAAAACTAAAAAACTCAAAATGCGAGTATCTTTCCGAAAAGAAAATGAAATGGAATCCATCAAAATATAGGATACTCGGTATTTGGTTCACAGGAGAGTTATCAAAATGACAGAAATCAACACAGCTGCTAAATTTATTGAAGTCAAACAATTGTTTAAAGTTTGGTCAAAACGTATATGTACACCCCTAGGCAGGATTGCAGTACTGAAGTCCATGATTCTTTCAAAGCTCATATACCTATGGATGCTGTTGCCTAATCCTCCAGAAGATGTAATAAATCAGCTTCAGAAAACATGTTTGAATTTATATGGAATAAAAAAACGGACAAGATCAAAGGAAATACGCAGTACTTCCTGTTGAAAATGGAGGTATAGGCGTTCCACATTTAAGCAAATATATACAAGCTTTAAAACTGACCTGGTTAAAAGAATATACACGACAAATTCAAAATGGAAAACAATATTAAGTGCTACGTTCCCAGAAATAGATTCATTTGACGTCTACGGACCTAGAAAATTCCTCAGCAAAAAAATTAATAAATTTTGGAAAGACGTTTTCACTTCGTATGTTGATTTTGCGGATCAGGTATTTTTAAACAATTCGAATGAGGTGTTAGCAGAGCCTTTATTCTGTAATGATAAGTTTAGAGTTTGTAATGACGTCATTAACTTTAAAAACTGGATAGCAAAACGGATACTCCTAGTTAAGATGTTGTAAATCAAGATGGAAGTTTTCTCGATTATAAAACTTTTTCTGAAAAAAATGATATCACTGTAAATTATCTCGAATTCATGGCTGTATATCATCAATAAAAAGGTACTTAAGAAGTACAAATATTAAAATAACGAACAATAGCTGTAATCTAAGAACGAAAGCATTACAAATAATATCCAGCGTTAGAAAGGGATCGAAACTTTTTACAGCACTCTCATTGAAAAAATAACAATATTTGATATAAGCTCCTTTGCAAAATGGAAGATAAATTAAAAATTTTGGTAGATTGGGAAACAACAATGAAACAAGTGAAACAAATTAAAGAAATTAAATTAAAATGGTTCCAAATAAGAATTTGTCACAATATTTTGGTTACAAACTGTATCTTAAAGAAGATGGGAATTCTTACCACTGATCTGTGTACATTTTGTGAATCCGAAACCGATTTAGTTCAACACTAACTTGTGGCAGTGCCAGTTTGCGAAACATTTCTGGGGGGAACTAGAAAAAAACATTAAAAGAAAGATGTGAACATTGCAGCAGAATAGAGTTTAATGTGGAGCTGGTTCTATTTGGAAATGATGAGCATACAAAAACTGATGAAGTTTTTGAACACATTATTCTATGGGCTAAAACATTATATATATAGATGCAGAATAAATAAAATAAAACCTACTGTCAATCATTTCTTGAGAGAACTTAATAATATATACAGGGTTGAAAAATATATGCATTATTCAGAAATGAAATACATGGAATTTGATAGAAAATGGAACCCTTATGAAAAACTAATTGTTAGGTCTATTGGAATGAGTTAGACGAGGAGGGAAAAAGAACAAGAACAAGCAAAAAGTAATCGGGGGTGATAAGTAGCTAATGAAATTTATGAAAATATGTGTATACATGTGAAAACATTCTGAATAACCACTTTACCCTATTTAGACAGGTATACTGGCTGTATTCATTCCTCGGGTGCCTCATGAATGACATAGAGTTATAGTTGTACGTTTGTGACCTTTTTCCTTTTCTTTTATTCTTCGTTGATTATTGAATTGACTATTTGATTTTCTTTGTTTTTTCATGCGATTATACTTTTTCCCTTTTACCCCTATCCCCTCCCTTGATTTAGTGTACCCATTTGTATGATGTTTATTGTATGTTATGTCGATTATCCCTTTTGTTATTAATGTTGGAAAATCATTAAAAAAAAAAAAAATTGCAACTAAAAAAAAAAAAAAAAAAAAAAAGAAACAATCAAACAATATACACGAGAGAAAAAATGCAGCAGTCAATACAAGAGTACATCTGAAAAAAAAACAAACAGAATCCAATTAGCAAAAAAAATGAACGGAGAGAGAGAGAGAGAGAGAGAGAGAGAGAGAGAGAGAGAGAGAGAGAGAGAGAGAGAGAGAGACAGACAGACAGACAGACAGACGGACGGATAGACAAACAGACAGACAGACATATACAGGCACACAGAGAGAGAGAGAGAGACAGAGAGAGAGAGAGAGAGAGAGAGAGAGAGAGAGAGAGAGAGAGAGAGAGAGAGGAGGAGAGAGAGAGAGAGAGAGAGAGAGGAGAGAGAGAGAGAGAGAGAGAGAGAGAGAGCGACCGATCGACAGGTAGTCAGGCGGGGATACAGGGGAAGAAAGACTATGAAGCAAAATGGATAACACCATCGCCCACCCACGGTGAAAAAACCAACAGCACATTAATGACACAGAACTGGTGCAGTGGGGTCAAATTTGAAACATTCATCAGATATTTGTAAAAACGCATTTAAACTGGAAATGATCTACACATTTTGTTGTGCAGTGGGGTCAAATCTGAGACACCCATCAGATACAGAAACAAGATTTGAACTTCTTAAAGTTTGGTCCATATTTTACTTCTTGAGGGATATGATTCCACAGCCTACCTCCAGAATACGCCGGACAAGACTTTGTGCGTCTATCGTTGCATATGGGAGGAGGGGGGGGGGGGTTCATGTGAATGTGGGTAATCGTTTAACTGCTGGTTTGCATTCACAAAAGAGCTGTCAAAGTAACGTTAGGTAAGCCATCTTTACTGGCAGACTCGGACTACGAGCAAGAGCAAGCACCCCCCCCCCCCCCTCCCCCACGTTAAGCCAAACTTCTATACAATAAAAGACTCCTTACGCATATGATACTCCATGGAAATGCACCGTTTTATCTAATAAACATGTTCACTTTTAAGTAAATTATTGCTAGCTGAGTCCGAAGGTGTTGAGTGAGGCATAGTCAATAATAAGCTGAATGTTATATCTTGCATACAAATTCAAGAAGTTCTTACCATTTCTGGATAAAAGTTCTGAGTGTTTTGACCAAGAGAGATTACTATCTGTTGTTATTCCTAAGACTTTGTGACTGGATGTTTCTTTCTATTTTTCTACTATTCCAGTACAAGGTACTGACAGCTTTTGGCTAAGATTTTGACGTTTCTGTCTCATATTTATCATAATAATTCTTTTTTTGAGGATGGAGAGCCATGTGATAAAATTGTGTCTATTTAACCAAAATGTTAATGTTTTCTTGGGTGTCATTGTAAACCTGATGGGCGTCAGAATTATTCGTATCTAAAGTAGTATCATCGGTGAACAGTTCGGTGTTAATTTTTCAAATACAATGGCAAATCATTAATGTAAAACGAAAATAACAGAGGACCTAATACTGATCCTTGTGGGACTCCAAATTTGTTGGAAAGAAAATTAGATTTAAATGCGTTTACAGATACAATTTGCTGTCTGTTGCAAAGAAACGACGAAATCCATTTCAGTGTTTTGAAAGATAGCTTACAAATTGCTAGTTTTCTGGTAAAGGTTCATGATTTATGACGTCGAAAGCTCCAGCGAAATCTGCAAAAAGAATTCCTGAAAATTGTTGGCTGTTTTATTGTTTCTACGTTAAGTTGTTCTAAAAATTCTATTCTTTTGAAGTTTATTGGCTGGTTAAGATACACAATAATGCCAGTTTTTTTTTGTTTTTTTTTTTTTTTTTCATTCACAATGTCAGTTTCCATGCTTTGTTCGGGATATCTACGGACAACATTATAGTCTGGAACTGCAATGACAGTGTTAAGTACAAGACTAGACAGATGTGATTCCGAAAATCAAAATATGTGAAAGTTTTTCCCCGAATTATATAATTATGACTGATGGTATTTCGGTAATCTTATTAATCGCATGGTTGACATTGAGATGTCCAATTCTAAGTCCATCTACTTTCAGCCAGGGGTCATTATCCTGTGTCGTATTTAATGTGCAAAATATTAACGAGCAGACAAAACTCTTTCCGACCAGGAATTAAGTTCATTACGGAAAAGAATAATAATTTTTTTTAAATTATAAAGATAAATTGGACGACGATGCAATGAATAGCGAGAAAATTTTTTCAAAGATCAATGGTAAGTCCACGAAAGGCCAAACACAAAATAATCTGAAAATTTAAAGGCGAAAGGTGTACAGGGAAAATCAGCATAACATCAAAGAATTTGGCAGAACTTTTTTTTTTTTTAACCGTAATCCAAATATAATTATCATTTATCACAGTCGACTCTTCAGTGTAAGACTATAATCATAAAGACATGGTGAGCCGGCATTTCATCACACACACACACACACACACACACACACACACACACACACACACACACACACAACTTACACACACACACACACACACCGCGCGCGCGCGCGCGCGCGCGCGCACACACACTTCTCCGCCCCTCCTCCCTTCCTTCCCCGCCCATACACATATTATGTGCGCCCGCACGTGCATAACAAATATCCACATGAACGACGTCATTGACGTTGACTGATTGCGACAAATGAGTGTTTTGGCGACAATAGGTGCGATGCCATCTCACACAATTCAAGAACATGGGCATGTATAACATTTCCACTAGAGCCGTATGATAACACCTTTGGACAGAACTATTTTCTTGGTACATTGGGTTTGGGAGGGAAGGGGAATCTTCATTAGAATAATCACGATTGTGACTAAAATGGTTAGACAGGGGTGGGATTCCGTCAACTCTGTTCCCAATATTGGTGAGAAGGTTTGTTTGTTTGTTGTTTGTTTGTTTGTTTGTTTGCTTGTTTGTTTGTTTGTTGTTTTTTGAAGAAAGGGATCTGCGGAACACGAATCTGTCTGACTGGGACGGGGATTGGAAGATGTGTAGTGAAAAAGAGATTAACGGTTTGGATAATTTAGGGGCTCACGTGCAATATTTCGTCGAAAATTACAACGAAGGAGGAGTGGTTTGACAAGCATCATTAGTGCCAGAGAATAATATTTCCTGGTGTGGCTTGATGTGGCATACTCAGAATTAGTTGTTTGGAGGATCATTTCTGCTTGACAGCTTTCTGTGTCTGATACAATAATAATAATAATAATAATAATAATAAAATAATAATAATAATAATAATAATAATAGTAATAATAATATAATAATATATAATAATAATGAATACTTATATAGCGCCTATTCTCGGCTAGAGACCAAGCTCCAAGCGCTTTACAATCGACACTCTACACAACGGGCTGCCAACCTGGGTAGTGCCGACTGAAGAGCTGCCAGCTGACGCTTCATTCAGTTCGTTACCCGTGTCATCCAGTCAGTATCGTTCAATATCGATCACTCATTTTCCTTACTTCCTTCATTCTTTCCATTTCTCACGCAGGGTGCATGCTATGTGTAACGTGTCATCCATACCAACGGCCAAACTGGCCTTCTCTGCCGAAAGTTGGTGATGGGATTTTACATGTGTGCAAGATATTATGCGTGCGTTCACACACGGAACCTCGGTTTATAGTCTCATTCGAAGGACTGTATGGGAAAAGGAGTCTGAACCAATGTTAACTCCGAGGGAAAATCCCCCTGTACCGAAACCCCCGGCGGAGATTCGAACCCGCAACCCCAGGATCACCAAGGTTACGAGTCCGGCGCTCTGCCAACTGAGCTATTCCGGCTACATCGGATACATCGGGGACAGCCGGGGGCACGTTTCCAAAGTCTGGTTGTGTAGTCTGCCATGTGGTTTTCAAGTCTGCTGCCCGTTTTGCTGTGCTTTTGACGCTCGGGTTGAGCAGGTCTTGGTCAAAGGCAAGACTAGGGGCTCCGGTTGGAGTGATGAACGTGGGATCGGGGTCAAGGTAAGTGGCACCCATAATGTTTACACACAGTCTGCAGATTACGGTTGGACGGTCGGATGATGATGTTGTTCAGATGGTGCCGACCTCTGGCCAGAATGGTGGAGCTGAAGGTTACTTTGGCATTTGGGAATGTTTTGCAACGTAAAGCCTGATAGCAAAATCTACAAAGAAGAATCCAGGCATTTGAAATGAGATGCTACCACAAGTCCATGCGCATCTCCGACAATGACCATGTCACCAATGCAAAAGTGCGCAAAGAACTGAGGCACTCATTGCCCTTGGAAGACCTGCTGACAATAACCAAGAAACGAAAACTGAAATGATATGGTCGCATCTCTTGATCATCCGACCATGCCAAAACACTTGTGCAGAACACTGCATCGGCAAACAGAAGAAGGAACAGACAGGGACACAGTGGGAAGACAGAAGCCAGGAATAGACAGGGACACAGTGGGAAGACAGAAGCCAGGAATAGACAGGGACAGAGTGGGAAGACAGAAGAAGGAATAGACAGGGACACAGTGGGAAGACAGAAGAAGGAACAGACAGGGACACAGTGGGAAGACAGAAGCCAGGAATAGACAGGGACACAGTGGGAAGACAGAAGCCAGGAATAGACAGGGACACAGTAGGAAGACAGAAGCCAGGAATAGACAGGGACACAGTGGGAAGACAGAAGCCAGGAATAGACAGGGACAGAGTGGGAAGACAGAAGAAGGAATAGACAGGGACAGAGTGGGAAGACAGAAGAAGGAACAGACAGGGACACAGTGGGAAGACAGAAGAAGGAACAGGCAGGGACACAGTGGGAAGACAGAAGCCAGGAACAGACAGGGACAGAGTGGGAAGACAGAAGAAGGAACAGACAGGGACAGAGTGGGAAGACAGAAGAAGGAACAGACAGGGACAGAGTGGGAAGACAGAAGAAGGAACAGACAGGGACACAGTGGGAAGACAGAAGAAGGAA
>CM031598.1:108873125-108880898 GCA_018398815.1 Conus ventricosus
ACGCACACACCCAAAAGGGAGGAAAAAAGGAGGGAAAGGGGGGGAGAGGGAGAAGGGAGACCCGAGGGGGGAGACAGAGAGGGGGGGGGGGAGAAAGAGAGAAAAGGAGAGAGAGGGGGAGAGAGAGGGGAGAGAGAGGGGGGAGGGAGAGAGAGGAAGGTGGGAGGGGGGGGGGCCCGGGGAAAAGGAAACACAAAAAAAAAGGGAAAAAATTTTAAATGATTTCCCAAAGAAGGGGACACAGACAAACAACCCAAAAAACAAAAAAAACATTTCGGATCCCCTATCAACTCAGAACATCGAGTTCGAATTACAAATCGTAAAACTTTTTCCCTTCAATTACGCCAGGAGAGAAAAGAGGAGGAGAGAGAGAGGAGAGAGGGGAAGAGAGAGAGAAAAGAGAGAGAGAGAGAAAAGAAGGGGGAAAGGGGGGAGAGAAATTTGGGAAAGAACTCGAACCAAAATCAAATAGTTTAATTGCAAAGGCCAAATATCAAAGGTCCCAAAACAAAAGCAAAAACAAAAACGCGCTCGGCGCATATACTGAAAATTAAAGAAAGAAAATATGACTGATAAACAGTTCCTCTCTTCGTTTTTTGTGCTTTAAAAAGAACCTAGCTAAAAAAGCGAGTTTAAACCCCAAACTTCTTTTTATTTTTCAGTAAAAAAAAAGCAAAAAGAGGCAGACGAAAGAAAAAGATAAAAAAAAGACCGTCCGAAGACAGACAAAAAGTGAGAGACAAAACAGACAGACAAGGGGGGACAAAAGCATGCACGCAAAGCCAACCCGACAAAGAGAGAGAGAGAGAGAGGGAGAGAGAGAGAGAGAGAGAGAGAAAGGGAAAAAGAAAAAGACCGGGGCAAGGGCAGGCAGGGCAAAACAAACACACAGACAGACAACGGCAATGTAGGAAAAACACGCAAAAACCCCCCCCACGCCGCCCGCATACACAACGGAAAAGAGAGAGAGAAAGAGAGGGGAGAGAAAGAGAGAAGAAGAGGAGAGAGAGAGAAAGAGAGAGAGAGAAAGAGGGAGAAAAAGCGAGAGAGGAGGGGACGGGGGGAGAGAGTGTGGGGATAGCATGCACGCATACTCATTTCACCCGAGAGAGGGGAGAAGAGGGGGGGGGGAAAAAGAAAAAAAAAAACCCCCAAAAGAAAAGGGAAAAAGAGAGCAAGCGAAAAGAGAAAAGGAGAGAGAGAAGGAAGAGAGAGAGAGAAGAGAGAGAGAGACAGACAGACAGACCGACAAAACAGAGAAAGGAAAGAAGAAAACAGAGAGAGAGAGACCCGAGAAAAGAAGACAACAGACAGACCCGAAAAAAAAGAAAGAGAAAGAGAAGAGGAAAAGAGAGAGGGGAAGAGAAGACAGAGAGAGAGAGGGAGACAACAGACAGAAAAGAGAAGAGAGAGACGAGAGAGAGAGACAGAGAAGACAGAGACAGAGAGAGAGAGAAACGACAGACCAGACAAGAAAGAAGAGAGAGAGAGAGAGAGAGAGAGACAGAGAAGGGGAAAGAAGAGAGAAAGAGACAAGAGAGAGAAAGAAGAGAGAGAGAGAGAGAGAGAGAGAGAAAAAAAGAGAGAAGAGAAGAAGGGGACAGCGAAAACACCACACACAAAACACACACACACACACACACACACAAAACACAGAGAGAGAGAGAGAGGGGAGAAGAGAGAGAAGAGAGAGAGAGAGAGGAGAGAGAGGAAAAAAAGGAAAAGAGAGAAAGGAAAAGAGAGAGAGAGAGAAGAAGAAGGAGAGAAAGAGAGAAAGAGGAGAGGGGGGAGAGAAAAGAGAGAGAAAAAAAAACCCCAAACACAACACAAAAACACACACACACACACAAGAGAGAGGAGGAGAGAAAAGAAGAGAGAGAGAGAGAGAGAAAAGAAGAGAAAAGAGAAGAGAGTAAAGAAGGAATGGGGAACGGACTGCGGGCAATGGAGGCAGTCCCCAAAAAGGGATGGTCATTCCACAGACACCCGAGCGGAAAAGGGAAAGGGGGAATAGACAGAAAAAAAAGACGAAAAAAAACAAAACAACCCCCCACATTCTCTCTCCTCTCTCTCTCCCCTTTTCTCTCTCTCCCCCTCTTCTCTCTCTCCTCTCTGTCCCGTCTGTCTGGCTGTCTCTTCCCCCCCCTCTCTCCCCCCTTTTCCCCCCCCTCTCTCCCTCTTTTCCTCCCTCTCTCTCTCTCTCTCCCCCCTCTCCCCTTTCTCCTTTCCCCCTCTCTCTCTCCTCCCCTCCCCTTTTCTCCCCCCTTTTCCCTCCCCTTTTCCCTTCTCTCTCTCCCCCTTTCCTTTTCTTTTTCCCCCTCTCTCCCCCCTTTTCCTCTCCTCTTTTTCTTCTCTTCCCCCCCTCCCTCCTCTCTCTTTCTTCCCCCTTCTCCTCTCCCTCTCTTTTCCCCCCTTTTTTCTTCTCCCCCTTCCCCCCCTTTTTTTCTCCCCCCCTCTCTCTCTCTCCTTTCCCCTCTCTCCCCCCCCCTCAGCCCCCCCCCCCCTCTCTTATTTTTTTTTTTCCCCTCCCCCCTTCCTCTCGCCCATTTTTTTTTTTTTCCACCCCTCTCCCCCCTCTCTCCCCCCCCGGGGGGGGGGCCCCCCCCCCCCCCCCCCCCCCCAGGGGGGGGAAAACCCCCCCCCCCCCCCCCCCCCTTTGGGGAAAAAAAATTTTTTTTTTTTTAAAATTTTAAAAAAAAAAAAAAAAAAAAAAAAAAAAAAAAAAAAAAAAAAAAAAAAATTTTTTTTTTTAAAAAAAAATTTTTTTTTTTTGTTCTTTTTTTTTTTTTTTTTTTTTTTTTTTTTTTTTTTTTTTTTTTTTTTTTTTTTTTTTTTTTTTTTTTTTTCCCCCCCTTCCCCCCCTCTTTTTTTCCCCCCCCCTCCCCCCACCCCCTCCCCCCCCCTCGCCCCCCCTCCCCCCCCCTCCCCCCCCCCCTCCCCCCTATTCCCCCCCCTTCCCCTCCCCCCTTTTCCCCCCTTTCCCCCCTCCCCCCCCTCCCCCCCTCCCCCCCCCCCCCCTCCCCCCCCCCCCCCCCCCCCCCTTCCCCCCCTCCCCCCCCCCCCCCCCCCCCCTTTTCCCCCCCCCCCCCCCTCCCCCCCCCCCCTTCCCCCCCCCCCCCCCCCCCCCCTTTTCCCCCCCCCCCTTTTCCCCTCTTTCCCCATTTCCCCCCACTTACTCAATGTAAAATGTGTAAACGTGCTGTTCGGGCAGGAAAGACCCAAATGACCCCGCGCCTATCGATAACCCCAACCACCCCCTGAGTTTACCGTGCCTTTATTTACAGGTTATTCTCCTCGGATCAAAGGCTTGGGGTTTGTAAACAAAATTTTTTCCTTTTTCTTTTTCTTCCCTTTTTTCTTTTTTCCCTTTTTCTTGATTTTTTTCTTTTTCTTTATCTGTGTCATTCCCTTCTGTCGTTTCCCCTGTTTTTTCCCTTTTTTTTTCCCCTTCTCTTTCTTTCCCTTTTTCCCCTTCCCTCCCCCCGCTTTTTTTTTGCTCTTCTTTTAATTTTTTTCTTTAATTTTTTTCTTCTTCTTCTTTTTTTCTTCTTCTTTTTTCTTCTTCTCCTTCCTCCTCCCCTCCTCCCCTCCCCCTTCATCTTTTTTCCCCTCTTCCCTCTTTCTCTTATCCATCATCTTTCTCTTTTCCCTTTTGACCTACCCCTTCCCCCTTCCCCCGTCGTCTAAAAAAAAAATCAATCTGGCCCCAAAAAAAACAAAAAGGGAAAAAAAATGTGGGGTGTGTTGTTTTTTGTGTGTGTGTTGTTGTGGTGGTGTCCTGTGTGTGGGGTGTGTGTGTGGTTTTGTGTGTGTGTGTGTGTGTGGGGTGTGTGTGTGTGCGCGCCGCACACACACACACACACACACACCACACGAAAATTTTATGCTGCCGCACGATGCCAAAACGTGTCTGAATAAGAACATAAACTTTTAAAAATCATTCCCTAAGCAAATGATATCACATTACAAAATACAAAACAGCTACACATTAAATAGTTTTTCCCATTTCATGTGGAATGTATAAGAAGAAAATTTTTACCTAGCACAAAAAAGAAAAAAAACCAAATTCACGCCGTTTTACAGTAACAAACCCTTCACGCTAAAACAAACACCCTCTTCAACAGGACAAAGACATAAAAAACGGGTAAAGTGCATACCAGTTTGGGGCATCGGGCCCACGACTTAGAAAAATTTTTTCCCCTCTTCCCCCCTCCCCCTTCTTCCCCCAAAGAAAAAACCACATTGGGTCCGGGTACTCCCTAAAAACACAAAAAACACACCAACACACACACAAAAAGGGGGTTTTTGAAAACAAAAACTAGGGAACACAGAAACAAAAAAAGACTTTTAAAATGCTTTATTGCAAAGCCAGTCAAGGGTTTTCCCGGGGCTGACATCATACCCGGGCGGCCGCGGAAACGACAACCAAACGATGCTATTTTCGGTATGACTGACTGGGGGCTGATTCAGGTTTTGTGGGGTTTAAAATTTAGTCGGATTTTTTTGTGCTGATGAGCTTTCGTCAGTTTTTCCGCTTTTTTGAACCGCCGCTTGGGTTTTTTTTTTAGTCCCGGTGCAATGCGTTGGGGGCATGGCGATTTTTTTATGTCACTAGTGGATCTGGTTGATAAAGAATTCTTAAATGTCTCGATAAACGTTCCTTTGATTCAGAGAAGATTTATGTAATTCCTGACGCTAAAGACCAAACAATAAAAACACATCTTATCACAATCCACGAGCCACTACAGTCAAATGAAACAGCCTTGTCATTTCTTTTTTATCCAAACAAAAACAAAACAAAACAACACAAAAACAAAACAAAAAGTCACTGGGGGTTGAGGGTTGTTGGGTATACTATCTCAGAACAAGACTTTTTTTTTTTTTTTTTTTTTAACCAGCCGCCGTGGCGAAGTGGTTAGCGTCGCGGACTCCCGGCCGGGAGGTCGTTGGTTCGAATCCCATCAGAAGTCATGTGGGTTTTTCTACCCCGACCGGCTCCTACCCAGAGTTGAGTTTGCTGCGGACTCAGTTGGGAAGACTGGGAACACACAGTCGAGTTTCATCCACTTAATGGATGCGTTTCTGAGAGTGTTGCTCAAATTTCCTGACCAACACTGCAGGTGCCTGTATCTCTCGGGCCTGGTTGACACCGGGATATATTATGAAAGGAAGCGTAGAGTACAGCCTGTCATGTAGTCTCAGACCGAAATGGAAATCCGTAGCATCATCTTAATCATCCTCATTTTCATTGATCAGCATAAAAAAAAAATGTCTCAAATTCTGTGGCCCTTCATGCCCTGCTCTCATGGTGACCTCAATTTCGATGTCCTCTCCACGTCTGTGGCTTTGGTTTGGTTCCGTCGGGGTCACCGGTATCGGCGAGTCCATGGGGTCTGTCGGTGGACGGACATGGTGGCGCCCTCCGGAGGGAGAGCTCACTCACGCCGGCTCCGCGACTAAGCAGTTATTGTCGTCAGTAGGGGGCGTAGTAGGTGGTGTCCTGCGTATGTTAGATCAGAACAGGCGCCACTGAACACCGCCGAAGTGACTCGGCAGCAGTGCAGTGTCTCCTCCGGTGGGTTGCCTCTTAACGACTTGACATTGACTGCTCCCTGTGGATTGCTGGTGCCGGGGCTGCGGCGGGGCCGACCGGGCTGTGGCTGTGGACGGGGTGTCGGAATGAACGGCGTGGGTACACTGCCTCTGAGGTGGCGCAGAGGTTGGGACAGTAAAAAAAAAAAAAAAAAAAAAAAAAGATTTTTGCTTTTTTGTTTTACAAATTTTGCTGGGGAAAATTTGTGAAAATTGTCTCCATTCCACCACGTACAAACACGTTGTGTACTGAACTAGGTGGGAATTCGGGAGAGCAAAGAACTTCACCAACATTGCCACACACCCTGGATCCGCTCTTCGATCATGATCAGGACCAAAAAGAAATAGCGTGTTGACTGTAACATAAGAAAAAAAAAAAATCTGTGGAATCAGTAGGATAGGATCTGCAAACAGCTTTTTCTATCTTTTCTTCTTTCCTTCAGTTCTCTGAACAAGTTACGCCAGCTCATAAGCCACAACAAATCTATTGATCGCTAAGGGAAGTAATAATGAAATAGGAATTGAAAGAGTTACTTCACATGTGATTTTCTTACAAATAGTGTATGGAAAACATGAAATGGTCGGATGATCTCAGCAGAGAGTGTTTATAAATTCCACGAAAACATGGTATATCACGGACAGTAGTAAACCGTAGCTTCACAGTGTTCATGTTGAGTGAAAAATTTATAACAGTTTTGCTTCACGGATCACTGGATCAACTTTTGTTTATTTCATCTGACTCAGCATCCCAGATACCACCAACATTCGATGGAATTTGCGAAAAACACAATGATGTGAAAAAACACCCCTGTCAACATGATTTTTTCTTGATACATCTACCTCTCTCTCTCTCTCTCTCTGTTTTTGTTTGTTTGTATGTTTTGATTAGAAAATGTTTGCATGAATTTGTAAATTCACATTGTTTGGGGTGATTTCTTTCTTTATTTGTTTCTTTATGTACATACTTGCCTTCTCTGTGTATACATGTATGAATGCAAATATTTTTTTTTTAAAGTTTTTTTTAAAAAACATTCGATGAAATCGTCCTCATCCACTTTCTGTTTCACCAGCGTGTTTCCCCCCCCCCCCCCCCCCCCCCCCCCCCTGTTCATACTGACATCACAGTTTTTAAATAATCTTACAGGCAGACAGACGATAAACAAACAAACCAACAAACCAATGGACGCAGATAGAACACACACCCTCCGTGGTGGAGGTGACTAAAAAGGCCCACTGGAAAGCGCACACCTCCACAAAGGTGTAACTGTCCTCTTCGATTCAAACAACCCCCATGGTCATCCATCGTAGTATATCTTTAGAGGCATCTTGTAAACTGTTACAGTTACATACATTACGACTGTTTTTAACCACCGAACTTAAACCCTTTAGTGCCTCATTTACTTTATTTTTCCTTGCCATTTTTTTTTTATTTGCACGTTTCAGGTGTATTTCAGTACTGTGCAGTGACTGATTAAATCCCCCCCACCCCCCGCCTTCTCCCGTCCTTCCCCCCCCCCCCCCCCCCCCCCCTCGGCAATTTCCACGCCTCCCAAAACCTTTTATGAATGTTAATTAACCCACAGAATCCAGACAGATATTATACAGGCGTAGATGTCAGTGCGTCTAATAAATCTGATTTTTTTCCTCTTTTCTTTTTTTTTTTTCTCGTACAGAACCATATCTTGTTTCTTGAGAAAAAAAAAATTTTAAATAATGAAAAATGTCTACTCTGGCGACATTGAAGAAAGTAAACGACAGTAAAAACAAACAAACAAACAAACAAACAAACAAACAAAACCCTGGATTTGCCCTTCGACCCATAACCACATCTTCTCACCCATTTTGGTTGAAATCGGGTCTGGCTTTTTTTCCCGTGTGTTTGCTTGCTTGCTTGCTTGTTTTTGTTTTAGGGAGTGAGGTTGTTTGCATAATTTTGGTGACAGACAGACAGAGAAGAAGAAAAAAAACACAAGCCAACGGACACGAGCAAACACACGCGCGCACGCCACACACAAAACACACACACACACACACACACACACACACACACACACACCACACACACACACACCACACACAGACGCGCGCGCGCACGCAGACACACACACCACACACAACACACACCACACACAACACACACAAAAACCACACAAAACCCCCACACACACAACACACACACAC
>CM031598.1:108890998-108903498 GCA_018398815.1 Conus ventricosus
TCAGGCTCTTATCCACTTTTTCCCCCCACTGCATTTGTGATCCCTTTATCCGCCTTTGTTCTGAAAACAAGTAGTTTACACCTCTTTTTCTCTTCTCTTGTTACAATAGTAACCTACAAGAGGTTTATATGTACAGTAGACCAGCGACTCTGCAGTGAAAGTATAACCTCTGAAGTGGTCGCCAGCTGTTCCGTTTTGTTGTGTGACGATTTGCTGAATATACACAAGGACTGAATACTCCGTGACCAACGACGAAGGAAAGCAACCCCGTTAGCTTTTCACTGTGATTACTATCTATGGGATTTGTTGTTGTTACTTTGACTCTCTCTCTCTCTCTCTCTCTCTGTCTGTGTCTCTGTCTGTCTGTCTGTCTGTCTCTGTATCTGTCTGTCTGTAAACTCTCTCCCCTCTCTCTCTGTCATTTTGTTCTAAACTGTGAGTGATAAATAAAGCGAAATCACCGGCGCCTACCCCCCCCCCCCCCTTTTTGTTGTTGTTGTTGTTGTTGTTTGTCCGCCTTATGCATACCTATCGTTGAGTCATCATCACAATGAATGAACCTCTTGTAAATCGATATCTCTGTTGTCTGTATCTTTGCCAGGATAATTTTTTTCCCATGTGTCGTCACATCGCTGTGGTTGGCTGCATTATAAACAAAAACAAACAATGAGTTTCAAAGTGGGGTGGCCGCAGACAGAAATAGAAACCTTTTTTTTTTTAATAAAAAAAACAAAGAGATAGTAATTAATCCGCCAGATAAATGGGGGCAAATTCCGAGACAAACCACGACGCGTTTCTACCTCGTTGGTCTTCTTCAGGCAAGACAATCAACATTCAGGACCCCCCCCCCCCCCCCCCCAAAAAAAAAAAAAAAAAAAAAAACAACCAAAAAAAACAACAACAAACAAACAAAAACCAAAAAACAAACAAACAAAAAAAAAAAACCGAGGAACGAGCAATCACTCATCTTCTCAAATTTCGGCGCAAGATGGGCGTTGAATCATAATAAACAAACAAAAAACAAGCAAACAAACAAACGAAACCGAACCCCAACCCCAACCAAACCAACAAGAACAACAACAAACAGCAACACTGACCCTGAAACAAACTTGTAAAAACACGAATGCCCGGCGAATGACTGATTGACCAACCCCGCCCCACAACTGACCTGAAACTGAACACGAGGCAGCTGGCGACCACATTACCTTACATTATCAGCGATGACCGACTATACAATGTTCAGAGACAGATTGGGGAGAGAGAGAGAGAGAGAGAGAGAGAGGGCTAGTAGGACAGAGAGAGAGAGAGAGAGAGAGAGAGAGAGAGAGGGCTAGTAGGACAGAGAGAGAGAGAGAGAGAGAGAGAGAGAGAGAGGAGAGAGAGAGAGGTTGGGGGATGGGGGGTGGGAAAGATGGTTGGGGTGGGGTTAGGGGTGGGGTGGGGGAGATACGCGGCAGCTGGTTCCTCGGGAAACGAACCAGAAGCGGGGCACCCGTACCGTGACGTGCTCGGACGCAATGGCGGCTGTTTTTTCTCTTGACCTTTTTACGACCCTCGGGGATAACCCTTGACTGTTCAACTCTACCCTTCACCCCCCTCAACGTCACCGCCTCACCCCTCCTCCTCAACGCCCCCCCCCCCCCTACGTCCCAGCCCCGCCCCCCCAGGTGAAATCAGTCATGCGGGCGCGACAGATGACTATGATACCTTAATCCCGCGTGGGTTTTCTGCCACTGTTAGTTAACGCTGGACAAAGGCGGTGTCAGTTCAGTACCAGTCGGTGTGTCCAACCCCCAAAGGCCCAAGGGCCTACGGTCTGTGTCTGTGGTCCAACTGACCACTGACCGTTTCTGATGTCCATGGGTATGATCGTCACACATGACTATTGACCCGTGATTCAAAATCAGCAAACCATCTCACAATGTCTCATGTGTTTTGCAGCTGGCGTGGCGAGTGTGTATTGTTAACCCTCCCTTCCCCCTAATTGCCACCCTCTCCCCCCCCTTCCCAATCCTGGCCGAAATTTAAATTAAAAAAAAACCCCGTTTATTATTGCTTTTGTATTTGATTTGTTTTCATTTACAAATTATTGGTATGATACTGTACCATTTGATTACTTTGTATCATTTGACATAATTTATGAACGAGTTGCATTCTTGTTTCTTATGATTTTTTTTTTTTTTGCAGTTAAAAAAAATTGCAATGGAAAAAGTAATGAAAATAACAAAAGATAGTAAACTATCTAAAATAAGATCGTTTGTTGGGTGGTTGTGAGGATGATGATGCTTTTGTTGGTGGTTGTGAGGATGATGATGCTGTCGCTGATGCTGTTGGTTGCGAGGATGATGATGCTGTCGCTGATGCTGTTGGTTGTGAGGATGATGATGCTGTCGCTGATGCTGTAGGAGTGATGATGCCATCTTCAGTTTTTTTTTCGGAATCAGCTGCTGCGGTTGCTGTTCCTCCTGATCACGATGTTTGTTTGGAAGCACGTCTCTCCCCCCCCCCCCCCCCCCCCACCACACACACACATGCGCGCACGTCCACAAACAGACGCATGCACACAATGTCATATTCAGGCAAGCAAGCAAGCGCTTGTGCATGCACGCACACACACACACACACACACACACACACACAGGGAGAGAGAGAGAGAGAGAGAGAGAGAGGAGAGAGAGAGAGAGAGAGAGAGAGAGAAAAGAAAAGAGAGAGAGAGAGAGAGGAGGAGAGAGAGAGAGAGAGAGAGAGAGAGTGAGACAGACAGACAGACAGATATGTGTGTGTGTGTGTGTGTGTGTGTGTTGTGTGTGTGTGTGAGTGAGTAGAGAGAGAGAGAGAGAGAGAGAGAGAGAGAGAGAGAGAGAGAGAGAGGAAATACGGGGCAGGATGGAGGGAGGGGGTAGGGACCCGGCAACAAACAGAAACCGCACTCTCATCATTAGTACAAAGCCAGCTAATGGGCGCGGTTTGTTATCATGCATGCTATCTAAATGCACGTGAAACCCGAGATTATCGTCTACCATGTCAACGTGAGAACAACAGCTGATGTGTGACCTCCAAAATGGAACTAAGCCAAGGGCACAACACGTGACCACATGCTGAAATTAATCCGCTGCCACCTTTTAAAGGGGAGAGTACAAATGACCCAATGGTTCTTCTTGCCAAGCTGGCGACACAACCATTTTTGGTGCCTGAGGAAAAACCCCCCCCCACCAAAAAAAAAAAAAAAAAAAAAAGAAAAAAGAAAAAAAAAGGGGGGGGGGGGGGGGAAAGAAACCATGAAACTAAATCTGGAGAAAAAAAGTCCCTTTTGACTTGTTTCTCTCTAAGGCAAAAGTCATGTTGTTTTACAAACGATGTAGTGGATTTTAAACGAAAAGGGGCTGAATTCTAAAATACAGAGTTGAATTTTTTTTTTTTTTTTGTGGTCATTGTTTGTTATCACTGTATCTGTTATTCTTAAATGTTAGTATACATTGCAGGCTATGTGATGCGTTCAATTCTGTAAACTTCCTTGTGATTGCTCAAAAGAGTCGGCGGCATTGATATCCATCCCATTCGAGCGAATTTCCCTCACTCCCAACCATCGACTTTTCCCATCCTTTTCAATGTGCTTCCAGTCTTCCCATTCTCTTCCACACGAATACGTCCAAACCTCGGCAGTTGACTAAAGGCGCTTTGTGTAGAGGAAGAGGGGGAGGGGGGAAGGAGAATGCCACGAAATGGACTGGCCTGATCTTTACTCGCTCTCTGAGCCAGGAGAGAGAACTGTCACCGTTGGAGAGAGATTGTCAGGATATCATCAGTTGTGTCTCAACAAGCAGCCTCTACGAGACAGATGAGATGCAACAACAACAAAAAAAAAAAAGCAGCAAAGGAAAGACTGACACATTTTGCAAAAGAGGAATCTTTCAATGTAAGTATAATTTTTGTTTCTGTATTTGCAATTTGTACCGCAGTTACCGAATAACACGTCTACCGCCCCCCCCCCCCCCCTCTTATCCACACACTTCCCCACACTCCCTCTTCCCCACACACTCCTTCCATTGCCTCCCACCCCCCACCCTCCACCCCCCACATCCCTCTGACATCTTCTCCCCATCCAGTTCCTGACTTGAGAGGAAGAGAGAGAGAGAGATTTTTTTTTTTTTTTTTAAAGTTCAAATCTTTGCCAAGTCATTACTATAATGACTGAAGAATTGTTAACCTGCACTTGTTTTCCCCACTACTTAATTGTTCAGCATTCTATTGAGAGGAAGAAGAAGAGGAAAGAAGAAGAGAAGAAGAAGAAGAGAAGAAGCTAAGAAGAAGCAAGAAGCGAACAAGGATTAGTGTTTGACAAAGACGTGTAATCACGCCACGACTTTTTTTTTTCTTTTTTTTTCTTTTTCTTAAACGACAGAGATCTGACACGTATACACAGGAGAGTATATCATCAAAGAGAGAGAGAGAGAGAGAGAGAGAGAGAGAGAGAGAGGGGAGAGAGAGAGAAGACAGACGACAGGCAGTCAGAGAGAGAGAGATAGATGTGTTTATGATCCAGTCAGAACGTTTCATGGTGTCAGGCGTGACTTTCATCATTTATTCTTTTTTTTTTTAAAAAATCTGGTATTGCACTTCAGGCAAAATGAGCAGAGGTGTGTATTGCTTTTGTTCTCTCTCTCTCTCTCTCTCTCTCTCTCTCTCTCTCTCTCTCTCTCTCTCTCTCTCTCTAAGTCGAGAATTTCGAGGTTCATGATATTGTGGAGGTTTTCCACTTGTGAGCGTTTCCAATTCATTATGAAGGTGGCCACATTTGATGCTTCACGCTCTCTCATGTCATCTCTCTTTCTCAATTTCTGTCTCCCCTCTCCGTCATCCCTCCCCTCCCCCATTACTGTCTGTCTGTCTGTCTTCCTTTCTGTCTGTCTGTTGTCTGTCTGTCTGTCTGTCTCTCTCTCCTCTCTCTCTCTCTCTGCGTCTGTCTCTGTCTGTTCTGTTCTGTTTCTGTCTCTGTTTCTGTCTCTGTCTCTGTTTCTGTTCTGTTCTGTTTCTGTCTCTGTTTCTGTCTGTCTGTCTGTCTGTCTGTCTGTCTGCTCTCTCTCTTCTCTCTCTCTCTCTCTCTCTCTCTCTCTCTGTGCGTGCCCATGTGTGCGCGTGTGCGAGCACCCGCGCGAGTGTGTGTGTGTGTGTGTGGGGGGGGGGGGGGGGTGGTGCGTGCGTGCGTGCGTGTGTGTGTGTGTGTGTGTGTGTGTGTGTGTGTGTGTGTGTGTGTGTGGTGTGTGCGTGCGTGCGTGGTGCGTGCGTGCGCGCGCGCTTGTGTGGTGTGTGTGTGTGTGTGTGGTGCGTGCTGTGTGTGCGTGCGTGCGTGCGTGCGTGCGTGCGTGCGTAGTGTGTGGTGCGTGTGTGGTAGTGTGTGTGTGTGTGTGTGTGTGTGAGAGAGAGAGAGAGAGAAGAGAGGAAGAGAGAGAGGGAGAGAGAGGGAGAGAGAGAGAGAGAGAGAGAGAGAGATGAGTGTGTGCGCGCGCGGTCTAGCGTTCGCATTATTATAGCAATTAAACCGCCATGAGCGTTAAATGATTCCGTTAGTTGGTGTCTTCCCTGCTAAGACCAAATTTTGCATTACAGATGGAAGAGATAATTGACTGTTCATAATTCGTTTTCATTGTCTCGAATGCTTTTTGTCTTGCCGGATGAGCATCCGATAGAATGTTTTATTTTAATTGGTTTGTTCTTTATTTGGCGGCGCAATAAGTTTTCTTTTCTCCGTTTCAAGTTCCGCCTGCACTTACCCCCCTGTGAAACCGAAAAGGATACAGTGGTTAGGTCACAGATTCTCTTTTGCCACTGGTAGCCATGTCATCGCAGCACTACCTGCCGTATGCTGAGCAGTACGCTCAACAAGAAAATCCAAACTGGACAGGGATGGGTTCCGCCAGGTTTGAATTACCAGGAAACGCCACATGGCAGCAGAAAATCCAGAGGTCATAGCGGATCAGTTGTAGCCCGGGTTAACATTGGCCACACCATCGTCGTCCTACCAGCCGAGGAAGTAGGTGCCGGAGGAAAACACACAACAGCCGTGAAAAGGAACATCAACACATGTGGTACCTGGAAATAGGAAAGCACCAACACTGAGGCAGGCTGGAAAACTGAAAGAATTGACTCATGAAATGGACAGACACTCCTGGCACGTTTTCGCCTCTGCATGTAAGATGGAAAAAGGACAGAGAAGCACAGACAGAAGAAAGATATGTCCTGTACTACGGAGTAGAAGAAGACAAACATCTACATAGAATGGGTTTTTTTTTTAAGTTAAAAAAACAAACAGAAAAAGCTGTATTCGGGTTGCCTCGAGCAAGATTCTAACCATCTGCCCGCGAGCGAAAGAATTTCACGTCACAGTCGAGCAAATATATGCCCACACATTACTCTATTATGATGACCAGCTTTAAGAATTCCACCCCCAGGTCCAAGCGGTCATCAATAAGGTTGGCAAAAAAGACATTCTCACCGTCCAGGGCGACTTGAATGCCACGATGTGTGCACATGCTACAGAACACTGGAAGAATTTCCGCGGCACGAAATAATGAGACCACCAGTGATGGAGGACTATGTCTAGCAGAATTTGCCAGTGATAATGATTGGGTTCTTGTCACACGTCTGGCAGCCTTAAAGTATCCCGGCGATGGACATGTCACTCCAACAGTCAATGCCACACCCAGATAGAATGCATCCTTGTAAAGAGCCGGTGGAGGTCTGGCATCGGTAG
Organism: Conus ventricosus; assembly: GCA_018398815.1. Lineage (NCBI taxonomy): Eukaryota > Metazoa > Mollusca > Gastropoda > Neogastropoda > Conidae > Conus > Conus ventricosus. Next base: position 108,897,750 of record CM031598.1, read on the forward strand.
ACTAAGATAAGAATATTTCCATGAACTGATGTTGGTAGTGACCACGACCTTATCATGATGAACTCTAAAGGAGGAACGTTTGACGATCAAGAGGAAGTAGAAAAACAGCCGTCTGAAATTCACTATTTCACACACAAAAATCCTGACATCGCTGTAAAATTCTGAGTGGCCATTGGGGGAACATTTCTTCCACCACTTCTCTTAGAAAAAGGCCTTGAAGCCCTTACGTACATTTCCACCCAATGATGACTGAAAACAGGTCCACAATGGTGACTGAAACACAGATGGTCTCAACCATGGATACTGAAACACGCACAGAGGTTCACCAATGGATGCTGAAACGCAAACAGAGGTCTCACGAAGATGATGAAAAGCAAATAGGTCCCAGGAAACACAGATGAATCAAACCAGGATCTTAACACTGCCTCAGAATTAGACTGGAGACTTTAACGCGAAGACTAGGGGGGTGTTGGAAGGAGGGGAGGGGTGGTGGGGGGGGGGGGGGGAAACAGTGATATGAATAAAAGAGTCCGTAAAGAAATAACGCGGGGAAAGCTGGATCGAAAACAATGCGAAGGCATTAAAAGAGACCTGACAAACAACAACAACAACAACAACAAACAAAACAACAAACAAAAACACCAAGAAATCTTTTTAGATTGTGAAGGACATGACCAAACAAAAGCAAAGTCAAGTCTGCACCATTCAGGAAAAAGACAGCAGCTGTCTCATTCAGGAAGAAGACGTCATTGACAGGTGGACTGACTATTGCTCTGGATCTACGACACACAGAGCACATGATATCCACATATGCCAGGGGCACAGGATTCCTCAAATGTGGATGAGTTTTTTCATGCTCCGTGACGAAGTGACAGCTGCAATGAAGTCATTGAAATGGGGGAAGGCTGCAGGTATTGGTAGCATCCATGCAGAACTCTTGAATCATGGCGGAAAGGCAGTAACTGATTTCCTAACTGCCATCTGCAACAGAATCTGGCACACTGGGTAGTGGCCCACGCCATGGACTCGATCACTGTCACACTGCCCAGAAAAGGAAATCTTAAACACTGCCAGAACGACCATACTATTAGCGTGATCATCCATGCCTGCAAGATAATGCTCAAAATCATTCTGAAAAATCGAAAACACGCATGCAGATATTAGTAATGGAGAATTAGCTGGATTCCACAAAGGCATAAGTGCAATTTAACATATCATAAACCTCCATACCCTAATTCAAATTAAAAAACAAACAACAAACAAACACCCAAAGCATTTTACAGAAGCGCTTTCGGTTTTTGCAAACCTTCCTCAGCTGACCATGGAAGCTGGCGTCAAAACTAGTTGACGTAATGTGTTTTTTTTTTTTACGTTATTAATCGCTCCCACCCCCCCCCCCCCACCCCCTCATTACTGTGTGATAAATCGTGATGCCTGGGTGAAGTCTTGATTCAGTGAAGGGCAAAGTTCCCAGGGCAGATTGTTCATGTGAAACCAACTAATCCCACACATTGAGACCAAACGGGTAGTTGGTCTTCAACTTGTGTCTCCACATCCTCTCTCTATCTTTTATTTTCTGTGCATCTGAACCTCCATACCCTCTGTGAAAAACTCTCAGCACCAGACGGGAGTTCCACCTCATCTTCACAGACTTCAAGACGGCGTTCGACGGAGTCTGGCAGGGGGGCACTCTGGGCCACAATGAAGGAATTTAACATCGGGCACAAACTTATCAATACCATCTATCAACTGGACTCCAAAGTGACCAGTGCGGTGTTCACACAGGGTGCTGTTGGAAAACCCAGCTGCAGTTCATGGGGGCTGTTTTTTGATCTCCTCACTTCCAGTACTTTCCCAAAACGCATTGTGATTGACGCACTTGAAGATCATATCAGTACAGTCAGAATTGGATGAACTATCGTAGCCTTTAGCTTTGCAGATGACTTTGATCGCCTGGCAGGGAGTGGGCAAGAACTCACGAGCTGGTTGAATGGAAATCAGTGCCGAGAAGATCAGCTGGCTGGCTGGCCGCACTACTTCCAGAAGTGTATACGGTCAGAAAGCAAGTACTGTTGAACAGTTCATTTGCCTGGAATTCATCACTGGAACCGAGGGATCCAAAGGAGAACTGCTCTCAATGCAGCAGCAAAGACAACTATAATGCTGCATGTTAAAACCTGTTCATAGAACGACAACAACACCTCCATGAAACACAAGAACAGGCTCCAGCGTGCACTGGTATAGTCGATCTTCTTGCACCCGTGCGAGACTTGGACTCTCACCACGGATCTTGAAAGAAGAATCAATTCCCAAGGTCTATGTTACTGCCAGATATTAAACATCAGATTATACCGATCGTATCATCTATCAACAAGTGCGTCATCCCATCAGACAGATCAAAGTTTCCACATGGCCTCAGAGACAGTGAACTGTCTGAGGTTCACCGTGTCAAGAGCACAGCATGATAGAGGGCGGAGCCATCCTTCTCCGTCCACTGCCTTTAATCTTCCTTCAACTGTTCTCGGTCGACAGAGGGGGGTTTTCAAGCGAAAACATTCTGACCCCACTAATGGTTCGAACTTACGACCGTAAGCTTCGCAGACAAATGTTCTAACCATTTGGCCACGGGCAGTACACAGGGCCATATGAATATCTACTGATATCAGCTGGTGTGGCCATGTCACTAGGTCCTCCAGGGAACTGTTGGTATGGCCACGTCACAAGATCCAATGACTGACTAAGTCCTCCAGGGAACTTTTGGTATGGCCATGTCACAAGATCCAATGACTGACTAAGTTTTCCAGGGAACTGTTGGTATGGCCATGTCACAAGATCCAATGACTTACTGGGTCTCCAGGGAACTGTTGGTATGGCCACGTCACAAGATCCAATGACTGACTAAGTCCTCCAGGGAACTGCTGGTCTGACCATGTCACAAGATCCAATGACTTACTAGGTCCTCCAGGGAACTGCTGGTCTGACCATGTCACAAGATCCAATGACTGACTAAGTCCTCCAGGGAACTGTTGCTATGGCCATGTCACAAGATCCAATGACTGACTAAGTCCTCCAGGGAACTGTTGGTATGGCCACGTCACAAGATCCAATGACTGACTAAGTCCTCCAGGGAACTGTTGGTATGGCCACGTCACAAGATCCAATGACTGGCTAAGTCCTCCAGGGAACTGTTGGTATGGCCATGTCACAAGATCCAATGACTTACTAGGTCCTCCAGGGAACTGTTGGTATGGCCACGTCACAAGATCCAATGACTGGCTAAGTCCTCCAGGGAACTGTTGATATGGCTACGTAACAAGATCCAATGACTTACCAAGTTCTCCAGGGAACTGTTGAAGGAGGGGGGACGGAGGAGAAGACAGAAGAAACGAAGGACTGACGTCACTGCAGAGTGAGCATGGAACACTTGCAGACAGAACTGGAGGAACCTGATGAACTGTTCTTCACTGTGGTGCCCAGTGACTCCCCATAGACGACAGAACTGGAGGAACCTGATGAACTGTTCTTCACTGTGGTGCCCCAGTGACTCCCCATAGACGACAGAACTGGAGGAACCTGATGAACTGTTCTTCACTGTGGTGCCCCGGTGACTCCCCATAGACAACAGAACTGGAGGAACCTGGTGAACTGTTCTTCACTGTGGTGCCCAGTGACTCTCCAGAGACAACAGAACTGGAGGAACCTGGTGAACTGTTCTTCACTGTGGTGCCCCAGTGACTCCCATAGACAACAGAACTGGAGGAACCTGGTGAACTGTTCTTCACTGTGGTGCCCCAGTGACTCTCCATAGACAACAGAACTGGAGGAACCTGGTGAACTGTTCTTCACTGTGGTGCCCAGTGACTCTCCATAGACAACAGAACTGGAGGAACCTGGTGAACTGTTCTTCACTGTGGTGCCCCAGTGACTGCCATAGACAACAGAACTGGAGGAACCTGGTGAACTGTTCTTCACTGTGGTGCCCAGTGACTCTACATAGACAACAGAACTGGAGGAACCTGGTGAACTGTTCTTCACTGTGGTGCCCAGTGACTCCCCATAGACGACAGAACTGGAGGAACCTGGTGAACTGTTCTTCACTGTGGTGCCCGGTGACTGCCCATAGACAACAGAACTGGTGGAACCTGGTGAACTGTTCTTCACTGTGGTGCCCCAGTGACTGCCCATAGACAACAGAACTGGAGGAACCTGGTGAACTGTTCTTCAGTGTGATGCCCCAGTGACTGCCCATAGACAACAGAACTGGAGGAACTGGTGAACTGTTCTTCAGTGTGATGCCCCAGTGACTGCCCATAGACAACAGAACTGGAGGAACCTGGTGAACTGTTATTCAGTGTGATGCCCAGTGACTGCCCATAGACAAAAGAACTGGAGGAACATGATGAACTGTTCTTCACTGTGGTGCCCAGTGACTCCCCATAGACAACAGAACTGGAGGAACATGATGAACTGTTCTTCACTGTGGTGCCCCAGTGACTCCCATAGACAACAGAACTGGAGGAACCTGAGGAACTGTTCTTCACTGTGGTGCCCAGTGACTCCCCATAGACAACAGAACTGGAGGAACCTGAGGAACTGTTCTTCACTGTGGTGCCCAGTGACACCCCACAGACAACAGAACTGGAGGCACCTGGTGAGCTGTTTTTCAGTGTGGTGCCCAGTACCTCCCAGGAATTTAAGGGAGGAGAAGACGTGAACCCAACAGTGAAAATAATGGATGTGACCAGAACACTGAAGACAATGGATTAGAACTTAACATGCAGGGTGACTGACGCAAACCATGCTCAGAAAATAATGGACGTGAATCAAGCATGGAAGATATGGACCCGTGAATCAAGTATGGAAGATAAACGACGTGAATCAAGCATGGGAGATAATGGACGTGAATCAAGCATGGAAGATAATGGACGTGAATCAAGCATGGAAGATAATGAACGTGAATCATGCATGGAAGATAATGGACGTGAATCAAGCATGGAAGATAATGGACCCGTGAATCATGCATGGAAGATAATGAACGTGAATCAAGCATGGACGATAATGGACGTGAATCAAGCATGGGCGATAATGGACCATGGATCAAGCATGGAAGATAATGAAACGTGAATCAAGCATGGGCGATAATGGACCCATGGATCAAGCATGGAAGATAATGAACGTGAATCAAGCATGGAAGATAATGAACGTGAATCAAGCATGGAAGATAATGAACGTGAATCAAGCATGGAAGATAATGGACGTGAATCAAGCATGGAAGATAATATGAACGTGAATCAAGCATGGAGGATAATGAACGTGAATCGAGCATGGACGATAAAGGACGTGAACCAAGCATGGAAGATAATGAACGTGAATCAAGCATGGACGGTAAACGACGTGAATCATGCATGGAAGATAGTGGACGTGAATCAAGCATGGAAGATAATGGACGTGAATCATGCATGGAAGATAATGGACGTGAATCATGCATGGAAGATAATGGACGTGAATCAAGCATGGAAGATAATGGACGTGAATCATGCATGGAAGATAGTGGACGTGAATCAAGCATGGAAGATAGTGGACGTGAATCAAGCATGGAAGATAATGAACGTGAATCAAGCACGGAAGAAAATGGACCCGTGAATCAAGCATGGAAGATAATGGACGAGAATCAAGCATGAAAGCTAACTCCAGCTAAATGAAGATGGAACTAGAACTGATCCTAAACTTACAGCATGTGAGTGTAAAT
>CM031598.1:108910998-108913498 GCA_018398815.1 Conus ventricosus
GTCTGTATTGTAAACATGATCATGTTTGGTCTGTATTGTAGACATGTCGTTGGTCTGTATTGTAAACATGATCATGTTTGGTCTGTATTGTAGACATGTCGTTGGTCTGTATTGTAAACATGATTATGTTTGGACTGTATTGTAGACATGTCGTTGGTCTGTATTGTAAACATGATCATGTTTGGTCTGTATTCTGGACATAAATCATACATGGTCTGTATTGTAGGAAAAAGGCGTACTTGGCCTGTATTGCAGACACAAAATTGGCCTGATTGTAGAGATAGCGATGGTCTGTATCGTAGACACAATTCATGCTTAGTCTACACTGTAGACATGTATTATGCTTGGTCTGTATAGTAGATATAAATTACGCTTGGTCTGTTTGCATAGGGCTTGCCCTCATTGTAATGTGGTGTAAACATAATTATTCTTGCTCTGTATTGTAGACAGAAATCGTACTTTGTCAGTATTGTAGACATAAATTGGCCATACATGGTCTGTGTTGCACACATAGGGTTGGCTTGATTGTAGATATAGTGTTGGCCTGTGGTGTGGACACAAATCATGCTAAGTCAGTATTTCAGACTTGAATTATACTCGGTCTGTGTTGAAGACATTAAAAGTATGCTTGGTAACTGGTTTGCATATGGTTGGCTTATATTGTGACATATAGTTAGTTTATATGGTAAACGTGATTGATTATGCGTGGTCTGTGTTGAAGACATAAATCGTACTTTGTCAGTATTGGGGACATAATCAATCATTCTTTGTCAGTATTGGGGACATAATCCATCATTCTTGGCCTGTACTGCGGACATGAGGACGGCCCGATTGTCGACATAGTGTTCAACTGTATCATGGACCTACATTACACTTAGGCTATATTGGTTATAGGCTATATCAATTATATTGGGTCTGTATTGTAGACATAAAGTATGCCTGGTCTGTATTGCATTACACTTAGGCCATATTGGTTATAGGCTATATTAATCATACTGGGTCTGTATTGTAGACATAAAGTATGCCTGGTCTGTATTGCATAGATCTACATTGCACTTAGGCGATATTGGTTATAGGCTATATTAATCATACTGGGTCTGTATTGTAGACATAAAGTACGCCTGGTCTGTATTGCATAGGGATGGGTCGTATTGGATACACACACCGCTGGTCTGCATTGTAAACATAGATTATGACGGATCTGTCTTTCAGTCATGAATTATACCTGGTCTGTATGGTAGAGGTTCAATACACTTGAATTGTACTCATTGATTACACTTAGAACCCCCCCACCCCCCACCCCCACCCCCACCCCCAATATTTCTTCTTCCATGCCACTGAAGCAGCATCATTACTACGGCTTTTCGTCCACAGTCACCGGCTGGTTTTTCCTGTAACAAACCCATTCCATGCAATCCACAGGGAACGTTCAATGTCAAGTCGTCATGAGGCAACCGACCAGAGGAGACGCCGCACGGCGGCTGTCACTTCGTTAGTGTTCACTGATGTTTGTTCTAATCCTGAGTATGCAGTACACCGCCCTCTACTGACTTCAATGATTGCGTAATTGATTGCGAAGCCATCATGAGTGAGCGCTCCGTACTGAAGCACGGCCACCATGTCAGTCAAGCGACAGTACCTGTGACCTTTCTGACATCAGTGACCACGACCCGAACTCGCCGAGAGTATGGACATGGAGAAGAAATCGAAACTGAGATCACCTCGAGAGCTGAGATGAAGGGCTGCAGAATTGGAGTCTTTTGTCATGTTCATCGATGAGTGTGATGATAGTGGAGATGATGCTGTGGCGCTCCAGTCTCACAGAGCTGCCACTCTATGCTTCATTTCATATCATGTCTTGGCGTCAAGCTTGACCCGAGAGATACAGACACCTGCAGTGTTGGTCAGAAATTGGAGGGAAAAAAACTCTCAGAGATGCATGCATCCATTAGGACGATGGACCTCCAGTGTATGGTTTGAATGGGTTTTTTTTTTCTCCATTCAAGCGCACATCAAACGCAACTATAGGCTTCTGCATGTCCATAATACTTGATCAGAATTGCCAAAGTAACTAATGCTCGGTCTGTATCGGAGACATAAATTGTGCTTCATCTGTACTGCCGATGTAAGTTATGCTTGCACTGTATTGTAGACATAAATGCGGCTTGTTTTGTTGTTGCACACATCCATTATGCTTGGTTTATATTGTAGATAATTATTAGCAGATCTGCATTATATACACATGCCATTGTATTGTAGACACAGGGCTGGTGTGCATTGTAGATATATATATAGTTGGTCTGTATTGTAGACACAGGATTGGTCTGTACTATAGACACAGGGTTGGTGTGTATTGTAGATGTATATGTATAGTTGGTCTGTATTGTAGACACAGGATTGGTCTGTACTATAGACACAGGGTTGGTGTGTACCATAGACATCGGGTTGGTGTGTCGTGTAGATGTATATAGTTGGCCCGTATTGTAGACACAGGACTGAT
>CM031598.1:108928498-108940860 GCA_018398815.1 Conus ventricosus
TTCGTCGATGAATAAGTAGATAACTAAGTGAGAGAGAGAGAGAGAGGGGGGAGGAGGGAGGGAAGAGAGAGAGAGAGAGAGAGAGAGAGAGAGAGAGAGAGAGGAGGGAGAGAAGAGAGAGAGAGAGAGAGAGAGAGAGAGAGAGAGAGAGAGAGAGAGAAAGGGAGAGAGGGAGGGAGGGAGGAGGAGAGAGAGAAGAGAGAGAGGAGAGAGAGAGAGAGAGAAATGTTTTAGACAAGCTAGTCTATGATTCAGCTTCTTCGGCCTGAAATCATTTCTTCGTCTGCTATGACAAGATTAAAATGTCTTAAAGGGGCGATCGGTTGGGAAGAAGGCCTTTAGTTTTTAGTTTTGTATCAGCGTTGTTTTGTTTCTCTTCCATGCATCATGAATTATAATGTCCTCTGATTGTTGGACAGAATGACCTCTTCCTCAACCGCAGTAATGCAGCGGTTACTGTTCGTGGGCTGTGGGCTTGGGTTCGAGTCCTGTCAGATGTTTTGTGTGTGTGTGTGTGTGTGGTGTGTGTGTGTGTGTGTGTGTCTTGTTGTGTGTGTGTGTGTGTGTGTGTGTGTGGTGTGTGTGTGTGTGTGCGTTCCCCAACTGGCTTCTTTCTCCTCGGAGCTGAGTGTGCTATGGACCCAAATGCAAAGAGTGGATAAACGCAGTTGAATTTATCTATCTAACAAATTCGCCTCCGAGACTGCTAAATTTCCTGAGCAAAACTACAGATGCCGGTATCTCTCGGGCCTGTTAACGCCGGAATATATATATATCTAAAAGTTCAAATCTTTGCAAAGTCATTATTATAATGGCGGAAGAATTGTTAGCCTGCACTTGTTTCCCCCACAACTTAATTGTTCAGCATCATATTGTTTGGTCAATCAGTGGGAGATTGCATCTCTTAGGAGATCCAAGTAAAGGTTGTCCTGCACAATTCTTAGCCACTGACATTGCTTGAGTTATAGAACAGCAGAGTTGACCACTCAAACTGTTCCATATCTTTTGATCTCCCTTGTATCCTTGAATGGATCCTCAGGCATAGGCTCAAAGATTGTCCCCTACATTTTATACTGTTTGTATAATGCTTTTAGTTTTTTAGCAACTTTTTTCCTCTCCACACTTTCGTTTTATTCCATTTACTACCCTTCACTGGCTGCTTTGGGGGTGCTGTTGGATTCTTTTTTGAACTCTTGGTGGGGAGAACACCACAGAATTATGAACTGTGGTGTGTCTCTATTTGACACCAGGAGCGCAGACACAATCAGCCGTGTCTCCCTGATGAGTCCGATCCAGCGGACGAAAGGCCTAGGAGCAGGCAATACAAATAGATCTGCCTTAAGAAGGGATCACGATGGTTCTCTCAGGCAGCTAGTGAAGGATTTTCCTATTTATAATATATTTCCCCCATTTTCTTCATCTTCAATTTTTTTTCTCTAAAAGTTCAAATCTTTGCAAAGTCATTATTATAATGACGGAAGAATTGTTAGCCTGCACTTGTTTTCCCCCACTACTTAATTGTTCAGCATTATATAATATATATATATATATATATAATATATATATATATATATAATATATTTTATACTGTTTGCATAATGTTTTTAGTTTTCAGCAACTTTTTTCCTCTCCACACTTTCCTCTTGTTCCATTTTACTACCCTTCGCTGGCTGCTTTGGGGTGCTGTTGGATTTTTTTTGAACCCTTGGTGATGTGAACACCACAGAATTATGGACTTTGGTGTGTCTCTATTTGACACCAAGAGCACAGACACAATCAGCCGTGTCTCCCTGATGAGTGCGATCCAGCGGACGAAAGGCCTAGGAGCAGGCAATACAAATAGATCTGCCTTCGAAGGGGGGAGTACGATGGTTCCCTCAGGCAGCTAGTGAAGGGTTTTCTCATATTTATAATATATTCCACCCATTTTTTTTCATCTTAATTTTTTTTTTTTTAATTCAAATCTTTGCCAAGTCGTTACTATAATGACTGAAGAATTGTTAACCTGCACTTGTTTTCTCCCTCTATTTAATTGGTCAGCATTTAATTGGTTATATATATAAATATATATATATTGTGAAAGGAAACTCTGAGTACAGTCCTGCCCTAATCCTGCCCTCGTGGTGACCTCGGTTTCAATGTCCTCTCCATGTCAGCCCATGACGATGATGAGTCTCTGTCATATTGCACCCCGACATCATCATGTTCATGGGGGCTGTCGTCGAACGACGTACTGTGGCCCTCCAGAGAGGGAACGCTCTCTCTCATACACACTGGCTCCGTCACTAAGCGATTAGTGTTGCCAGTCGGAAGCAGATGAGGTGGAGTCCAGCGTGTGTTGGTTCAGAACAGACACACTCGTGACAGTGACTGCGCGGCAGTGTATTGTCTCCTCTTGTGGCCGAACCTATGAGGTCTTATACTCATCGCTCCCTGTGGACTGCCGATACAGAGGATGCGACGGAGTGGGCCTGGGTGTGGCTGTGTAGGCGATGGTCGGAGTGTGCGGCGTTGGGTTAAGAGCCTGCCTCTGAGGTGGAGAGAGAGGAATGGGAGATAAGGCAGTGAGAGGAAAATATCTGTTTTCACTCTCCGTTGGAGCAGATCGGGAACAAAGAGCAGAACCAGAGTTGTTCCCCTTTTATGTAACAATGCCAGATCCCTATCTGGACTTTGCTGTTGTTTTGGTTTTTTGTTGTTGTTTTTGTCTTTTATTTTCTCATGACTAATGCCTCTGATCTTAAGGAGAAAAAAAAGAACAGGCACAACAAACACCACACCACACCACAGCACACACACACACACACACACACACACACACACACACACACACACACACACACACACACACACACACCACACACACACTATGGACAAATTGTTTAAATACCAATTCACATCCCCCCCATCCATTCCATCTCCCCCTTCCAATCTTCTCTCTCTCTCTCTCTCTCTCTCTCTCTCTCTCTCTCTCTCTCCTCTCTCTCTCTCTCCATATCTTCCTTCCCCACTCTGTTCCCCACCCACCCCACCCCCTTCAGGAACAAACAGAAACAAACGCCTGGCATTGCAAGCAGGACGAAAAGGACAAACGATCTATTCTGCTTCATTGCTCCTCTTCCTCAACGCCCACCTCCACTCTAACACACGGACAAACACACAAGCGTCCACGCTCACACACACACCACACACACACACACACACACACACACACACACACACACACACACACACTACACACACTACACACACACACACACACACACACACACACACACACACACACACACACACACACACACACCCTAATGAAAAGGAACGCTGTCAATATTTGATCGAGTGACCAGACAATCGATGCGTTCGATATGGTTGGCCGATCCCTTTCTGCTGTGTTGTCCGAGAGTCAACTGTCCGCATATTCCTCCCATGCATGGTCCAGGGTGTTCCGTGTTTGCCTTGCATTGGCCGCTGACCGCATGTTTAATTCACAGGGACAATGCAGCTGCCAGGAGGACCCTACGTTGACAGGGACAATGCAGCAGCCAGGAGGACCCTACGTTGACAGGGACAATACATCAGCCAGGAGGACCCTACGTGACAGGGACAATGCAGCAGCAGCCAGGAGGACCCTACGTTGACAGGGACAATGCAGCAGCAGCCAGGAGGACCCTACGTTGACAGGGACAATGCAGCAGCAGCCAGGAGGACCCTACGTTGACAGGGACAATGCAGCAGCAGCCAGGAGGACCCTACGTTGACAGGGACAATGCAGCAGCAGCCAGGAGGACCCTACGTTGACAGGGACAATGCAGCAGCAGCCAGGAGGACCCTACGTTGACAGGGACAATGCAGCAGCAGCCAGGAGGACCTTACGTTGACAGGGACAATGCAGCAGCCAGGAGGACCCTACGTTGACAGGGACAATGCAGCAGCAGCCAGGAGGACCCTACGTTGACAGGGACAATGCAGCAGCCAGGAGGACCCTACGTTGACAGGGACAATGCAGCAGCAGCCAGGAGGACCCTACGTTGACAGGGACAATGCAGCAGCAGCCAGGAGGACCCTACGTTGACAGGACAATGCAGCAGCCAGGAGGACCCTACGTTGACAGGGACAATGCAGCAGCCAGGAGACCCTACGTTGACAGGGACAATGCAGCAGCCAGGAGGACCCTACATTGACAGGGACAATGCAGCAGCCAGGAGGACCCTACGTTGACAGGGACAATGCAGCAGCCAGGAGGACCCATACGTTGACAGGGACAATGCAGCAGCAGCCAGGAGGACCCTACGTTGACAGGGACAATACATCAGCCAGGAGGACCCTACGTTGACAGGGACAATGCAGCAGCAGCCAGGAGGACCCTACGTTGACAGGGACAATGCAGCAGCAGCCAGGAGGACCTTACGTTGACAGGGACAATGCAGCAGCCAGGGACCCTACGTTGACAGGGACAATGCAGCAGCATCCAGGAGGACCCTACGTTGACAGGGACAATGCAGCAGCCAGGAGGACCCTACGTTGACAGGGACAATGCAGCAGCAGCCAGGAGGACCCTACGTTGACAGGGACAATGCAGCAGCAGCCAGGAGGACCCTACGTTGACAGGACAATGCAGCAGCCAGGAGGACCCTACGTTGACAGGGACAATGCAGCAGCCAGGAGGACCCTACGTTGACAGGGACAATGCAGCAGCCAGGAGGACCCTACGTTGACAGGGACAATGCAGCAGCCAGGAGGACCCTACGTTGACAGGGACAATGCAGCAGCCAGGAGGACCCTACATTGACAGGGACAATGCAGCAGCCAGCGACAGGAGGACCCTACGTTGACAGGGACAATGCAGCAGCCAGGAGAACCCTACGTTGACAGGGACAATACAGCAGCCAGGAGGACCCTACGTTGACAGGAACAATGCAGCAGCTAGGAGGACCCTACGGTGACAGGGACAATGCAGCAGCCAGGAGGACCTTACGTTGACAGAGACAATGCAGCAGCCAGGAGGACCCTACGCCAACCAGCGTGGTTCGATCCCCGCCTCGGCTGTTCTCAATGGCTGAAATGTTTAACGTGACCTGTCTGTCTGTGGTTTAGATCGTCGTTCTGTTATGTTCTAAGAGCGAGAGAGAGAGAGAGAGAGAGAGAGAGAGAGAGAGAGAGAGAGAGAGAGAGAGAGAGAGAGAGAGAGAGAGAGAGAAAGAGAGAGAGAGAGAGATGATTTATTAATTTAATGGGCTATAGACGCTTAAGACGGGTGTGAGAGCATCATGCTACATGTCGTATCAGCCATCAACTGAAATGTGTGTGTGTGTGTGTGTGTGTGTGTGTGTGTGTGTGTGTGTGTGTGTGTGTGTGTGTGTGTGTGTGTGTGTGTGTTCGTTCTTCTCTTTAACGTCTTTTCACAATGCTGTGATATTAGACGAGAAAAAAAAAAAAAAACAACCATCAACTCCCGTCTTCCTATCTCTGAACCTCCCTACCATTTCCCTCAAAAATGAAATCTTAACAACAATAACATACTCAAAACATTTGTAAACATTAAATCAATGAGCCAACTGGGCTCCGTTTTAAGCCTTTAACAACATCCAGCATAAGCAAATCGTTCAATAAAATATTCTTAAAAGATGAATCTGAAACCGTTGAATCACAAATCGAAGTGGGTAAAAATGATTTCAAATGCTGATAATGTAGAATAACATGGACAGGTGTTATTTCCTCACCGCAGACGCACTTAACATGACTGTTGAATTTGCATCTGAGAGCATTCCGTCTGAATCTGTAGACCAGGGATGACAGTGTTCGGTTTCACACATGAGCTCACCATTGCAGGAATGTATATGTTTGACTTTGAAAATATTCCTCTTTTCAGTGAAATTTACAAAAGAACCTCCTAATAGTTCCTTCACATGATTCCAACAAGTTTTCGTTATTAAGGAATAACTTTCAGATAAAGATAAAGGAATTTTAACACATACAGAATTTTTAATGTTCATTGCACCCTTTTTAGCTGTTCTGTCCGCCCATTCATTACCAAAAATATTACAATGTGATGGAACCCAAGAGAATGAGATACTAGTTCCGCGCAGTGACAAATAATGGATTGTATGACAAATTTCTGCAATAATATCACCTCTTACGTTTAGATTATAAGACTGTAGCGCGTCTAAAACAGATTTAGAATCAACCAAAAAAATACCTGAACTAGACTAAAAGGAAGATCAAGCAGAAAATTCAAACCCATCAAAATAGCAATAAGTTCTGCTGTAAATATTGAAAAATGTTTTCCAAGATGGAAAGCCTTTTCTGCTTTTAAAGCTGGGATTACAAATGCAGCTCCATGTCATTATCTAGCTTAGAGCCATCAGTGTAAATTTTTAGATGGTCCGGGTAGTGCTAAAAAAATATGAGCTTTTACAGAAGCAGATAAAGTGGGACCATCATTTTTCTTTATATTTGTATAACTAGTATCGAAATAGGCTGATAGTATTCCCATTTAGGGACTGCAGTGAACAGTACACGAGATGATATATCTTTCTTATTGATTCCTGACTCTTGAAAAATGTCATTAGTGAAAGTGCCTATTGTTTCTAAAGAGGCAACCGACTTTGCTCTTTTGGGAAAATCCGTGTCTGATTTTACGCACACTTCATCATAATTTGAATTTGGAACTGGTGTACTCCTTAGGACATATTTAGATGATGCAAGTTTCATATTTTCTTCAAAAGGTAATATACCAATTTCAGCATATGTTTTTAATGAAGATGTATATACTGGAACTCCAATGGCAAGTGTGTGTGTTGTGTGTGTGTGTGTGTGTGTGTGTGTGTGTGTGCGTGCGTGCGTGCGTGCGTGCGTGCGTGCGTGCGTGCGTGCGTGCGTGCGTCGTGCGTGCGTGCGTGCGTGCGTGCGTGCGTGCGTGCGTGCGTGTGTGGTGCTGCGTGCGTGCGCGTGCGTGCGTGCGTGCGTGCGTGCGTGCGTGTGTGTGTGTGTGTGTGTGTGTGTGTGTGGTGTGTGTGTGTGTGTTTTCCCTAAAAAATATCTAAAACCAAAGTCTGTTTTCAACTTTTGTAATTTATTTCAAAAGTAAGACGCATTTGTTTGAATATTAGTAAGTTTCTAAAAATGGGAAGATTTTTTAATGAGATCATTACAGTTCACCAGAATTCAGCATTTCGCAACTATGTTCACACATTGTTCTGAGTGAGTTCGTATTTCTCTTTGTTACATTTGTATCCTCCATGCCCCAACAGGGTCAAAGGATTAAATTTGAATTGAATTGAATTGAATTGAATTGAATTGTGTGTGTGTGAACATACACATATGTTACAGATTCAGATATACAATGATTGATGTTATTTTCATGAAACTTGCGATACGCTTGTTTGAGTTGCATCTTTTTCCTCAACTCCACACTAGCCTCTCGCTGTCGCTTAGAGACTAGCTGGGAAAAAAAGGCCTTCTCTCCATTGAAGAATCCTTCAGTCACTCGCTCAGCCACTCTCTCGTTCAATGTCGATCAGTCCACCATTCTCGTCTTTTGCTTCTCCATCGCTGCTGTCGGGAATTTGAATGGGGAGCATGATGGCAAAAGATGGTACTCAGCGTGCTAATATCATCAGATTGAAAATATTCCAACTCTTTCTGTCATACAAGAATTTTTTTTTAATCTATTGTGTAACCTCGTATGATCTTAAATTTTAAAGAGGCTCGTGGTTTTGCCATGTCTGTTCAATCTACACCGTATTTGATGAAGATGTCATGCAACATGCGAGCTCTCTTTTGAGTACAGGCATGCAATGATCTGATACATTTGTGATCTTTTCTTCATGTCTTTGAATTTTGAACTTCCATGAATTTCTATCCTCTTGCCATAGCATAAGCGCGATGAAAGTTTGAACGCAGTGCGCAAACTGGGCTGTCTCGTTTGACAATGGTCTGACCACGGACATCCTTCTTACATGTGTAATGGCTGTCTGACTGGCGTTGTTATACCCTCCTCTGCTCCTTAGGTTCAAAAAGCAGTAACACCTCCCCCACCCTCCCCCCTAATGAAAAAACAAACCATAAAAAAACTACCATACAACAACAACAAAACACCTCAGCTAAACACAAAAAAAGGAGAAAAAATAAAGAACACTCTAGGAAAATTCCTCGAAACACACATGAAAATAAATTATTCCGGCGGACACCAGCTAATGACTTCGCAAATATTTGTGTTCACCCACAGTTTGCTATTTTCCACTCCCCTTCACCTGGCTCGGGCCGTTGTCCGCGTCCAACGGGAGTAGTTTCCCCTCCTCCTCCTCCTTCCTCACGTTTGTTATTTCCCTTGAAGCGAGGTCATCTTTTCAACGAGGAGGGGCAAAGGAACGATGGTGACTTTTGGCCCATAAAAAAGGGGGAGAAACCCGCGTAAACAGACGCTCTTTCCACCTCTTCGCCTCTTGGTTTTCTTTTTCTTGTTTTTCTTTTTTCTTCTCTTGTTCCAGCGACCCTCCTTCCCCAGGGGAGGGGGAGGGGGGGGGGTAAGCGTGGTGGGAGTGAGTTGGAGGGTTGTCAAGGAACTACGAGGGGAGAGGTCTTAATTGAAAAATGTCTGGTCAAACATGAGCAGCTGACCATGAGGACGTGTGTTTGGTCATCTGCCACTGACCTCAGCAGGAAGAGGGGGCATTTTTTTTTTTTTTTTGGTTTTGTTGTCGCACATTTGGGTGAAGTGTGCTTTTAGACACTCGCTGGATAGCGGTGTTTTCCTTCACGAAAGCTAAGCAAACTGCCTGTGCCTCTCTCTCTCTCAGTGCCTTGCCCTGTCTTTGTCTCTGTTCGTCTGTCTGTCTGTATGTCTGTCTGTCTGTCTGTCTGGACGGTCTTTAGTCTCTCTTCCCCCCACTTTCTCTCTCTCTCTCTCCTCTCTCCTCTCTCTCTCTCTCCTCTCCTCTCTCTCTCTCTCTCTCTCTCTCTCTCTCTGTGCCTCTCTGTGCCTCTCTGTCCCTCTCTCTGTATCTCTGTGTCTCTGTCGCTGTCGCTGTCTTTGTCTCTGTCTGTCTGTCTATCTGTCTGTGCCTGTCTGTCACTCTCTCTCACGCACATATCTCTCTCTGTATCTCTTTCTCACCCCCTTCTCTCTGTCACCATCCCGGAGTGTATCTGTCTGTCTGCCTGTCCACATTTCTCTTCTCCAGTATCACAACTTCCATGCCAGGAGTACTAGGAATAACAACCTCCGTCCTCATGGCCACATTCCTCTAAAGTTCAGTTCACAATTCTTCGTCGGTGTCCGTTAGTCCGTGGACCTGGGAGTGGGCAGCGTAATTAATTAAAGACACATGCATACATCATCAGTAAGTTGCTTGCTTGCCTGTTTACATGTTTGCATTCAGAAAAGAAATGACAACATAACACAATCAAGTCATGTGGTTTACAGCACAGCCGACCACAAAGGGCATACCAGGGACAGACATACCACAGACACGTTGCATTTGCATATATATGAATATCATGTGTAAGAGTCTTTGACAGATATGGCCATAAAAGGGACTGTCCATTATAAATATGAAATTAATTTCAAACAGCATTCGTGTCTCTCACTACTTTTTGTTGTGACTATTGCATCCGAGTCAGACAATGCACCAGTAAACGTTCATGTCTTTGATTCTGTTTACGGGTGTCTATAAAACGAGAAGGTGTGATTTTGGTGTAGTATTTCTGGTCACAACCTTTTCAAAACTATCCTTGTTTCGAAGCATGAAAACAGTATTCGGGTTGAACGATCTTTGTTTAGAACGTTTAATGATTTCCCGACAAAATCAGATCCCCCTTTGTTTGTTTGTTTCTTTGTTTTCACGTACTTTATCCACTCGCTTTATAAATCCCTATTGTATATAAATGACACATCGTTTTTCAAAAACCGTTTTCTTTAATAATCAGAGATAAAAGAAATTTAAAATTTGATTATTCTTGATTTGATCAAGTCTAATACCAGATGTATTCAAATATTGTTATCAGATAACTAATGTATGTCTGCTTAATTGGAATACAAGTTTCAAGATTTTTTTCCAGAACAACTATTGATTGAAAGAGATCAAGAGTAAACAACGGTAAATTCTTATTCCACACGTTGCTTGCAAGTTGTTCATTCGCCATTTTGCTGGCCTTAGAAAGAAACTACAGTTTCTATTTATCAATCATATCCTTAAGTACTTATAAAAATTCATGAAAATCAATTTTTTTTCTGATTTGAAAATTCATTTGCATCGTGTGATTGATATTGAATAATGACATTTTTTGTTCGAGTTTTCGGTTACGCCAATACCATGGAACACACCAAGAACTTTCTGTAAAACTGCTAATTTGCATCTTAAAACACCATTGATTCTTACTGGTAACAACTTCAACATGTTGTGTGTGTGTGTGTGTGTGTGTGTGTGTGTGTGTGTGTGTGTGTGTGTGTGTGTTGTGTGAAGCTATCGTTCTGGAAAAAAAAGGGTCACGTTAACCAAAAAGCTATTCTGAAATCAGACTGAGATGCAGATTTTCTCCCACGTCTGACACACCTGATGTAGTAAACGTCTGATTTCTTTCTGTTGAGAAAAGCCCGTCAATTCAATTCCCTTTTTGTTGTTGTTTATAGCCCAGCCAACCGCCAAGGGCCATGTCAGGCTGTCATCTGACTTGGATCTGTAATACAAAAATGTAAGCGGAACAGGATTACTCTCATCTCCTTTAGCTGGTTGGAGTTCCATTGTGCACGATGAAGGCACTGTTCACTTCCTGTGGGTCTGATCATCTCTGCGTCTGCCTCCTGCTGTTTAGGGGATGGTGTCTGTGCACCACAATTCATGACTGATAGTGTCACAAGTGTCAGGTTTGAAGCACACACACGGTGGATAAACGCTCTCGACGCGACGGCAACCGTGCGTGCACAAGAGGAGGCTGGTATTCTATAGTAACCTGAGAGGGCACACCAGTCAGCTGAACTGTTTCTCCCCAGGAAGTGGTCAGGGATCTGTGCGAGCGAATGGACTCCGACAAAAGCGAACAGGGGGAACAACGATGCGAGATACGGATCATTTTCCCTCTACATCTTTGTGTCATACACGTTCATTAGGACTCGAAGGGCTTGATCTTCGGTACCTTAGGCAACACTTTGACACCACTGCCGCTTGCTCCAAACAGAATCAAAGGCCTTCTTGTTCTTTTAATTAATATACAGAGTATAATTTGGGGTAGAGGTAGGTGTGTGGGGGGGGGTGGGGGGGGGGGGGGGGGGGGGGGGGGGGGGGGGGGGGGGGGGAAGGGCTGAGGCGCAGAGCAGAAAGGGAGAGTGTCTGACAAACAGAAACCAACGATATCAAGATAAAATGGTGATCAATAGTTGAATGAGACTGGCCAAAGCCCTCCATCCGTTTGTGAAAGAATTGTATTATGTTTTGCACATGCACGCAGACAGAAACACTGAAGACACACACCACACACACACACACACACACACACACACACACACACACACACACACACACACACACCACACACACACACGCACGCACGCACGCACGCACGCACGCACACACAAACACACATACAAACACACACACACACACACGCACGCACGCGCGCACGCGCACACACGCACGCACGCACGCACGCACGCACGCACCACGCACGCGCACACACACACACACACACACACACACACACACACACAGGGAGGGAGAGAAGAAAGAAAGAGAAAGAGAAGAGAGAGAGAGAAGAGAGAGAGAGAGGGAGAGAGAGAGAGAGACAGAGAGACAGAGAGAGACACAGAGACAGAGACAGAGAGAGAGGTGAAGGTAGCGGGGTGACGTAGACTCAGAGACTCAAGTTTCAGGAACGTTTTTGCTCAAGGATCCTTTTTTATAAAAGCAGCATCATCATGTCTGGTCGTCCCATCAGTTAGTACTGTTCTACGCAGTTGGAGAGAGAGAGAGAAGAGAGAGAGAGAGAGAGAGAAGAGAGAGAGAGAGAAGAGAGAGAGAGAGAGAGAGAGACGACAGACAGAGACAGAGACAGAGGTGAAGGTAGCGGGTGACGTAGACTCAGAGACTCAAGTTTCAGGAACGTTTTGCTCAAGGATCATTTTTTAAAAGCAGCATCATGTCTGGTCGTCCTATCAGTTATGCTGTTCTAACGCAGTTAGATACAGATTGAGGAGAGAGAGAGAAAAGAGAGTAGAGGGAGAGAGGGAGAGAGAGGGGGAGAGAGAGAGGGAGAGAGAGAGAGAGAGGGGAGAGAGAGAGAGGGAGAGGAAAAGGGAAAAAGAGGGGAGAGAGGGGGGGGGGGGGGGGGGGGGGGGGGGGGGGGGGGAGAGAAAAGAAAGGGGAAAA
>CM031598.1:108940960-108959220 GCA_018398815.1 Conus ventricosus
GTCAATTGACGAGCTGTGGGCTTTTTCCCCTTAATTCGATGATTAACATTTTATAGTCCACATAACAGGTCATTCACGAGCCATTAGGCGTATTCAATACCATCTGACTGCGCCATTGGCCGTGTTAGCTGTGGAGTTCCCCCCCCCACCCCCCCTTGATTCGATCATTAATTAACATTTTATAGTCACACAACAGGACATCACGAGTCATTAGCGTATTTAATACCATCTGACTGCGCCATTGGCCCTGTTAGCTGTGAAGTTTTCCCCCTTGATTCGATCATTAATTAACATTTTATAGTCCCACAACAGGACATTCACGAGTCTTTAGGCGTATTTAATACCATCTGACTGCGCCATTGACCCTGTTAGCTGTGGCGTTTTTCCTCCCCTACATTCGATGATAAATTAACGTTTATAGTCCACATAACAGGTCATTCACACGAGTCATTAGGCGTATTCAAAACATCTGACTGCACCATTGCCCTGTTAGCTGTGGATGTGCCCCCCCCCCCCCCCCCCCCCCCCCCCCCCCCCTTGACTCGATAATTTATTAACATTTTATAGTCCACACAACAGGTCATTCACGAGCCATTAGGCGTATTTAATACCGTCTGACTGCGCCATTGGCCTGTTAGCTGTGGAGTTTTTCCCCCTTAATTCGATGATAAATACCGTTATAGTCCACACAACAGGACATTCACGAGTCATTAGGCGTATTTAATACCTCTGACTGCGCCTTGGCCCTTTAGTGTGGAGTTTTCCCCCTTAATTCGATATAAATTTGTAGTCCACAACAGGACATTCACGAGTCATTAGGCGTATTTAATACCATCTGACTGCGCCATTGGCCCTGTTAGCTGTGGAGTTTCCCCTTAATTCGATCATTAATAACATTTTGTAGTCCACATAACAGGGCATTCACGAGTCATTAGGCGTATTCAATACCATCTGACTGCGCCATTGGCCCTTCTAGCTGTGGAGTTTCCCCCCCCCCCCCTCCCCCTTCATTTGATCATTAATTAACTTTTTAGTCCATAACATGGGGCATTCACGAGTCATTAGGCGTATTCAATACCATCTGACTGCGCCATTGGCCCTGTTAGCTGTGGAGTTTTTCCCCTTAATTCGATCATTAATTAACATTTTATAGTCCACACAACAGGACATTCCGAGTCATTAGGCGTATTCAGTACCATCTGACTGCGCCATTGGCCCTTCTAGCTGTGGGCTTTTTTTCTCGCTTTATTATTTTGATGATCACATTAACCTTTTTAAAGTAAACGTAACAGGGCATTCACGAGCCTTTAGGCGTATTTGATATCTCTGACTGTGTCATCGGCCCTGTTAACTGTAGATAATTTACTTGCTTTTCTTTAACACTGTGGCCTTTGACATACTTCGTTAGGCGGAGGATCACATATGTCTAGAACCAAGGAGATGGCACCCTCTGATGATCCCAGTCTAAAAGTCAAAGGGGGGGGGGACATTTAGGAGGGAGGGTGTTTGGAACCCCCGTCTGATGACACTGGGGGTGATCCCGGTGCCCAAGGGTTCGGGCGGACGTCCGCCGGTGGGGGGTTGATTGTCGGAAACATGTCTCAAAGGGCAGGAAGTCGGGTTTGAAGACGGATCGTGAGAATAAGTGAGGAATAAGTGGAGAAAGTGACCCGGCTGAAATAGAATTCTCTCTCTCTCTCCTCTCTCTCTCTCTCTCTCATCTTCTCTCTCTTCTCTTCTCTTCTCTTTCCCATCTGTCGTCCTCCCTCTGTCAGTCTGTCAGTCTTTCTCTCTGTCTCTCTGTCTCTGTCTCTCCCTTCCCCCTTCTCAGTCTCTCTGTCAGTCATTGTCAGTCAGTCATAGTCATTGTCAGTCAGTCATAGTCCAGTCAGTCATGTCATTGTCAGTAGTCCCAAATCATTGTCAGTCAGTCATGTCGTCAGCCATGTCATTGTCAGCATAGTCATTGTCAGTCAGCTCATAGCATGTCAGTCAGTCATTCAGTCAGTCATTGTCAGTCATTGTCAGTCAGTCAGAGTCAGTCATTGTCAGTCAGTCATTGTCAGAGTCAGTCATAGTCAGCAGTCAGAGTCAGTCATAGTCAGTCCAGTCAGTCATAGTCAGTCACAGTCTTTCCAGTCCAGTCAGCAGTCAGTCACACTCTCTCTCTCCTCTCTCTCTCTCTCTCTCTCTCTCTCTCTCTCTTCTCTCTCTCTTGTGTGTGTGTGTGTGTGTGTGTGTGTGTGTGTGTGTGTGTGTGTGTGTGTGTGTGTGTGTGTGTGTGTTTCGTCCGTTTCCGTCTTGACATATTCGTGTGTGTGTGTGTGTGTGTGTGGTGTGTGTGTGTGTGTGTGTGTGTGTGTGTGTGTGTGTGTGTGTGTGTGTGTGCGTACGTGCGTGCGTGCGTGCGTGATGCGTGCGTGGTGCGTGCGTGCGCGTGTGCGTGCTGCCTGCCTGCCTGCCTGCGCGTGTGTGTGTCTGTGCGTGCGTGCGTGCGTGCGTGCGTGTGTGCGTTTAAGCTCTCACAAGCCACCTATCCGATGAAATGCGATTACTGTCAAGAGAACTCTTAAGACACCTCAGAGTTTCAAGGTTCCAGCAGCCTTCCTGCATTCGATGCCACGCCCTATAGATTCAAACATGGAAAGTGGAAAAAGGTGATCTTTTTCTCTCTGAGCTTAACCTGTCACTAAATTATAAAAAAAATAAAATAAAAAAGCATACGTTTTGTCTTGCCAGTCTCTGGTTGTTGTTGAACTAAGGAAAGTGTTCAGTCTGGTCGTGTGCGTATTGGTTTACCTACTTTCTGTGTGGTAGCTGAACAATATTATCGTAAGCAACACTGGGAAGGTGTTCTGTGCTTTTCTTTTTTTCTGCGGAGCATGTCACGCTGCCTGGTGGTTTGTTACTAATCTCCTGACCTCTCTTCTGACGTTATTCCTCACTGACTTGCACTAAAACTTAGGGTGTCAACGCCAACCAAAATTCTCCTGACCTAAATTTCATTTTATACCGAAGCTTGCTGATCATAGATGTCCGAATTCTCAAGACCTCATTATAAATGTGATGTCATCATACCAACTATACTCAAACTTGTCGGAACATAGTCACTGTCCAATTCCCCTGGACTCGGTTTTCAAAGTTTCATTTAACATGAATCATGTTCAAGCTCGCAAGAATCTTCCCCCCCTACACACACACACACACACACACACACACACACACACACACACACACACACACACACACACCTACCCCGCTTAAAATTTTGTTTCATATTAATTATGTTCTCCCGATTTAATACTCTTGATCTCATTTGAAAATGACTTTTTCCATCAACTGTTCTGAAACTTTCAAAGCTATAACAATAAAACAACAACAACAAAACTTTGCCTTAGGATCGTAGGGAACAACCAGTAAAAAAGCAGTATATACCTGTCAGAATGTAGTCACAACCTCATTTGCTGACCTCCCTTCAAACCTCATTTCACGTTGACCGTATAAAAAAAAAATTTAAATTTTTTTAAAAACCTTCAGAGACAGGTACGAATGTTTAATCACATGCAAAAACCCTGTCAGAATCGAACTTGAAACTTTTCACACGAACAGAAAGAGTTCACATTAGTTGCGAAATCGGCATTAATCAATACTTTGTGGAATGCAGTGCGTTTGCATGTCTTTGCTTACACAGCTGAATAACTTAATCCATACTCCGTATATGCTTTCCAGTTTGTGAGAAAGAAAGAAAGAAAGAAAAAAAAATCAGACTAAACGAGCTTCCCAATAGGTTTTATTAAAAGGAGGAAGATGGTCGTAAGTAGAAGGAGAGGGTCGTGAAGGAAGGGTCGTAGGGGTGGCGTGGGGGAAGGCGTGTGGGAAGGGAAGAGGATCAGTTTTAAAATAAAATAAAATATATAAAAAAAAAGAAAGAAAAGAAAACGGGTTTTGCTCTGGATCATAATACTGAGTGACATGGAAAACAAATGATTTGAAAAAATGACAACAGTGGCAGTAATTACTAGCAACATTACGCCTATCGCAATTACCAGTATTTTTTTTTAGCTTACAACGAGTACTGCAATTTTTAGTACTGCTATTACTGGTGGTGCTACGCCACCACTTCTTGCTACTGTGATGCTACTGCTACTGCTGATGCTGAGCTGCTACTGCTGCTGCTACTGCTGATGCTGCATGCTACTGCTACTGTGATGCTGCTCTGCTACTGCTGATGCTGTACTGCTGATGCTGCTACTGCTATAGGCACAGTACACCACGACACTCACGACAAGACGATCTAACAAAATTTGTCAACAATCGCGCAGAGCGCATACATTTCAAATGCACACGCACGCACAAACGTGCATGCGCGCACATACACACACACACACACACACACACACACACACACACACACACACACACACAATGCCCAACAGTCAGAGAAGATGGTAAACTAAATGAAAAGGCGATGGGTAAGGGGTCACAACTCTTCTTCGAAGAAAGTTTTCGGAAAGATGTAAAACTTGACTCAGCGAACAGAGAATGGGAGCTGGTCACAGATGGAGGGGCCCTAGTATGAAAGAAAAAAACGTTGGCCGTAGGATTAAGGCCTAAAAGAAGGAAGTCTGCACATGTGGATGTCAGAAAGAAGAACGTTGGCCGAATGGTATTGGCCTTAAAGAAGAGAGTCTGTAGATATGGATGTCAGCAGCAGAACGAAGATGAAGAGGTGTGGACAGACTGAAGGGTTCAGAGTGACACGCTGGAGCCTGGGCTACAAACGACTCAACGACAGAAGAGAAAGACTGGAATATGTCTTTTGTTCAACGTGCGACCGGCGAAGGGGAACAAAAGAGACACGTGCAACACAGTCATGACAAGAGGATCCGAAAACACGTTGTGCAGCGCTGTTCTGGATTTGACGGAGGCTAGATCCTCAGGACCAGAGAAGATGTTCAGTGTTCTGGCGTGCATCGGACAAAGGAGCCCATAAAAGCAGAGACAGATTCCTCATTAAGATAGGAACGGAAGGAACCGATTCTTCTACGCCTGACGTAGAAGGTGCAACTTAATGCAAGAGAGAAGGTTGTTGAAATAGTTTCGTCAACCAGATTGCTCACCCACTGAGACAATCTGATTTTTGTCTTTTCTTGTTTACATGCTAAAGAAAGCATAAATCTATGGGAAGAAAGAAGAAGAACGAACGAGATGGGGGGGGGGGGGGGGGGGGGGGGGGCAGAGACAGTTCTAAAACCGACGCTGGAGACTGGAAGAAAAAGGGAGATGACCGCCATAAGGCGCTGCTATGTTATGAAGCAAGGAGCGAAAACATTATCGTTTCAGATGAGCTTCTGAAGGTCACGATCACTGCCAAGCGTGATAACTGTGTGCATTGTATAGGTCCTTCAACATTCCGTCCTACACTGGAAATCCAGTAAGGTTTAAATGAGAAGGGAAGAACAACTACATGGTTTAACAGTGTTACATATCTTAGCGCAAAGGGAGGAGGGGGAGGGAAAGGGCTTTGAGGGGAGGGAGGGGGGGGCTTGGGGAGAGTACAAACCAAAAAGAGAGAAAAAAAATGAAATTCGACTTCGAGGGAAGGCAAATAAAGCACAACTTGTATAAGAAAGAAAATTGTGCGTGCATGAAATCTGCACGAAAGGATCGCAGATCGGCAGGAATAAGAAATACAGAAGCAGCCCGGCTGACTGCCCAAGTTTTATCATGAAAGACTTTTCACACAACAATATTTCTTCATTTCCGTATACAGGGACTGTCACGACTTACGATCGTGATTATCTCAATGAGCAACAATTCAATTAATCACATCAAGCGAGAGAAGAGAGAGAGAGAGAGAGAGAGAGGGAGAGAGGGAGAGAGAGAGAGAGAGAGGAGAGAGAGAAGAGAGAGGAGAGAGAGAAGAGAAACAGACTGGTACAAAAAAAGTGAAGCCGCTGTTCAAACCACCCAAACTCAAAAACAAAAGAAGAGAGAAAACAATCGTCAGGCCAGTGTTGAAATTCATGTTTACTTAACGGCAAGATCCAATGGCGGACGCACTCAGCATGGCTTAGTTTCACATGTCTTAAGATGCCAGTCGTCCACCTTGTGTAGCAAGCATCGGTTTACACGATTATATGTGTACATATGCCATTTCTCTGTGTGTGTGTGTGTGTGTGTGTGTGTGTGTGTGTGTGTGTGTGTGTGTGTGTGTGTGTGTGTATGTGCGCGTGCGCGCGCGTGCGCAAGCGCCTACCTGCGTACCCGAGTGCGCATGTGTGTGTGTGTGTGTGTGTGTGTGTGTGTGTGTGTGTGTGTGTGTGTGTGTGTGTGTGTGTGTGTGTGTCTTGTGTGTGTGTGTGCGTGCGTGCGTGCACGCGCGTGCACAAGTGTGTGTGTGTGTGTGTGTGTGTGTGTGTGTGTGTGTGTGTGTGTGTGTGTGTGTGTGTGTGTGTGTGTGTGTGTGTGAGTGAAAGAGTTCGCGCGCAAGCGGTTGGTGTGTGTGTGTGTGTGTGTGTGTGTGTGTGTGTGTGTGTGTGTGTGTGTGTTGTGTGTGTGTGTGTGTGTGTGTGTGTGTGTGTGGCGTGGTGGCGTGTGTGTGTGTTATGTGTGCGTTGTGTGCAGACAGAACTTTCTGTGTTCTGCATGGTGACAGCGCTGAAACGGCTCCAGTGGTGGGCTGGACTACAAGAACATGACCGTGACAGAATCACCATCACAGACAGCTGATCCGGGGTTTAGTTCTCAAGGCAAATCAAGGTGGTAAGCTGACGGGGAAAACATATTATGCTGCCACAGAGAGGACATTCGCTGATGCCACGTGTGTCAAAATATCATACACCTTACGGAGTAAGTAAAATGAAGCCATGCGTGCACCGGGTATTCTACACTTTACGGCGAAAGTAATACAACGCCATGTGAGCACCGGGTACCCTACACTTTACGGCGAAAGTAATACAATGCCAGGCGTGCACCGGGTACCCTACACTTTACGGCGAAAGTAATACAATGCAGGCGTGCACCGGGTACCCTACACTTTACGGCGAAAGTGATACAATACCAGGCGTGCACCGGGTACCCTACACTTTACGGCGAAATTAACGTGCATCATGAGAAAGATGATCATGTCACTAGAAAGAAAACCTGAGGATATCATGAACGAAGGAAATGCGGACGAGGACGTCATAAGAAAAAAAAATATGGACGATGATATGTCGGGGAACAAAAGGTAGACAAGTATTATATGAAAAAAAAACATGGATGAAGAGATGATAGTAACGGAAATATGGATGAGGGTATTGTGCAAAAGGAAATCATGACAAAAGGAACAGTGGACGAGGACGCCATGAAAAACAAAACATGAACGTGGACATCATGAGAAAGGAAAGATAGATGAGGGAATGGCGAGAAAGAAAAAAAAATGCATGAAGTCATGGAAAGAAAGGAAGGATGACGAGGATAGCATGAGCAAGGACACAATGAGAAAGGAAAGATGCATGAGGATATCAAGACAAAGAAAAGATGCGTTGTGGATATCAAGACAAAGGCAAAGATCAATGAGAACAGCAGGAGAAAGGACAAAGCACCAAGGACATCACGAGAAAGATGGATGAGGACATCACGAGAAAGATGGATGAGGACGTCACGAGAAAGATGGATGAGGACGTCACGAGAAAGATGGATGAGGACGTCACAAGAAAGATGGATGAGGGCGTGACGAGAAAGGTGGATGAGGACGTCACGAGAAAGGTGGATGAGGACGTGACGAGAAAGATGGATAAGGACATCACGAGAAAGATGGATGAGGACGTCACGAGAAAGATGGATGAGGACGTCACGAGAAAGATGGATGAGGACGTCACGAGAAGGGAAATGTGGATGTAAACATCATGAGGAAGAAAAGGTGGATGAGGATAGGGCGAAAAGAAAAACGGATGATCACAAAACGAGAAACGAAAGATAGTTGATGGTGTCAGGAGAAGGGGAAAAGAAGGTTATCATGAGAGAGGAAAGGCACATTTGGACACACTGAGAAAGGAAACAGATAAAGACATCAGTAGAAAAGGAAGTTGAACAGGAACATCATGAAACGGACAGGTGGAAGAAGGCATCGTAAGGTGGGAAATATGGACAAGCATGTTTTGCAGAAGGAAAACAAATCGGAAAATTATGAGAAAGAAAAACACGGTTTATGAGCTTATAGACTAAAGCAGTACAGATGAGAATAATGTGAGAAAATAAAGATTTGTAAGGGTATGCTGTAGAAGGAAAAATGGATGACATCATCACAAAGGACAGACTGCTGAGGACATCAAGGGATCAAGGGAAAGAAAAGATAGCTAACCATAAGAAGAGACAGGTGAGATGAGAAAGCGCTATACACGAAGAAAGACGGATGAGGTCAGAATGAAAAACAAATGGACACTATGAGAACGGAAAAGATGCAAAAGATGGGAGGACTCCGAGAAAGAAAGATGGATGAGGACATGATGAGAAAGGAAAGATGGATGAGGACATCATGAGAAAGGAAAGATGGATGAGGACATGATAAGAAAGGAAAGATGGTTGAGGACATGATAAGAAAGGAAAGATGGATGAGGACATGATAAGAAAGGAAAGATGGTTGAGGACATCATCAGAAAGGAAAGATGGATGAGGACATGATGAGAAAGGAAAGATGGATGAGGACATCATGAAAAGGAAAGATGGATGAGGACATGATGAGAAAGGAAAGATGGATGAGGACATCATCAGAAAGGAAAGATGGATGAGGACATTATGAGAAAGGAAAGATGGATGAGGACATTATGAGAAAGGAAAGATGGATGAGGACATCATCAGAAAGGAAAGATGGATGAGGACATCATCAGAAAGGAAAGATGGATGAGGACATCATCAGAAAGGAAAGATGGATGAGGACATCATCAGAAGGAAAGATGGATGAGGACATTATCAGAAAGGAAAGATGGATGAGGACATCATCAGAAGGAAAGATGGACGAAGGCGTGTTTTTTTTAGGAGGGGGGGGGAGAGACAAAACACTTTTGTAAAAAAAAAAATAGACAGACGAAGATGTTAAAAGGAAAGAAAGAAAGATGGGCGAGGATGTTACGACATAGAGAAGGTGGATGAGGACATCATGAGCTGGTATTGAGAACATAGTGAGGCAGGAAAGGACGGGTTAGGACATGGTGAAGGGGGAAGGATGCAGTAAGAAAGGAAAAATGAAGGACACACGAGAAATATGGATGGAAAATCACGAGAGCAAAAGATCGGAGTAAAACATGGTGACAAAGGAAAGGACGATGTAAAAAAAAAAATAATAATAATAAAACGGTGAGGAAAAAAAGGAGGTGGAAAACATGGTGAGGAAGGAACACACATGAGAGTGGTGAGAAAGAAAATGGTGTATAAGGACAGCACGTGTAAGAAAGGACATCGTGGTTGAGAACATGACAGGGAGGAAAGAACAGGCGAGACATGGAGAGGAATGAAAGGACGGATAAGAGATGGTATGGAAAAAAAAAAAAAGGGCGGATGAGGACGCCACAGATAAAAACCAAGGAAAGGTGCAATGGAATGAGAAAGAAAAGGACGGGGAAAGACATGGTGGGATAAAGAAGGAGGGGAGCACGGTTAGCAAGGACGATAAGGCAATGCGGGAAAGGCAAGGACGATAAGGGCAATGCGAGAAAGGCAAGGACGATAAGGGCAATGCGGGAAAGGCAAGGACGATAAGGGCAATGCGAGAAAGGCAAAGGACGATAAGGGCAATGCGAGAAAGGCAAGGACGATAAGGGCAATGCGGGAAAGGCAAGGACGAATAAGGGCAATGCGGAAAGGCAAGGACGATAAGGGCAATGCGGGAAAGGCAAAGGACGATAAGGGCAATGCGAGAAAGGCAAGGACGATAAGGGCAATGCGAGAAAGGCAAGGACGATAAGGGCAATGCGAGAAAGGCAAGGACGATAAGGGCAATGCGAGAAAGGCAAGGACGATAAGGGCAATGCGAGAAAGGCAAGGACGATAAGGGAATGCGGGAAAGGCAAGGACGATAAGGGCAAGCGAGAAAGGCAAGGACGATAAGGGCAAGCGGGAAAGGCAAGGACGATAAGGGCAATGCGAGAAAGGAAAAGGCGATAAGGGCAATGCGGGGAAAGGCAAGGACGATAAGGGCAATGCGAGAAAGGCAAGGACGATAAGGGCAATGCGGGAAAGGCAAGGACGATAAGGGCAATGCGGGAAAGGCAAGGACGATAAGGGCAATGCGGGAAAGGCCAGTGGTGACATTTTTCTGAAAAGGACGGGACGGATGATGGGAAAGGAAAGGAAGAACACAGGTTTTCCTTCGCACCCCTCTGCTCTCTGCAGTAAAGAGCATCGTGGCGTCAAACACTCATGCATGTATAAATGCTGTAAATGCTGACCACATGTGCAAATGCTGCGGCAGCATACAATGCCATGAGAATTCGAAACAACAGCTTTAACATGTAACAGTGCTCTTGTGCAGACAAACATGGTACAAAACGAATTATTTCCAACATATAATTATGTTCTCTTCCAGTTTCATTTCATTTTCCTGTCAATAAGACAGACAGAGGGGAGGGAACGGAAATCATGCCAAAAGGAATCCTGCAGTTTGTGGGCCTTTTTTGTTCATTACAAATGGCTGCTCATAAACATAAGTGCCATCGTTTTACTTTTTCGCCGGTAAGGACAATGTGAATTGTCTGAAGTAACTGCAAGAGAAAACTACTGACACGGACAGGTTTTGGTAAATGAACGAGTATCCAAGTGACTTATTAATAAACTCCTCAACTGACTAACTGATCAACTGACTTTTTATTAACCTATTTGTTATCTATAGATCTTAACTATTTTCTATTTGATTGATGACTATTTTTTCCGTGAAACAAAGAAAAAACCTATTACTAATCTCTTATTGAAATCGGCTAATTCAAGGAATCGCTGTGCACAAGCACACATCTGCGTACCTAACACACACACACACACACACGCGGCGCGCGCGCGCGCACACCTATGCACGCGCGCGCGCGCACACGTATACACACACACACACACACACACACACACACACAAAACAAAAGAACAACAACCTACCTACTCTGGGGTAGTTGCCAATCAATGTCAACACAGGCGCGAGCCGACACCAAGCGATATTCACACGGCCCTGGTGGCATGAGCTTGTACATCTGCTCGGAAGTATACTGACTTCCATAAAAAACGCGAAAGCAAAACAAGCTGAAGGTTAGGGGCGAATTTATTGGTCACAATTGTACAGAGTGGAAGCGAGAAGTCAACGTGATTTGATTCATTACACCGGTAATGTGTGAAAACGTCATCAGCAATATGTCTTTGTGTGGAAAATCCAAGGTCACGTGACAAACCAGCTTGAAGTCCTAATACCGTGTGTGGCCACCATTTGCATGGACAAAATGCTTGACACCTGCGGCTCATTGAGTGGACCAGGTGGTCGATGCGTCCCCTTGGCACACCAGCCCACACATGGACGATGGCCTGGTGAAGTTGAGCCGCTGTTGCTGGTCGTGGACGCAGGAGGTCCAACCGTCTGCCAAGTTCATCCCAAAAATGTTCTATTGGGTTTTAAATCGGGACCGAGGGCTGGCCAGGGCAGCACATTGACGTTGTTATGCTGAAGAAATTGCTGGGTGGGCCCTGGCTGTGTGTGGTCTTGCATTGTCCTGTTGGAATAACCAGTTTAGGTGTTGCGCAAAAAAAGGAACGACATGGGGTCTGAGCACCTGGTGGATGTAGCGCTGTGCATTGACACCCTGTCTGCGACCAGGACAATTGTTCTGAAAGATGACTGGTCCCTATGGCGAGGTTAAATGCCAATTGGTCACCCCATATCATAACGTTCGGGCCTCCCCAGGGGTTCCGCTCTACACAACAGAGCATCATAGCGTTCATCCAGGACGACGACGACGCCATATTCTGACACGACCGCAGGCCAAGTCAATACAAAAACGGCTCTCATCTAAGAACAGTAAATGCGACCCCACTGCTGCCATGCGCCAGTTGATTCGGGCTTGTGCCTCCCCCAAACGCAAGCCTGTCCTGGCCGAGTGTCCTTGGTGTCATTACTGGGACCTCTGTGAGAACGCCTACAGGCCAGCCCCGTTCCTCCTAAGACAAACCGCCGCACAGTGTTGAGCTGATTCGATGCTGAGATCCAGCACCTTCGAGCAGAGTTACGGCCTGTTTGCCGCCTGTCCTGCATATGTGTTCGAAACAAAATGATGCGAATCCTCACATGGTGTTGGTGACCCGAGGACGGCCTGCCGGGACGATCATCAGTGGTACCAGTGACACCAAGCGGTGCTGCAGACGATAGATGGATGAGATGTGGACGAAAAAGAGTGTTGGCGACCGGCCTGGGCATCCACACCAGCCTCCAGATGTCCTAGGGCACGATTGCGTTCCTCAGCTCGTAGTCTTGGCATCTCTGTAGCGCTCGACTCAGTCCGTTACCTGAACCCTTGCCAGCGCGGCTTTATAAAGGCTGCATCCTGCTTACTTGTCGCTGGATAAACTTTGCTACTGCATGGTGGAACGTTCCTCACATGCAGCAAACCAGTTTTGCTATTTTTTGTTGACCCTCAAACAAAGCCGGAATGAAGTGTTGCTCACACAAATTTTAATTTCACTTGCAACGTGAGTCTTTGGATCCCAAACAACTATGCCACAATGGTATCAATAATCACCCCTTTTCACCCGATAAATAGCCTTTTAAATTTTTCGCGTTTTTTATGGAAGTCAGTATATATAACACAGCCGCTCCCACCAACCACCGAACACAAACCGCAAGTTTCAGACAGTTACTATTTTCCGACCTATAAATCGAAATGCACACGTGGTGAATGTGGACGATCCTTAACATCCAATGTCGCCACATATGAGAAACATCTCTGCGAAGTACCGCTGACGATAAATTTCTTCATTTTTGGCGAACGTGGTGCTGGTTCTTCTCTTTCCCATGTTGTCCCGACCCGGTTGTGTTCCGAAGTTTGCGCCTTACCTTGGGCCCCCCCTCATACGTGGGATGACGACTTACCCCACGTTGCAAACAACGGACACCCACGCGTGACTAGCACCGACCCTAGCGTCTTTCGTAAGGAGCTGAACAAAGACCTTTTCTAATGCGCTGCCTAATCGTTGATACAACAACGCACCAAGACGTGTGAGTGTGTGTGTGTGTGATTGTGTGTGAAGTAGTGTGTGTGTGTGTGTGTGTGTGTGTGTGTGCTTGAAGGGGAAGGGGGGGGGGGGGACATGTGGTGCGTAGGTGTGCCCTAGCACACGGAAATGAAATATGAGGAACAGAGTTCTCTCTCTCTCTCTTCACTCTCTCTCTCTCACTCTCTCTCTCTCCTCTCTTTTCGCACACACACACACACACACACACACACAGACACACAGAGCCGTGTGAGTGTGTGTGTGTTGAGTTTTGTGTTGTGTTGTATGTGCGTGTGTAGTGTTCAGTGTGTCTGTGTGTCTGTGTCTGTGTGTGTGAGCGTGTGTGTGTCGGGTGTCGTCTTTTTTTTTTTCAAGTTGAGGCGTGGCAGTGGATTTTTAATAAGTAAGCCACAGAGTGGTATAGTGGTGGTGGTGGTGGTGATGGTGGTGGTGGTGTTGTCACCACCATCACCCCGTTCAACGCCCGGTGTCACTACCTCTTACCTCCGCCCTCTCCAAGCCCCCCTCCACCACCCCTAATCTCCCACATCCCCCGCAGCTAACCATCCACCAAAGATAGTTCGCCCTACGAAGGGCGTACAGTCTTTGCTTCCACCCTTTTTACTTCCCCCCGCATCCCCTCATTTCCCTCCTCCCCCAACCCCCCTCCCCACACTTTCCACCCGTTTACTCTGGCACTATGGACATGATGCTGAACCAAATCAAAGATCCAGAGGTTTCGATGCCTTCAGGAAACCCCCTACCTCCCCCGCCCCCCCTCTCCCCACCCCTTCTCTCCCCTCCAGCTGATCAACACCGGCACTGATGAAATACCCGGCAGGTGTGGGCAGAGAGACGGAAGGGTGAAGACCATCCACTTGTCATGGACTGGCTGACATTTGGCGCTTGCTAAGAGTGTTGAGGAATTATCATCAAAACGAGTAGGGGTAGAATAAGTTTAAGTCCTGACTTCAACGAAAAATCTCTCTACACTCTCTCTCTCTCCACTCGGATCTCCTCTTCATCTTCTCTCATCACCTCACGTCCACTCTCTCACTCTCACCACCTCTCTCTCTCTCTCTTCTCCTCACTCTTTATATATGTATATATGTATAATATGTATATATCTATATATAATTATATTATATATATATATAATAAAACAAACAAATAAATTCCACAGGATAAGTACCGACACCGTTCCAGCAACTACAGCGTAGCAATTCTACCCCCTTGGAGAAAATAAGCATGCTGAAGGCACATATGAAAGCTTTTTTTTATTTTTAATTATTTTCCCATTTACACCCACTCAGTTAGGCAGAAAATCTGCCACAGCAGATATGAAATGCGTATCTCCCCCTAATTCTTTCAATCGAAGACATAAGAGCAAGCTTTGTTTAAATTATATATGAAATATATAAATATATAATATAATATATATAATCTATAAAATAATAAATATATATATATATATGATCATATATATATATACACACACATATAATGAGCACGTATAAACTCATGTGTTGTGTGTGTGCGCGCGCGCGCGCGGCGAGCGTGCGTGTGTGTGTGTGTGTGTGTGTGTGTGTGTGTGTGTGTGTGTGTGTGTTTGAGTGTGTGAAGTTGGTGTGTGTGTGAGGTGTGAGCGTGTGTGTGTGTGTGTGTGTGTGTGTGTGTGTGTTGTGTGTGTGTGTGTGAATGCGTACGATGTGTTTGTTGTGAGCGTGTGTGAGTGCGCGCGTGTTGTGTGCCTGTGGTGTGTGTGTGTGGTGTGTGTGTGTGTTGGCGCGTGCGCGCGTATTGTGTTTTGTTATTCTTCTTTCAATTGCCAAACCAGATTTAGACGCCATTTACTGTGATATTATTTTCCAAAGGATTGGAGACAACACCTGGATGTTAGGCCAATTAAAGACCAATGAGCAAAACAAAGACAACATGCAGCATTTATTTTGTATTCGACCCTTCAGCACATGATGGCGTTACCACACCCCCATAGCACGCAGTGCAACAACGCTCTTCATCACCCCCAGATCACTACTCTCTCACCTCTCTCTCTCAACACTCTCTCTCTCTCTGTATATGTGCGTGTGTGTGGCATGTTGTGCGTTGTGTGCGTGAGTAGTGTGTGTGTGATGTGTGAGTGTGTAATGGTGTGTGTGCGTGCGTGCGTGCGTGTGAGCTTGTGTGCGTGAGTGCGTGTGTGTGTATGTGTGTGTGTGGGTTGTGTGTGTGTGTGTGTGTGTGTGTGTTGTGTGTGTGTGGTGAGTGTGTGTCGTGTGTGGAGTGTGTGTGTTCTACTCGTCCACAACAGATTACTGCGCGTGAGTTGGAGTTGGGAGCACGCGGGTGTCGCGTGCAGGCTTGCAATCAGCACCATCGCACAGGGGCGAGGTAGGGCTGGGAGCGTGGGAAAGTGTGCAGAGAGGCCTCCATAGCAGCTTCGGTAAACACAGCCAGCCAGCCCAGCCAGCCAGCCAAGTTCCACCCACAAGCCATGTTTTCCGAGCCGTGCAGCTGGCGGCAGGAGGACATGGAGAGCAGGAGGGTATCGAGGGCTGCTGTTGCTGCTGCTTTGCTGCTGCAAGCACTACAGACTGGTTTTAAAATACTTTCGGTAATTAAGCAAGGTTTCTGCCATTACCTAGTGGGGCCTATAGAAACATTTTGCAGAAGAAGCAGAATACGGTCGGTTTTTAGTTTCCCACTGTACGGCTGGAGATCCGTTTTTAGGACCCGAACGTAGATACTATAACGCACTAGAAGGTCAGAAGGAATATGAGAAAGGCGGACAATGTTGATTAAACAATGCTCTGGGGGGCGGGTGGGAGGGGGGGGGGTCTTTTTTTCCTCTCTCTCTCTCTCTCTCTCTCTCTCTCTCTCTCTCTCTCTCCTCTCTCTCTCTCACACACACACACACACACACACACACACACACCACACACACACACACACACATACGTGCATACCAACTCCGGAGTAAATAGAAAAAAAAAAAGAAAAAAAAGAAGTCAGGGGAAGATAACGCCCGTCTTGCAAATAGAGTTGACTTCCCTTAGTGCACAGGTCAAGGTCTCGACGCAATCTCTGCATGTATCATCTGGTAAACAAAGCGCTCGCCAGGATGTCGACCAGACAATCGACTGAGTGCGTTTCAATCGCCTTGTTTCATACCCATGATTGGCCTTTTTTCTGCATAAAGATTACTGATTGGGTTATATTTCCCTGGTGTGCTAAACTAATCTCTGCCACTTCTTCTGAGGAAACGACAAGGTCACTGTCACTGAACGTGAGCTCTAAAAGGAGATTTTTTTTTTCTTTCAGTTTCCGCGCAATTTTTTTTTATAATTTTTATAATCAAATAACATTACAGCTTACAAGTACACAGAAAGAGGACAGTGCGCAAAGTTGTCATCATTTTCTTTTTCTTCTTTTTAGAGAGAGAGAGAGACATAAAGAAATGAAACAAGCACATTAAAAAAAGAAGACAAATCAAGCATAGATTCGTGTACACACAAAAGGGATTTAAACGAAAAAAAAATTGCTGTATCGATGGACAGTCTGCCGGGTTTTATAATTACTTGTCGCTGATCTGCATACAATTTTTATTATTAAGTGTGATTGTTCTGCAAGAGGATTGCTAAATCAAGAATTAACACTGTAGGCTGGGTACAGAGGGAGGGGATTTGTATACACATACATCTAAAAGGAGATTACCTCACCTCGCAGATTTCCGAACATCGTATATTGCGAAGATCAGAAAAAAGAAGAGTCCATATTTCAGCCCGGGTTTTCTTGAAATCGTCTGTTGCTGAAGCAATAAAGTCTGCTCTTTCAGATCCGTCCAAACCTTAAGGACTTCCTCCCATCTACATCTGGTGGTCGTAAAGAGGAAACGGTTCTGTGCCGGCTGCACACCGGCCATTCGTATTTTACTCATTCCTACCTTTTAAAGAGTGAAGAAGCTCCGTGGTGCATTCCATGTCATGCGCCACTCACAATGAAACATGTTCTTTTAGAGTGTTGGGACTTGCACGATGTGAGACACAAACATTTTACAGCGGAGTCCATGAAGATCCTGTTCAGGGATGTCCCGCCTGACGTGATCCTTGAGTTTTTGAGAGATTAACATTTTTCATCTGATTAAAGATTTTACGGAAGAAAGATTTTTAACGAAGTTTCTGGTGCGTTTCTAGAAGATGTTATTGAAAGAGATGTGTGAAAGGGTTTTTTTTTAATGACTGGTGAGTTGATTTTAACTTGGTGACAGCCCTGATGTGGCCCTTTGCGGTCGGCTGGGCTATAAGCAACATTATCGTATCTTATCGTTCCCTACTAGAAAGACTCGCAATGATGTTTTGAGGCTATGAGCCAGAGACCTTAATGCTGACTTACCACTCTCTCCTTTTTTTTCTTTTTTTTTCTTTTTGAAAGACTCCGGTTGGCAGTCGCTTGCGGACAGAAGACCAAATGATGTTTAAGAAAAAAAACAAAAAAAAACTTTCTGCTTCATTACTTTTAATAAAGTTTCCAATCACATGTGGACCAGAGACACAATGTTGAAGACACATCGATTCATTTCATTTTGAAACGTTCGTTTCAGTCACTTACGGACCAGAGATAAAATTGTTAAGACGTACAGTACGTTAAAAAGCCCTCGATTACGCGTTGATCAGAGACCACATTGCTTTTAAATACAGTCTAATACAGTCTGTTAAATTACACTACGTTCTGGAAGGTTTATACTCAATTTTGGACTACAAACCAAAGTGCTGATGAAATAGTTCCATTACTTTAAGAACGGTTTGCAATCACTTCGGGTCCAATATCTGCTTACATTTATTTTTTAATCAGAGGCCGAATTGTTGAAAAATAAATGAAGAGTCTATCAATTTATTGTCGAAAAGACTTGCGATCATTAATAAAGGCTCACGCTTATATTTTCTAACCAGGCTGAATTGTTGAAGAAATAAATGTTAGTCTCTTTATTCACTGTCAGAAAAAAAAATTAGAAAGAGAGGGGGTTAGTTACCGCCAAGGAC
>CM031598.1:108959320-108966820 GCA_018398815.1 Conus ventricosus
ACCCCGGCGCTGCCCGTGGCTCCTCGCAGACTGACTCCTCCTTGCGATGAGCGCGACACCCAACGCACACCCACACCAGACGCCCTCTCGACGGATCCGGGGCTCGACGCCTCCTCCTCTGAAGGCCCCGCCGGACACCGAGGGTGAGGGAAGGCCTGGTGCAGCGCCCTCTCACAGGACGCCTGACCAGGGAAAAGTAACAGGTGGCTGGAGAACTCCCGGAAGAACCCCGGTAGTAGGAGGAGAGCTGCCTCACAGACGGCAGACGGCCTGGATGGTCTCCCTCTCTCCGGGAAAACAGCGGGTACAGAAAGCCGCCGCTCACCTGCCGGCACGCGGCAGTAAACTGCAGTGGTCTGGCCCCAGTCTCAGGACGGAGCAGGATACCTGCTGACACAACTGGACAAACAGACGTTCAACCACACCAGTTCTGCAACTGGCTGAAGTGGCTGCCAACAAAGACGACACAGAACCCGGCACAGGCCAAGGGCACACCAGACCCGACGAGGGCCTGGCCCTAACTATGACTCGAAGTCACTCAGCTCGACTAACGGCGCTCCCGCCGCAACTACAAGGAGCACGTCCACTCCGACGAACACCAGGGACCGAAGTGAAGCTACCCCAACGCATTCCGCCCTGGTCGGAATCAAGCGAACTCTACTCACAACACAAAACAGCGATTGGTCAAGCAGCGTATCCCTCCGCAGAGCTGACACGCCCGACCAACGGACTACTTGTTGCTCGTGCAACAACACGACAATTTACCACAACAACTCACAGACTCGACAACACCAACAACAGCCGATATCCTGCCCGCCTTCTCTGGTGTAGAACCAAAGTAACAAAAGGGTAACAATCGGGAACGAAACCAACCTCCCGCTTCCATCCCTTCAACAAGTGAAGATTGGAACTCAAGAATATTGTATGTCTTATTTCCCCAGCCCCCTACCTAGCCTAACCTTCCACCTTAACCAAAACCCCAATCTTACACCCGCACTCTCGCACACACACATATACACATCTGCACACGCACACGCGCACACGCTCTCTATTTCTGAATTACTATTACTCCAAACACATGGACGGCTGATTTAGCACCGCCGATCGGTGACAATTAGCATCTACCCGAACCTCCTCCCTCCCCAACCCCCACCATCTCCTCTCCTTCTCCCCCCCCCCCCCCCCCATCTCATTAACCACTCCTCTCTCTCTCTCTCTCTCTCTCTCTCTCTCTCTCTCTCTCTCTCTCTCTCTCGTTGTGGGTTTTTCTTTTTCTTTCTTTTTTTTTTTTTTTAAACCTGTATATTCTTCATCTCCGTAGAGATACAGACGATTTCAGCCTTCATTGTACGTTACCCATCCTTGTACTTTTTTGGTCACAAAATGGTGAATACAGATGTGTGTGTGTGAGTTGTGTGTGTGTGTGTGTGTGTGTTGTGTGTGTGTGTGTGTGTGTGTGTGTGTGTGTGCGTGCGTGTGTGTGTATATGTGTGTGGAGGAGGTGTGAGGGAGAGATGCAGGGGAGTGGTGGATATATAATCTGCACTTTCTGACTAAAGAGGGAGGTGCCGGGGTAGAGAGAAGAGGGGGGGGAAGGAGGTTTTATCTCCTCCTGCCATCACACCTCCTTTCCCTTCCCCTCCCGCCTCATCTACCTCCGCTCCTTCACCCTCCCAGTCCACGGGGAGCAATCCACATCAGATGGTCATCCATTAGGCAACCCACCAGAGGAGGCACTGCACTGCTGCTGAGTCACTTCAGTGGTGTTCACTGATGCCTCTTCTGAACCAGTACACCCAGCTCACCACTCACTCGGCTCCCTGCTGACTACAATAATCGCTTTGACGCGGGGCTCCAGTGTTAACATGCGTTGCCATGTGCAGGACGCCCCCATGTCCATCCAACGACAGTCACCATGAATTACAGGTTCTGACAACTTTTAACACGAACCATCCATGAACTTACACGTTCTGACAACTTTTAACACGAACCATTTCACGACAGTCACCATGAACGTACGGTTCGGACAACTTTTAACACGAACCATCCCATGACAGTCACCATGAACGTACAGGTTCGGACAACTTTTAACACGAACCATCCCACGACAGTCACCATGAACGTACAGGTTCGGACAACTTTTAACACGAACCATCAACGACAGTCACCATGAACGTACCGGTTCGGACAACTTTTAACACGAACCATCCCATGACAGTCACCATGAACGTACAGGTTCGGACAACTTTTAACACGAACCATCCCACGACAGTCACCATGAACGTACAGGTTCTGACAACTTTTAACACGAACCATTCAACGACAGTCACCATGAACGTACAGGTTCGGACAACTTTTAACGCGAACCATCCCATGACAGTTACCATGAACTTACAGGTTCTGACAACTTTTAACACAAACCATCCCACGACAGTCACCATGAACTTACAGGTTCGGACAACTTTTAACACGAACCATCCATGAACTTACAGGTTCGGACAACTTTTAACACGAACTCATCAGGGGCATTGTACGTAGACAGGAAATATAAACAGGATTCTTTCTTTCTTTCTGCGTACGCAGGCTGACACTCCTACGGACACTGCCTGTATAGACAGGCAGTGGAGTTTTGTGTGTATGACCGTTTTTTCATCCCGCCATTAAGGCAGCCATACTCCATCTTCGGGGAAGGTGCATGCTATGTGTAACGTGTCATTCATACCAACGGTCAAACTGGCCTTCTCTTCCGAAAGTGGGCAATGGGATTTGACGTTTGTGCAAGATGTTATGCGTGCGTTCACACACGGAACCTCGGTTTATAGTCTCATTCGAAGGACTGTATGGGGAATGGGAGTCAGAACCAATGTTAACTCCGAGGGAAAAATCCCCCTGTACCGAAATTCGAACTCGCAACCCCTGGATCACGAGTCCGGCGTTCTACCAACAGAGCTATTCCGGCCCCCATGAAAAAAAGGTCACCATGAGGGCAAGGCAGAAAGCTCAACATACTTTGATTTTCTCCTTCTTCTTCTTCTTCTTTTTAGTGACTCTCAGTGAGTTTGAAAGGAAATTTTCAATGATGCTGGGAGTAGTGAACAGTAAATAATGAACAAGTGGGGTAAGTCTTGCACCCATGATGAAGTTATGGGCGTGTAATTGGGTCATCATGGAAGCAGAGGTTGCGCCCTACTTGTTCGTTATTTATGAACAATGTATATGATGATGAAGAGGACGTTACGGGGGGCGGGGGGGGGGGGGGGGGGGGGGGGCATTTTGGTTCTCATACTACATCACAGCTCTGCGTTTCCTGTCGCAACATATTGCCTCGGTCGGCCAGGCCCGGCAGATACAAAACACCTGCAGTGTTGATTTCGAAATTAGAGCGTCACTTTCAGAGAGGCTTTCACAGTTTGGTTCCAGTCTTCCCGTTTGACGTCATAGCACACGTACCCCGGTATGACGGGGGCTGACAATGACTTAGATGGTAGGTCGACTCGAGCCCCCTGCCTTCATATGCACCACGGTAGTTGGTACGGAAACGTGGGTTCAATGACGGTTTTGTTTCTCTCTGTTTGTGGGTGCGGGATGTGTGTGTGTGTGTGTGTGTGTGTGTGTGTGTGCGTGCGTGCGTGCGTGCGTGCGTGCGTGCGTGCGTGCGTGCGTGTGTGTGTGTGTGTGTGTGTGTGTGTGTGTGTGTGTGTGTGTGTGTGTGTCTGTCTGTCTGTCTGTCTGTCTGTCTGTCTATCTGTCCGTTCGTCTATGTGTGCGTGCGTGCGTGCGTGCGTGCGTGCGTGCGTGTGTGTGTGT
This sequence comes from Conus ventricosus, assembly GCA_018398815.1. NCBI lineage: Eukaryota > Metazoa > Mollusca > Gastropoda > Neogastropoda > Conidae > Conus > Conus ventricosus. The sequence continues at coordinate 108,963,128 of CM031598.1, forward strand.
GTGTGTGTGTGTGTGTGTGTGGTGTGTGTGTGTGTGTGTGTGTGTGTGTGTGTGTGTGTGTGTGTGTGGAGGGAGAACGACAATGGTGGTTAGAGTGGGATGGGGGCAATTTTAATTTCAGAAACTGTTGGTGTTTCTTTTCCCCTTTTTTTTAAAGCTTCAGACTTTTCCTCCGAATACTGGGCCAAGCGAGTGGGAAGGGAATAAAGATCAAAGCAGATAAAAGCTTTAGTCTACAGCGATGAAGCCGAACACATTGAAAAAGTTTCACGTTAACACCTATCTCGGGGAATATGACGGACCAGGGGGTGAGAAAGGAGGGTGGAGGGGGTGGGGAGTGAAAGGAGTGTGTGGCTTAACCATCCATCCAATGAAGTGAGCATCGGGATCACCATTTCTTTCCCTTCACGTTGGAAACCTTCAACACCTGAAGATCTGAAGCCGCCGCTGCGATCCGAATGTGATATCAGTTATCAAGGCATTCTATCCATCCGAAATGGCTTCGAGTCCGCTGCGACTATACACAGACGGATCTCATGATTTCTTCGGTCGCTTGCAAGTGATCGCATAGGTCTGCTAGGTCGTCATAGATCCATCATCGGTCGATAAGGTATATACTCTGCAGGGAAACGAGAAATCCAACTCGTGTGTCTACGTGTTTTGTCAGTATTTGTTTTTTCCAAGCTTGGCAGAAAGAATCAAATCACGTGACCCGCCATCTCCATTTCACCGCCGTCCTATTTCCAGGCCAGATTCTGTCTGTCTGTCTGTCTGTCTGTCTGTCTTCTCTCTTCTCTCTCTCTCTCTCTCTCTCTCTCTCTCCCAAATTCCTTCTTGTGCTCTCTCTCATTTCTCTCTCTCTCTCTCTCTCTCTCTCTCTCTCTCTCTCTCTCTCCCCCCCCCCCCCCAAATTCCTTCTCGTGCGCTCTCTCTCTCTCTCTCTCTCTCTCTCTCTCTCTCTCTCTCCTCTCTCTCTCCTCTCTCCCTTTCTCTTCTCTCTCTCTGTCTCTCTCTCTCTCTCCTCTCTCTCTCTCTCTCTCTCTCTCTCTCTCTCTCTCTCTCTCTTTCTCTCTCTTCGCCTGTTTTTTCTCTGTTCCCCTCTTCTCCCTCTCTCTCGTTCTTTCCTTTCTTCTCCTCTCTCTCTCTCTCCTCTCTCTCTCTCTCTCTCTCTCTCTCTCTCTCTCTCTCTCTCTCTCTCTCTCTCTCTCTCTCTCTTCTCTCCACCAAACCCGTAGCATTTCTTCTCAAATTGCTTACCACTCGAGAGAGGCACGCACGGACACTTGAGTCTGCTTCTCCCAGAGATGCCCTTGACACTGTCAGTTACACACACACACACACACACACAAACACACACACACACACACACACACACACACACACACACACACACACACACCACAGAGGGAGGGAAAGAGGGAGGGGAGAATCTCAAAAAGTGCTCACGATTCCAGTTGGCGATGGTATTTGGCCGTTTGTCTTGCAGGCAGAAACGAAGAAAGAAACGAAGAGAAAATGTAAAGAAATAACTACAAAGGCAAAGTAAACGAACGAATGAATAGATGAATCAATAAACAAATACATGCATACATACATACATACTTACATAGATGCATACATACATACATACATACATACATACATACATACATACATACATACATACATACATACATACAATGCATGCATACATACATGCATAAATGCATACGCACGCACGCACGCTTGCATTCACACGCGCGCGCGCGCGCGCGCACGCACGCCACGCACCACACACACACACACACACACACACACACACACACACACACACACACACACTTGATAAAATCAAAAACTTTATGGTAGAAAATGGACTAACATTATCATTGGAAAAAACAAAAATCATGCTGTTTAATTCAGGCTATGATCCTAATAAATTACCTGAATTCACGATTAATGGTGCAATCATAAAATATACACAAATTGCCAAATTTCTTGGCGTCTATCTCACTTCAAAGTTTTCGTTGAATTACCACATCGACTACATAACAAACAAAGCTAGAAAAAGTCTGAACTTTTTGAAGGTAATAAGCAGACAGCACTGGGGACAGGACACAAAGGCACTAATATCTCTCGCTACCTCCCTTGTACGGTCACGGTTGACGTATGGCCGGAGGTTTTTTTCAGCGCTCCAGCGCACTTGTTAAAGAAACTGCTGAGCATAGATTCTAAAGCTTACAAACTTGCACTGGGTGTACCAATACACGCGTCAATTTTAGGAACTTACAGAGAAGCAGGTATTCTATCCCTCGATGAACAAAGAAAAGCCTCAGCTGCGAAATTTATCCTTAAAACTTTTGCTTACGAAACATTTTCACAAAAAGAAACAAATCTTAATTCAGAAACTGACTTTGCAAAAAGAGCTAGAACAATACAGTCGTTGAAGTCCATCAATACATTTGCCTCAGATATTATCTGTCATACAGAGCTGAACGGGAAAAATGTTGCAATTAAACCTTCTTTTTCTCCACTTCCAGAATGGAACAAAATCAACCAATATTTGACATTGATTACACAGATTTATCCAAAAACCTTTCCCCTAATCTATTACAATGTTTAGTTGATTCCCACTTGGAAAGTAAGTATACAGACTATCTAAAGATATACACTGATGGATCAGTTCTTGGTGATGGGAATACTGGTGCAGCTTTTGTAATACCCTCATTAAAAACAGAAAAACGATACTACATTGGTAAACATTATTCCATTTTTACTGCTGAACTTGTAGCCATACTTATGGCATTAAATTACATTGTAGATCTTTCGACGGATACATGCAAAATCTTATTCTGTGTGGACTCAAAGTCTGTTTTACAAGCCATTAAATCCCGAGGCATAAAAAAATCGACTAGAAATGACTATTGAAATAAAACCTATCCTTCATGAGTTGTCTCTAAAGGGTACCAGTATTACCTTTTGCTGGATTCTTTCTCACTCCGGAATCACCCCAAACGAGTGGCAGATTATGCGGCTAAAAGGACAGCAAAAATATGGAAGGATCACAGCATCTCGACATTCGACTAGATCTGCATGAATTTAATCAGCGCATAGAAAAAGTGTCTCAAAATCAGGTTGCTGAACTGCACAAAAAACAAATAGTCAGTATTACCAGCACTGTGTACAAGTAAAGAATGCAGCGAATCCGAAATCCTTTTAAACAATCAGTAATCATTATCAGTATGCATTCGAGACATGTTACTAGTTTGATGTATAGGTTCCGACTGAATGCTTTTAGAACAAAGCATTCTAAAAATATACATTGCATATGTGGCAAACAAATTCCAGTAAACCCACCTACTTCTTCACTGCCCAGGAGTTAGGCTCTCTGCTCCTCAGATAAAGTTAGCAGATCAATTGTCAGCCAGTGCACCATTATCCACTGAAAATATTTTAGATAATCACTCATTACTTTGCGTGTTCTCTGAAATTTTTAATTCCGGTCCACTTTGTATCTATCTCTGGTGTACTTTAAACTAAAATTGTTGTGTTGTACGACATTGATATAAAAGAGTTACGATTATATAATATATATGGTTATCCCCCACCCCCACCCTCCCACTCCCTTCCTCTTTCCCTCCTCCTTTCCACCCTGATGCCCCCATCCCCACCCGCAAACTTTCCCTCCCCCACCCATCCCCCTGCATTATGCTT
>CM031598.1:108974320-108986820 GCA_018398815.1 Conus ventricosus
GTGTGTGTGGTGGTGGTGGTGGTGTGCGTGGTGGTGGTGGGGTCGGCGGTGTGTGTGTGTGTGTGTGTGTGTGTGTGTGTGTGTGTGTGGGTGTGTGTGTGTGTGTTGTTTATTTGAATATCAGAACAGTCTTCCAAATCAAATATGTTTGACAGAATGCTGACGAAAAAAAAAGGCAATGGTCACTATGACGGATGCAGGAGAAACACGAGAGACGTGGCTGAAATACAAGGAGAAAGAAACTTTGAACATCAGGAAAGTTTTTCCCACTCTCTCCACGAAATCAGAAAACAAATAGATTGTAAAATATACTGTTTTGAAAGAAAATCAGTATCTATGCAGAAAGGATCCCCACCACCCCCCACCCCCCTCCTTCACCCAGACTCCCTTCCCTCATACCTCTCTTAAGAGAGAGAGAGAGAGAGAGAGAGAGGAGAGAGAGAGAGAGAGAGAAATAGAGAGAGAGAGAGAGAGAGAGAGAGAGAAGAGAGAGGAGAGATAGATCTGTCTGATCAAAAACTCTTGACAACGCCAGAAACACTGTGCGACCACAAATAGTCGCTGTGGTGCTGTGGTTGGTGTCGAGACTCACGGACTGACAGGTCGTAAGTTCGATCCACATCGGAGGCATGTTGTTACGGATTTGTTTTTTGGGGGTTTTCTTTTGGCTCCTGCCTCATCAAATCCACAGCTGAGCGTACCATGAGCTCAAATGGGAAGAATGGAATAACACAGTGGACCGTTTCTTCTCTATATTTAATGGATGCATCTCCGAGAATGCCACTCACAATTTTCTAACCTGACCAAGACTGCAGTATATCTCGAGCTTGGGTGATGCTAACATAAACACTGTGCGAACCCACAAAATAGTCGCTGTGGTGCTGTGGTTGGGTGTCGAGACTCACGGACTGACAGGTCGTAAGTTCGATCCACATCGGAGGCATGTTGTTACGGATTTGTTTTTTGGGGGTTTTCTTTTTTGGCTCCTGCCTCATCAAATCCACAGCTGAGCGTACCATGAGCTCAAATGGGAAGAATGGAATAACACAGTGGACCGTTTCTTCTCTATTTTAATGGATGCATCTCCGAGAATGCCACTCACAATTTTCTAACCTGACCAAGACTGCAGTATATCTCGAGCTTGGGTGATGCTAACATAGATCACAATGTGACTCGTAGAGTATAATGGTTCAACCGTGTGGCTTCAGATCTGAACGGAACTCCGTAACATTGTCTACATCGTCCTTGTCCTCAACTCACCATGCACATCAAAGGCCTGACATTCTGTAGCCCCTCCTCCACGCTCTGCTCTGGCAGTGACCTCAGTTATGGATGTCCTCTCCTGTCCACGCCTGTGGTCAGCTCATGTCAAAATCGTCGGTAATAGCAAGTTCTCGGGGTGACAGTCGGTGGACTATGGCAAGGTCCTGGGGCGACAGTCGGTGGACTATGGCAAGGTCCTGGGGCGACAGTCAGATGTACTATGGCAAGGTCCTGGGGCGACAGTCGGATGGACTGTGGCAAGTTCCTGGGGCGACAGTCGGATGGACTGTGGCAAGTTCCCAGGCAAGTTCCTGGGGCGACAGTCGGATGGACTGTGGCAAGGTCCTGGGGCGACAGTCTATGGACTATGGCAAGGTTCCTGGGGCGACAGTCGATGGACTATGGCAAGTCCTGGGCGACAGTCGGATGGACTGTGGCAAGTTCCCAGGCAAGTTCCTGGGGCAAAACAGTCGGATGGACTATGGCAAGGTCCTGGGGCGACAGTCGATGACTGTGGCAAGTTCCTGGGGGCGACAGTCGGTGGATTATGGCAAGTTCCTGGGGCGACAGTCAGTGGACCATGGCAAGTTCCTGGGGCGACAGTCGGTGGATTATTGCAAGTTCCTGGGCGACAGTCGGTGGACTGTGGCAAGTTCCTGGGGCGACAGTCGGATGGACTGTGGCAAGTTCCTGGGGCAGACAGTCGGATGGACTGTGGCAAGTTCCTGAGGCGACAGTCGGTGACTGTGGCAAGTTCCTGGGGCGACAGTCGGATGGACTGTGGCAAGTTCCTGGTGCGACAGTCGGATGGACTGTGGCAAGTTCCTGGGGCGACAGTCGGATGGACTTTGCAAGTTCCTGGTGCGACAGTCGTGGACTATGGCAAGTTCCTGGGGCGACAGTCGGTGGACCATGGCAAGTTCCTGAGGCGACAGTCGGTGGACTATGGCAAGTTCTGGGGCGACAGTCGGTGGACTATGGCAAGTTTCAGGGGCGACAGTCGGATGGACTTAATGGCGCCCTTCAAAGGGGTTTCTTTGACTCACACAGCCAGGCCCGCAACTGAGCAATTATGTCGACAGTGAGGAGCTTCGTGAGTAGTATCCAACATGCATGGAATCACATGAGGCATCGCTGTGAACCATCAATGTAACCAGACTACAGTGCAGAGTCGCTCCGCCGAGTGCCTGATGACGGCTTGATGTTGACTGCTCCTGTGGACTGCGGTTGTTATGGCTGCCACAGGCCAAGGCTGGCAAACGTATTGAGGTGCCGGAATGAGGGGCGTGGAAGTATGCTCTTGGAGGGGGCACGGGAAACCGAGCCAGCATGTGAAACAGCTGACCAAAACAGCTGAACTCAGACGTAATTACGATAAGGGCTGCTAGGTTGGTGCCGACGACATATTTTTGTCCCATAGACTGGACAGACATTGCACACATAAAGAAGAAGAGAAGAAGAAGAAGAAGGAAAGAAGAGAAGATAGAAGGAAAGAAGAAAAATGAAGAAGGAAAAGATGATGATGAGAGATGAAGAAGAAGAAGAAGAAGAGAAGAAGAAGAAGAAGAAGAAGAAGAAGAAGAGAGGAGGAGGAGGAGGAGGAGGAGGAGGAGGAGGAGGAGGGAGGAGGAGGAGGGGAGGAAGAAGAAAATAAGAAAAAGAAAAGAGAAAAGAAAGAAAGAAAAAAGGGAACAGTGTAAAGAAGAAAAATAACAAAAACAATAACAAGTCAAAAATATTCAGCAGGGATTTTTTTTTTTTTTAGATACGATTTACACCCAGAGAAAGACGAGACATGAGTAATTTGTTGTTTTTAGTTTTGCTTGTTTTATTTTCCAACCAAAATATCAAATGGAATGAAAAATACGAGCTGGATAAAAGAATTTTTTTCTTAAAGACAGAGCTTACCCATGCACAATGTCAATAATTCCCATTACGATCGGGTTTTCTGGTTTTCTGTATTCGATCGGAATGTCACTGATATGAGCAGAATAACCCGTGGTCAGAGAGTTCAATTTCTCGTCTTGTTCGAAACTCCCATGGTTCGAAACCCATTTAATGTTTAGAAAGGCTTATGATGTCGATGCGAATGAAATCCTGCATATGCTTTGCCTGCTTATGTGCACTTACTTGGCCAAAATGCACTTAACCGGTTTATTACGATCTGTCTTTTCTGCCATTCGCATTTATTGATTTATACATCGCGTAAATCATCTCCTTTCACTACATCTCACCAAACTGCCCCTCTCTCTCTCTCTCTCTCTCTCATCTCTCTCATCTCTCTGGTTTTCTCACACATACACCGCGCGGCGCGCGCGTACACACACACATACACACGCAGACACACGCACACACACACACACACCACACACAACCACACACACGCGCGCGCGCGCGCGCGCGCAAGCACGCACGCACGCACACACACACACACACACACACACACACACACACACACACACACACACGCACACACACACACACACACGCACACACACACACAATAATGTCCCGCGCGTCACGAACGCGCACAGACACACAGAAACACTCACGCACACACACACACACACACACACACACACACACCGCGCGCACACACACACACACACACACACACACACACACACACACACACACACACACACACACACGCACGCGCGCGCGCGCCGCACGCACGCACGCACGCACGCACACACACACACACACACACACAGGGGGGTGTAACCATCCACACATAGACATAGACTTAATTTTACTTTCAGATGTTTCATTCTGTACAATGGGTTTTTTTTTTCGTTTTTTTATGTGGCGGGCCATGGCTGAGATTTTTTTTATCCTCTTTTTAAGTCTCTAAAACTTATTGGTCAACCCTTAAAAGTCTTATGATTTGGATTTGACTGTCCCAAACAGAAAGAGAGAGAGAAAGAGAGAGAGAAAGAGAGAGAGACTTTTAGGGTGGGAGGAGATGAGAGTGTGGTGCGTAAAATAGATCAATGATAACTAGATATACACGCAAGCCAGAAGCATGGTCAGTCACGGACTTTCTGCCCCCCAAAGAGTCAGACTGACCAGGGCATCCCGACCAGCTAGGAAAGTGCTCTGATGGCCCTTGCTGATTAACTGGCTGACCTCTCTCCAGAATCGTCCGTCCGTCGTCCCTCCCCCATCCCCCCATCCCCACACACACACCCTCTCCTTCCCCTGTCATCCCGGCTCTTCCCATCCCTGGCCGCCTTGACCACTCCGTTTACAATGACCAGTCTGTCGTCTGCTGGACCTCGCCCGGATCATCTCCCTTGATGGCGGGATGACGGCCTAATCCTCGCATCAAAAGACGGAAGAGGCCCATAAACTAAAAGAGGACGTGGGGTTGGGTGACATGGCACGCACATAAACTCAACTGTTGCCAGGTGACCTGTCAACACGAGAGAGAGAGAGAGAGAGAGAGAGAGAGAGAGAGAGAGAGAGAGAAAATCGGTGTGAACGTGACAATTTAAGACCCAGATCGGTCACTCTGCGGACACGGGGGACCTCTCACGGGCACGACGACTGACCGTCACGTGTCGCACAGAGCGTGGGAAATAGGTGTTGCCATTGTTTTTTGCATTAAAAGACACGAGATGTCCTCGGACAGGAGGACTGGCAATGTTACTGTTGTTTCGCATGGAAAGACACACGGGATGTCCGGCGGAAGAACGATCGGCAGTGTTGCTCACGTCCTGGAGGCGAAGCCTGCGTCGTGATCTTGGGAGGGGTGTGTCCAGACAGGTGGCGCCTTGCTTCCTGGTCATTGTCCTGGGATGACGACGAGCTAGCTGTGATGTCCGGCCCTCTCCCCTTCTCTCTCTCCTCTTCTCCTCTTTTCCTTCTCCCACACCTCCCAACTCCCTGCCCTCCCTGCTTCTCTCTCTCTCCTACCCTCTCCTTTCGACGAAATCCCTCAACAACCTGATTTACCACGACTTAAAAGTTTTGTATATAAATTATTCACTACAATCTGGATCCGGACTACAGCGAACCTGGTGCGCAATGCGAAGTTGATTTTTGTATTACACTAATTTCACTTTCTTTCTTTCTTTCCTTGTTATTGTCGTTGTTGTTGTTGTTTGGGTGAGTCCTGTGTGTTCTCCAATATATTTTATATGAACTTGTCAGGAAATCTGATAAGATCAATACAAACCCAAAGGTACACAATATTATATTTGTGGCATTATTTGTGTTATAGTGTACGTTTAAAATGACACTTATGTGCGATAGCTGCAGAACCAACATGAGTGAATATCCCCCCTAGCCCCCCCCCCCCCCCCCCCCCCCCCCCACACATATATATATATATATATATTTACACACACATATATATATATTTACAAAAAAACTAATAAATTCCAAGGATAAGTACTGAGCACCATTCCAGCAACCTACAGAGCAGCTTGGTGTTACAATGACTGCAAGAAATATTCAATTATAAACAAAGCTTGCTCTTATGTCTTAGATTGAAGAAATAGGGGGAGATAAGCATCCATATCTGCAGTGGCAGTTAATACTGCCTAACTAACAGTATGTGCTCAAATGGGTGGATGGGGAAAAATAAAATAAATGCTTCTCAAAATGAGCCTTCAGCAAGCTTATAATCCCCAATAGGGAGGAAACTCATTAACACCTAACACCGATATTTCGAAACCTGGTTGCTTCTCCTCAGTGACCGCGGAAAGTGGTAATTTGACTCCTCTGCCTTTTCGGTTTTAAGAAGAATGCTATCCCAGAAAAGGCTGGTGCACAAAAGGCTGGTGTGCAATACCGTAGTATGTTTGTTGAGTTTTCAAAAAACCAACCAAAGGTACCACCTAAGAAGCAAAAGAAAATCATGAAAGAACAAAACAAGCTACATTTTCTTGTGAAAAGTAGAAATATAAAAAGATTACCTCTTAAGACACAAGTGCTGAGGGCCAGTTCTTGGAATGAATCCGCAAGGGACTAAATTACAAAAAAACTAATAAATTCCAAGGATAAGTACTGAGCACCATTCCAGCAACCTACAGAGCAGCTTGGTGTTGCAATGACTGCAAGAAATATTCAATTATAAACAAAGCTTGCTCTTATGTCTTAGATTAAAGAAATAGGGGGAGATAAGCATTCATATCTGCAGTGGCAGTTAATACTGCCTAACTAACAGTATGTGCTCAAGTGGGTGGATGGGGAAAAATAAAATATTTCTTCAATCTAAGACATAAGAGCAAGCTTTGTTTATAAAATAAAATATTTCTTCAATCTAAGACATAAGAGCAAGCTTTGTTTATAATTGTATATATATATATATATATATATATATATATATATATATATATATATATATATATATATATATACAGAAGAGAGAGAGAGCAGAGAGGAGAGAGAGAGAGGAGAGAGAGAGAGAGAGATCAGTATATTTAAAATGCCTAAAACAATTTTTTAAGTTCTCAACCCTTGGGGAGCAACATTAGTTAAAACAAGTTAAAAGAGGAATCTTAAAACTATCTACAAATTTGTTTCGAGCGTGTTGCGCTGTCATCAGGATGACAGCGCAACACGCTCGAAACAAATTTGTAGATAGTTTTAAGATTCCTCTTTTAACTTGTTTTAACTATATATATATATATATATATATATATATATATATATATATATATATATATATATATATATATATTATATATATAATGTGTGTGTGTGTGTGTGTGTGTGTGTGATGTGTGTGTGTGTGTGTGGTGTGTGTGTGTGAATGTGTGTGTGTGTGTGTGTGTATCGGTATGTTTGTACCTCCGTTTTACAATAGAAGACTTAACAAGCTAAAAGGTGATGATGCTGAATCGATATAGATTGAAAATTAAGAATCAAAGACAATAAAATGGTTATATTGGGATTCACACACACACACACACACACACACACACACACACACACACACACACACGCGCGCGCGCATAGAGAAACATACACACACACGCGTGCGCGCGCGCGCGCGCACGCACGCACGCACGCGCACGCACACACACACACACACGTCGTGTCCACCCCACCCAGTCCAAGGATAATGTCAAAGTGTTCGCGGCAACTTTATCAGACCAGACTTCATCCTCCCCATTACATCAGTTCCACCGAGCCACCGGTCTGCTGCAGGGACTGCCCGTGGATGGAGTGTCCTGCACACAGCCCTCCTGTCCCGCTGCCTGTACGTCTGGCACCGACACACGCTGTTACAGAATGCCTGTATGGGAGATTTTTAGTTCCAAAACGTACAAGATTACTGTCTTCGTGAAAAAGACTGTTTCCATGACGGAGGGAGTCGCTGTGTATTTATAATTATGACGTTCATGCGCGATCTTCGTAATCATCTTCCTTTGATTTGGTCGCTGATATTGCGCCAAAAGAATCAATGGATGAATGATCACTATTGAATTATTTGACATTGTGGCGTGTGTGCTCGTGGGGAAGGGCACTAATAACGTGAAACAGATCATTGTCATAATGACTCACTTCACTGGAGATGCCTCTCAGTGGCGAAGGGTTTATAGATGTAGTGTGTTTCTTCTCCTACACTGCACAAACTAATTATGATAATAATTATAATAAGGAAGAAAGGTGGCAGAGTGGTTAAGACGTTCGCCTGCTAATCCAACGCGTGAGAAGTGCGTGGGTTCGAGCCCTGCCTTTTTCGCCCTTTCTTTCCCAGTTTGAATGACAAATCGAACTGAACGTCAAGTCCTTCGGATGGGGACTATAAGCGAGTCGGACCCGTGTGCCTTCCTGGCCTCTGCACACGTTAAAGAACCCACGGCAGTTGAAAATCGAAAAGAGCAGGGGGGTTCTCCGCTGCCCTGGCAAAATTGATGTAGATTGAAGATAGCCGCTTGGTATTTCTTACCAAGCCACAAAGATCGTCACTTACTGTTGTCGTGTGCCATCGTGTACCGGTGGAAGTGGAGGACACGTATAAACATCGCATGCATCCTATGTGAGAAACTGGAGGAATAAATGAGATAAATGAAAATGAGTGACTGATATTTGAATGGTACGGAAACGACTGAATGAGCGCCAGTATGCTGCTCTTCGGCCGGCTCTACCTGGGTAGGCAGCCCGTTGAGAGAGTGAGGTAGTGTGTTATTGTAAAGCGCTTAGAGCTTGGTCTGTCACCGAGGATAGGCGCTATATAAATACCCAATATAATAATATAATAATGATCCAATATCTATATATATATATGTTTTTTTACTCTCATTTTGTTGCATTTCTGTCTCTATGGATTTTTATCTCTCTCTCTCTCTCTCTCTCTCTCTCTCTCTCTCTCTCTGTATGTGAGAGAGAGAGAGAGAGAGAGAGAGAGAGAGAGAGAGAGAGAGAGAGGAGACTCAAGACTCAAACAAAAAAATAACGTCAAGGATACAGATTTGAGACATTGGTGTTTTTTTTTTTTTTTTTTCATGTTTTTTTGTGTTGTTTTGTTTTTAATAGGCACACGTAAAGTATTTCACGGGACAACAGCGACATTATTTACAAACATCAACAAAGTCATGTAACATGTCACGTAGTGTCCTCATCGATACATCATGACACTTAGAGAAAATACGTTACATTGAGGCATTGTTTAGTTTTTCAGTCTGTCCTTGCTAGTGTCTGTCTGCTTTTACTAAAATATGAAATAATACCGCCGTCAAGAGAGAGAGAGAGAGAGAGAGCACCAAGCACCTGTTGAGATCGTAACTGTCACTTCATTCCCCGGTAGCTCTCCGGTTACCGGACACCCGTTCCTCTCTTCCTCAAGTCATCAATCAGGACGGCGGAACACGCGCAGCGAAGGCCGAACAAAAATCACGCGCTTCTCAGAGCGCCATCTGTCATCAGGTGGAGAGCACCCCTTTATTTCAATGGATGGACTCTCTGCTACAGAGAGAGATACGGCATGACAAAACACACAGAGGCCGGGGGGGATAGGGCATGATTATACACGCAGCGGCCAGTGCGAGTGCATCCAACGTTTTCCTCTGACAGCTTCTGCGGCGCGGGTCACGGATGGAAATATATCGTCCCTTGATAGGGCTTTTGGGTGATGGTTTTGAACTGGTCGTGAACCAAAGCTGAGGAACTTTATTCGTTCGTTTCTCTTTTCTTCCTGCTTCCTCTCTGAGAGATGACTTGAGCTTGTTCAGGTCGGGATGTCTCATGACAGGAGACATAGCAGTGCAGCCCTGTCCTGTGGACCAGAATGGAGGTTCTTAGCATCATCTGCATCATTCCCATCCTCATTAAGCATCATTCATGTCTTGTTCTCGTGTGTACACTTAGTCTCAATGCCTTTTCCATGTCCAACTCCGTGCTGAATTCCTGTCCTGTCGGTTAGTATTGGGACATGCACGGGACTTGTTGTGGGGGATGGACATGGTGGCGCCCTCCAGGGGGCGGGGGGGGGGGGGCGGGGGGGGGGCTAGGGGGGGGATATTCACTCATGTTGGTTCTGCAGCTATCCCAACATAAGTGTCATTTTAAACGTACACTATAACACAAATAATGCCACAAATGATGCTGTGCTCTGTCCATACGAGTGTGACATAGAATACGAACGATGTCATAAATTCTGCCACAAATAACGCTGGTATGCTGTACCAATACAAGTGTAAATTAAAACACGAAACAATATCACAAGTGATGCCCCAAGGGTTTACTATGCTCATCTTTACAAGCATGAAATGAAACACAAACGATGTCAATGTCACACGTAGTGCTACGATTCATCGTCTACTCTGCCGTAGCATGTGCAAACTCTTCCCACTTGCTGTTCGCTCAGACAAGGTCTCTCTCTCTCTCTCTCTCTCTCTCTCTCTCTCTTCTTTGACTGTCCAGCCGGCGTGAAACAGGGATGTATGTTATCTCCCCTGGTTTTTTTCTTTGTTGATAAGCGAGGTTGCTGAACAAGTTACACAGCATGGCAAACACGGATTCCATTTCTTGATAGGCTTACAAGAAATCTTTTTATTGTTATTTGCTGATAATATAAATGTTTGATATGGACAACTCCTTCAGGGCTACAAAATCAATTAAATAATCTTGAAAAAGCATCAACTTCTCTAGGACTTAAAGTGAACTTAAAGAAAACAAAAGTTATGGTTTTTAGAAAAGGGGGACATTTATCAAAAGCAGAAAAAATGCTTCTATCAGGGAAGACAGATTGAAGTTGTTAACAGCTATAAGTATTTGGGATTTACTTTAACCACAAAGCTATCATACGACATTGCGCTCGAAGAATATGCAGGCAGGGCTAAAGCCAAAACTGTAGAAATTATGAAAACTATGTGGAGTTTGCGAACAATGGATTGAAGTCTATTTTTAAACGGTTTGAATCGCAAGTGAAACCTATGCTTGTGTATGCAGCAGAAGTTGGGGACAGTCTCATCTACATGTAATTGAATTACCTCACTTGTTTGCGTGTTTGAATCTCTCTCTCTCTCTCTCTCTCTCTCTCTCTCTCTCTCTCTCTCTCTCTCTCTCTCTCTCTCTCTCTCTCTCTCTCTCTTCTCAACAACTCAACAACAACAACAGCAACAACATTACCAACTATTCCTCACTGCCGTGAAAACAAAAGTGCTTTATGAGCAAGAATGTCCAGTATGAATGTATGCTTGTGTACTTATTTATACATCGCTGCCTCATGAGTCATTGTTTATTCCTCCTCGGGCTGTGCTCATGATACCGTCATGGTCATCTGACGCTTCTCGTGCCCTCCTTCCGCATAGATATCATATCACATAATACGTTGTGTGTGTGTGTGTGTGTGTGTGTGTGGTGTGTGTGTGTGGGGTGGTGTGTGTGTGTGTGTGTGTGTGTCTGTCTGTCTGTCTGTCTGTATGTCTGTCTGTCTGTGTGTCTGTGTGTGTTTATGTTTATGTGTGCGTGCGTGTGTATCTATGCATGTGTGTGTGTGTGTGTGTGTGCGTGTGTGTGTGTCTGTGTGTGTTTATGTTTGTGTGTGCGTGCGTGTGTATATATGCATATGTGTGTGTGTGTGAGAGAGAGAGAGACAAGAGAGAGAGAGAGAGAGAGACAGAGACAGAGACAGACAGACAGACAGGCAGACAGACAGAAAGGCAGACAGACAGATAGACAGGTTTTCGTGTGTTTTGTTTGTTTCTGTTATGCTAATATGAATCATCACTGTTTTGTTAGAACCAGCTCTATATTGTGTCATAGCGTTCTATGTTAGTATCCTTAGACCCAGAGGGGACAAGGGCCAGATGGAAAATAGCACCCCCCCCCCCCCCATGATCGTGTTATCCCCGGGAATAAAGAAATAAAAGATATCAATCACTCCCTCCCTCCCTCACTCACTCACTCAATCAATCAATCTGTCTCTGTCTGTCTGTCTGTCTGTCTCTGTCTCTCTGTCTGTCTCTCTGTCTTTCTCTCTCTCTCTCTCTCTCTCTCTCTCTCTCTCTCTCTCTCTCTCTCTCTCTCTCTCTGTCGCTCTCTGTCCTCTCTCTCTCCCTCTCTCTCTCTCTCTCCCCCCTCAACAGTAAAACAGGTGCAATATCACGCTACAAGCCAGGCGTAATAAATAACGGTCTAATAAGGCCGGTGTGCCACTCTCACAGGACACCAGCCCTACACTTCCGTTTAATGGGAGCTGGCTCCCACTGCCGTCATGGCCAGGCATCAGGTGAAAATAAAACAGAATAACATGAAAAACTATCCAACCCGTACAGGAAAGATATCACACTTTAAAAAACTTTTTTTTTTTCATTTTCTGGACCATTTTTCTCATGTAGTGTCATGCGGCACAAACTCCTGTTTCAGAAGCCCCCATCCTTCCTTATTCCCGCTCTCACGGACAGAATGGCTTCTTTTCGTGAGAACGTGAATCAGCGAGAACGTCACTAAGAAGGGGCTTCGAAACTAGGACTTGGCCTTTGTGACCTAAGAAACACGCCCTCTGTTTTAAAAAAAAAAAAAAAAAAAAGAATTATGGAGAGGTTGCACTGTTCTCAAAAAAAAAAAAAAAAAAAAGAAGTCAGCGAGGTACACGGACGATCAATTACGATCAAGCTTCAGCCGATCACCACCGTCCGATCGTGATAAAGCTGACCACAACGAGAAGCAAGCGCGCCTGATAGTGACCAGCCCCGGAGCGAGGGCCCCTTTTAGCCGCTTGGAAGGGTACAGCCGTTAATCGATACCAACAACCCGGGCGCCTCCACGGACCCGGCAGA
>CM031598.1:108991820-108994320 GCA_018398815.1 Conus ventricosus
TGTTTCACAGGGGGGGGGGGGGGGGGGGGGGGGGGGAGGGGGGGAAGAAAGAAAGAAAGCTGTCTTTCAAAGGGAGGTAATCTGGTTGGGTTTTGGCTAGGGGCTTTCTATGGCAGACCTTACTACAGTTTACAAGATGTCACACCGGCACCTGATTATCTCACAGCTCTGTGTCTCCAGCTCTGAAGCTGATACCACCTCAGCGTGCCTCAGACCATTCTCCACGCTATGAACACAGATATCCTGTGACCACCGGAAGCACTCAACATCAGCATCGTGTGGCAGGCCCCGAGTTACCTTCCCTTCTTGGGACAATTCATCAGACCGAGTCACGTGAAGGACCATCCTTCTCTGGGACAAATTCATCAGACCGAGTCATGTGAAGGACCATCCTTCTCTGGGACAAATTCATCAGACCGAGCCATGTTTAAGGACCATCCTTCCCTGGGACAAATTCATCAGACCCAGCCATGTGGAAGGACCATCCTTCTCTGGACAAATTCATCAGACCGAGCCATGTGAAGGACCATCCTTCTCTGGGACAATTCATCAGACCGAGCCATGTGAGGACCATCCTTCCTGGGACAAATTCATCAGACCGAGTCACGTGAAGGACCATTTCCCTGGCTTTTGGCGGGGGCCAACATTCATCAGACCGAGTCACGTGAAGGACCATCCTTCTCTGGGACAAATTCATCAGACCGAGCACGTGAAGGACATTCTCTTCTCTTGGGACAAATTCATCAGACCGAGTCACGTGAAGGACCATCCTTCTCTGGGACAAATACATCAGACCGAGCCATGTGAAGGACCATGTCCAATGTGTTCAGAGACCAGTCGATACACTTCCTGACCAGAAGGGGGAATCAGTAACATCAGGAAGTGGTGCCCGAGCGTGCGGTTGACCGATCCGATTGGTTTCGGATTTCGCCAGAGACACAGAGCGATAGGTGTTCATAATGCAACGGGTAGGTGTGTGAATCATTGTCTGAGACACAGAGTGACAGGTGTTAATAACACAACTGGTAGGTCTGTAATATTATATCTCCTAGGTGTGTGAATCATTATCAGAGACACAGAGTGACAGGTGTTAATAACACAACTGCTAGGTCTGTAATATTACAACCCTAGGTTGTGAATCATTGTCAGACACACAGAGTGACAGGTGTTAATAACACAACTGCTAGGTCTGTGAATCATGCAAATTGAAATTGATAGCATCAGACTTACGTTTTGTCCATCTGAAAACTTTCAGATGGCGATTTTACAACGAGTGTGTATGAATCCTTAGTCGGAATAACTAAAAGTCAGTTTGAATCTTAGTGTTACCTTGATCCAACGAAACTATGTTTTGTGTGTTTGGCAGGGAAACCGGATGAGACGAATGGGAGAGGGAGGGTGTTGGGGTGGTGGGAAGAAATAAAAAAAAAATACCATTCAGTGATGATTTAAGAATCGTTGGGGGTACTGCGACTAACACAGTGGAATTATTCTTGGTTCTAAGCATGTTGCATGTTGTTCTGTTCGCTTTTACATATTTTCAATGGTTCAGATTTATTTTTAATTAAATCTGTATAGGAATGGAGCCTTTTATTGGGAGGGTCATTGTCAAA
The DNA here is from genome assembly GCA_018398815.1 of Conus ventricosus. Lineage (NCBI taxonomy): Eukaryota > Metazoa > Mollusca > Gastropoda > Neogastropoda > Conidae > Conus > Conus ventricosus. The sequence goes on from CM031598.1 coordinate 108,993,434, forward strand.
TTTCATTGTATTCAAAATAATTTAGAGTGAAAAAAATAATAAAAAATAAACAAGAAAAATTAAAACAAACAAACAAACAAACGTGCAAGCGAGTCTGATTCCACTGATCTTTACGAAAATGACACAACGAAACCCTGCAATCAAGAGTACTTCAACTTCTTCGACCCGTACGTAAGGGGAAGAAACCCTGTCTTCCAAAGTGACGTCATCAAGCCGGGTTTTGAACAGGAAGGGAAGAGAGGCGGTGGAGGGGTCGAGGAGAGGGTCTTTAATCCAAGGTCATCTCCTTATCTTGTTGTATGGGTGGGTGGGTGACTCATGCTACCATCGATAATGACGACCTTTTCCATCCAAAGACGACTTGCATGGCCATGAGCTCTCGTCAGTTGTCCCCCTTCACGTCAGCTTAATGTCATGGCGTCACTTCAAAATGACGCAATCGGTTTTTCGATCAAGACGGATAGGTTCTGTCATAATTCTCGTAGTAGTAGAAGAAGCAGCAGCAGCAGCAGCACCAGCAGTAGTAGTAGAAGTTGTAGAAAAAGAAAAAACACGAAGTAATAGTAGCATTAGAGTATCGGTTATAAATGGACCCCCTTATGAAGACAGTTGTCTATGGTTGTATCACCTACTTTATACGAAGCTAAATGGGTGGCACACTGTATTGCATCTTATTGCATTGCATCGCACTGTAGTGTGCTCCGTTGCGTCACAGTGAATAGTACCGTCTTGTAGTATATTGTATTCTATTGCATTGCATTACATTGCATTGCATTGCATTGCATAGTTGTTGTTTTTTTTTATTCCATTGCATTATTATATAGTTGTGTTGTATTGATTTGCTTTGCTGCATAGTTTTTTTTTTATTGCATTGCATTATTATATAG
>CM031598.1:108999320-109004320 GCA_018398815.1 Conus ventricosus
TGTGTGTTGTGTGTGGTGTGGTGGTTGTGTGTGTTGTGGTGGGTGTGTGTGGGTGTGTGGGGTTGTTGTTTTGTTTTGTTTTTGGGTGTGTGTTGTGGGGAAAAATTGGTTGGCCTTTGGGCCCGGGTTTGGTGTTTTTCTTTCCGGTTGAAAAGTTTCATTTTAATTGGTAAACAAAAAGTCTAAATAAGAAAAGGGGATATATGTCACTTATCTAAAACATAATTTTCTCTCTCTCTCTCCCCCTCCCCTCTCTTTCCCTCTCTCTCTTCTCCTCTCTCTCTCTCTCTCTCTCTTCTCTCTCGCTTTTTCTTCTGCTTTTTGAATTTTGGTTCCCTTTTTTTTCAATGAAGATTCCTGTTGTACATCGGATTGAAAAAAAAATGTGAACAATCCCCCCCTCCCCCCCCCCCCCCCCCCCCCCTTTTTTTTTGTTTTTTTTTTTTGTTTTTTTTTGTTTTTTTTTTGTTTGTTTGTTAATTTCTTTTTTAACCATAGTTATTGGAAACCATGCGCGCTCCCCTTTAAGTGCGCGCACTCGAAAATATTTTTTAAACGGTACAAACATTTAACTGTTGCGACGTGGCACGTATCTTGAATGTTATAGGAACTGTTTTTTATATTTTTGCTTGGCGGGAAAAAACCCGCTGCATCAAATTTTTTTTTTTGGGTCTATATAATGCAACACTCCTTTTTTTTGGGTTTTTAAATTGAACTGGCTGAATTGATCATTTCATTGTCTTTTTTTGGGAAATTTAAGTTTTGGGATTTGGCTTTAATAGATTTTTCTTTTTTTTGTCCTTTAAGTTTTTTTGTCTATTCAAACAGTTGCTTTTTTTAAGGGGGATATTTTTTATTCTAGGGTTTTAAATGTAATGACAAAAGATTTGAAACGGGAGGGTTTTAGAAGAGGGTAGATTTTTAATTTTTTTTTTCAAACATTTGTTAATTATGGTAGCAAAATTTCGTTATTTCAGAAAATTGTCGGGCCTAATTTTCCAGAAACACGTGAGTCTTTATTTTTGAGAAACAAAAAAATTCAGTCTTTTTTTTTGCAAGATACGCATTTTGAGAAAAAATGGGAAGTATTGTAGCTGAAGGGGTCCGGGATTTTTTTTAAAGTTTTTGCATCAAATCGAGGTGTCGCAATTTTGTTTAATAAAAATTTTTGAGTTTAAAATAAAAAGAGTATTAAAGATAATTCTGGAAATTATAAATTGTTCTAGCAGAAATTCAAAAAAACCTTTCCTCTTCGCCAATATTTGGGCCCAAAACAGAGATGTCCGGAATTCATGAAACCCAAAACAGAAGTTTAATTACATAAATTTAAAAATTTAAAAGAATGGCCGGGGGGATTTTAATTTGGGTTCTGCACCTAAAAGGGATTATATAATTCAAAAAAGTAAAAAAATCCCAAAGCGAAAGAAGTGTTAAAAAACAGATTGAAAGCTTAGGCTTAATGCTTAGAGTTTAAAAACCCGGGAATGTCTCGTTCACAGGGGAAAGACCCAAACCCTTTTCAACGGCCCCGGTTGATTTTTTTTCTTTTCAGATTCTTTTTTCATTTGTAAATGACGCAGATATTGAATGTGGATATAAACCGATATTTGAAAATTTCACTAAGCCTTTAAAGTAAAAAAACTGTAACATAATACCTTCTGGAAATTGAATGTATCCCTTTTTAAAAGATAAAAAAATATATGCAGAAATAATATGGAATTGAAAAAATCAAAGAAGAATATACAGTAAAAGCGGTTGAAAAGAAGGATGAAAAACACCTTTCTGCCAGATGAGTCTTCCCCGATTTTTGCTGTGAAACTTAGATCAAAAAAAATTGCATATTTCAATGAAAAAAAAAAATTGGGAGATAAGAGAGGAGCTAGAAAAAGGGATATCAAAACTGGAAAAGTTGAAAAAAAAACGGGAGAAGCATTTAATAAGGAAATGAAGAAAAAAACATTAAGACATACGGGAAAAACGAATGGAGGGGTATTTTAAGTCCAGGGGAGATGGGTAGCTGATGGGGGAAAGTTATAATATTTTGCAATTTAGAAAAGCGCACTAGTAAGTAAAAACAGGAACTCATAGACGCAAGATAAAAATTTTTTATAGACCCAAAAAATATCTCCAAGAAGGCAGAGATTTATGAATCATTATTCTGAATCTGCGTAGTGACTGTGAATTAGAAACTGGAATATATCCCTTGTATAAAAGAAACAGACGCGAAAGATTAGAGGGAGAAATAACGTTAGAAGAAGCTACGTTGTTCTGAGTAAAATGAAAAATAATAAAAGTCCAAACAGACGGGTTTAGTGCAGAATTTCTTTAAAGTTTTTTGAAAAATTAGGTGGTTTGGTAAAGCACTTATGCGAGTTTCGAAAAGGAGAGCTATTTGTGACAGAGAGAAGGAATTATACTTTTTATCCCTAAAAGGGGAAAACCAAGGGGAATACATAAAAAAATGAGGGGCCTATCTCACTTTAATGTGTTTATAAAATAGGGTCGTCCTGATAGCAAATCGGGTTTTAAGCAAGTTTTACCCAAAAATAATTGATGAAGAAAAAACAGGTTTATCAGAAAAAGATATTGGGGATAATTAAGTTGATAAGGCATGATAGCTTATCTAGACAAACATAATCTCCCGGGTTCTTTGAATAAGATTTTGAAAAGGCTTTCGTTCAATAAACTGGAAATTTAAATTTTTAAATACTGAAAGATTTGGTTTTCAAAATGATATATTGAGGAAGGTGGGTTTAAAAAAATTAAATCATGTGTAATTGAAATTCGGTTTCCCGGATGGTTTAAATTAAAAGAGGTGCAACAAGGGGACCTCTGTCTCCTTATAATTTTGGTTTTATGCGTAAAATATTGGCTATTAAGGTCAACAGAATTCCAATATCCCTGGGATCTCAGTAAACAATGTTGAACACAAAATTTCCATACGCTGAGATACAAATCTTTCCCTTTCAGGGGATAGGGTTTTTTAAAACTGTATAGATGTTTTTGTAGGTTGGTTTTTGTGTCAGGCCTTCTATAATGGGAAAAAAATGTCGTTTGGCTGGGAAGTGAGAAAAATTCTGAAAAACGTATATGGAACACTTAGGTTGAAGGAATCCACTAAATTCCGATTTTAGGAATGTGGTTCACTAATGACCTGAAAAAAGTGTAGAAAAAATTTTCGGAAAGACTAGCGATGTTTAAACATTTAAAAAATGGGTAAAACGCAGTTTTTAAAACCCCCCGGTAGGGGGCAAAATTTAAAAACCTTATCCTCTCAAAGTTTACACACCCCTTGTTACTATTACCAAACCCCCCAGACTATTTTTTCAAAAATTCAACAGGCTTTTTATAAATTTTTTTGGAATAAGAAAACCCAAAAAATTAACCCAAAAATGCCTAAAAGTATAAAAATGGTGGGATTTGGGCTTCCCCGCAAAACTTTTGTTTTATCTCTGAAGCTGTCCGGATACGTAAAGCGGAGTCAACTCATAGATGGCCAATATCTGTTTTTTAACTTCCTAATGGTCGCTTATGAAAAAATATGGTCCAGAATTTGTTTCCCCAATTCACTAAGTATAATCTTTTGGGCTGGGGGTTTTGATTGCGTAAAAGTTTTTTATTACAAATGTTCCCCCCCAAAACTCCACAATTCTGCCAACCATTATGCCATAATAAGCATTTCAAATGGAAAAAAGTGCATTGTATCGAAAAAAATAAGCACAAAATATCAAACTGTCTCGCCCACTTTTTTGATGCAAAGGAAATTTTTGCCCCATGCATTTTTTCAGAAAAATATAAAGTAAATATTTTATTTTGTCACTTTTTCTGCTTTTAAATCGACTATAATGACTATTAAAAAAAAGCGGGATCACTATAAAAACGACAATACAAAATCATCATTGTGCTTTAAACTCTTTTTGCTATAAATAAAGGCTCCCAAATGTATTATGAATCATCATTGCGAATAATCCTAAGCCAAATGTTGTGAAAATGGGGGCATGAAAGGGGTTTATTCAAAATGATTGGAAATCCCGTTTTTTGCAGCGCATAAGGTACGGATGTAAGGCTGCAGTGGGTTTTAACTGAAAATATTACAAGGGGTTTTTTCACAAATGTGTTTTAAAGGAGATTGGGGAAGGGGTTTAAATATAACTGAGTTTTTGCAGCACATCCAAAGAAAGATTGACCATATGTTTTGGAAAAATCACCATGTACAAAAATTTTTTGGAATGCTTCCCTTCTTAATGAAAGAAAATGTTTGAATGCTGAAATGTCCTTTGACAGAAACTCGTACTATTTGGTATGCAAACGATTGTGGGGGCACCCTCTTTTACTTTTTAAAAACATTGCGAAGTATTACTATTGTTTGTAAAATAAACAACGCCCTGCCACAAATACAAGTTTCATAAACAAATAAAATTTGATACAAAATTGAGGACAATTTTCAATTTTTAAATTAAACCATGCAGATTTTTTGACCAGTGGGGTGCATACAGACCCTTTTATGGAACGTTTACATTTATCCCCTTTTCTCTTTCTTTCTTTTCAAAACAAGTTGCATAATAATTTAAAAATGTAGATGAAGTGGAAATGAACACTTTTTTTTGCTTATTGAGGCGTTTCAATATTTTGCCAAACATAATGATGTGAAAACAACCCTGCACATAATTTTTTTTGATACATCCCCCCTCTCTCTCCTTCCCTCTCTCTCTCTCTCTCTCTCTCTCTCTCTCCTCTCTCTCTCCTCCTCTCTCTCTTCTCTGTCGAAAATTTAAAATGTTTGCATAATTTGTAATTCACATTGTTTTGGGGATTTAAATCTTTTTTATTTCTTTATTAACTTTTTCTTCTTTTATATTACTGTTGGAAATGCAAATTAAAAAAAGGTTAAAAAAAAAAAAAAAAATTTAAGTACCTTCAATTCAACGTGAGTCGTTGCTCTATGGCTGCATTGGAGAATGACCAGGCATTACCAGAAAATTAGGCCTATCAACACCTGT
>CM031598.1:109009320-109016820 GCA_018398815.1 Conus ventricosus
TTGGGGTGGTGTGATATCTTTGTGACGGTTGTGGTAAAGGTGGATTGATAATAATGGTAAGGGGGAAAGGGGGGGGAGAGGAAACTGGGGGGGGGGGGGAATTAATAATAATAATAATAATAGATAAAAATAAATTTTTAAAAACATATTAAAAAAAGGTTTAGGTGAATAAAATAAATGATTTCGCTGGGTGATGAAAGAGGTGGTGGTAGTTATGCGTGGGTAGTTGTGAAAGGTGTGTGGGAAATGTTAATAAGGGAGGGAAGGGGATGGAAGATAAATGGGTGATAAGGTATGATTGGGGGAGGGGGGTTTGAGGTGGGGAAAAAAGGGCGGGGGGATGGGTGGGGAGGAGGGTAATGTGTTTGTGTGGGGGGGGGGGGAGGGAAGGGGGGCAAGAGAAGGAGAGCTCATATCTCTTCATCCACTATGGGGTGGGGGGTGGGGGTGGGAGGTTCATATAAATGGTGTTGTTTAAAAAAGTAAACAATGCTGTGGGATGATGTTCATTGTAACAGGTGAAGTAATGTGTTGGCATCAATATGCTGATGTTTGTTGAGAGAAGATAGCAGTGATCAATGAAAAACAGGGTATCATGTGTTGCACACACACACACACACACACACACACACACACACACACACACACACACACACACACACCACACACACACACACACACACACACAAAAGGTGGGGGGGACCACATATAAACATTGTTCTGGGTGAGTTAAGATCATGTGATCATAATGAGACTAACTGTGGAAAGTTTTCACACACATATTCACTCACTCATACACTCATTCACACACACACACATTAAAAAAAAAATTATCATCAATCAGTCACTGATAGGTGATGATCATATGAAATCAACGGTAGTGTAGGAAGAGATTCTTCTCCGTTCCCTTTGGCAGGAATGGTGGAGGTACTGGCAAGGGCTTCTGTATGGTGAAGGCTCTCCAGTGGTCAATAAAGTTTTGCACTCATCGGTGTGTTGGCAGGCCAGGATTGTTCTTTTGGTGTTGTTGGGACTGTGCCACCGTCATTGGGGCTGCATGGATAAATTAAAGACCCACCAGGATGGAGTATTGCAGAGATGTGATGTCACAGTCTGGAGTGCCCAGTTCTCAGTATCACAATGGTGGTCTTCTTCTTCGTTTACCTCGGTAGGAATCCTGGAGGTACTGACAGAGGTTGCTGTATGGTGAAGACCCTCCAGTGGTCAGTAGGGTTTTGCTACTCATTGGTGAGTTGGCAGGCCAGGTTTCCACTTTGGGCCTAGCTGGGAATGCTCTGCTGTCTTTTGGGGCTGCACTGCATTGATAGTTTGAAAGACACAGGTGTGGAGTATAGTGGACCTGTGATGTTGAGGTCAGGGGAGCCTTATCTATGTAAGGATTTAGTTTTGGCGAGGTGACGGTCCCAATATGGCCTAGCATGGTGGACGTGGACAATAGACAACATCAATTGAAATGAACGTGATGGAAGGCCATTTATCTGTTCTTAGAAAGCGCCTTTAGTATTACTATGATTATCATTACTATTATAATTATTATTATTATTATTATTATTGTTATCATTATTATTATCATTATCATTATTATTGTTAAACTCATCCTGTCCCCACTAACCTCATCCCTTGCCGAAGTATAGTCCAGTGGATAGAGCGTTTGCCTGAGGACTTGACGGTCGTGTGTTCGAACCCCACGTGGAGTCTGATGTTTAGAGCTGGAAACCCTGTATGTTTCTACCAATCACTAAATGAAAACATGATTCAGGTCAGGGAATGTTAAGGCGTTGGAAGGAGAGGGATGGGTCCATCTTCCGGACTTGGTGAACCACTAACAGCTTATCTCCCCTGAGTCCCGTTAGGTTATGGAACTTTAACCTTTATCTCCTTTTAATCTGGACACAATCACCATCTCTCTTCTTTTTTTTAACCACCAAACATCAGTAAAATCTGTCCAAGTACATTTCATGTGAAAATATGTTGAAGCAAGGAAAATAAAGCGAAATAATGTAACATGTGACATCGGATATGCTGTTCTAATGATGTAAATCTTTTAAGAGAAGAAGAAGATGAAGATGAAGCAGTAGTAATGGTAGTAATAGTAGTAGTAGCAGTAGTAGCAGCTGTAGCAGTTGTAGTGTCGACGTTGTTGTGTTGTTAATGGTGACGGTGGTGCTGCTGTTGTTATAATTATTGCTATTAACATCGTTTTCGTTATAATAATTATTATCATAGTTGAGTAGTTGTAGTAGTAGTAGTAGTAGTAGTAGTAGTAGTAGTAGTAGTAGTAGTAGTAGTAGAAGCAGTTGTTTGTTGTTGTTGTTGTTGTTGTTGTTGTTGTTGTTGTTGTTGTTGTTTTTGTTGTTCTCGTGTTATTGTCATCGCTGCTGTGGCTTTGGATTCGATCAGAATTTAGTAGATATTAACACTTGTTTTAGCCATTCATAAAAGACAAACGCTGGACCCGCTTTGTCTCTCCACTCGTGAGCCATACGATCTGCGGTAAAATTTATCACAGAAGCCTGCGCTATCAGACAGAAGGGGGAGGTGGGGGGGGGGGGGATGTGTGAGAGAGTCGTGATTTATTGTCGCAAGAAAATATGTATTGTTGTACATTAGGCCGGGATGGCTGACTTGTTGTCTAGCTTTCGTGGGTTTGTTTACATACGTGTGTGTGTGTGTGTGTGTGTGTGTGTGTGTGTGTGTGTGTGTGTGTGTTGTGTGTGTGTGTGTGTGTGTGTGTGTGTGTGTGTGTGTGTGTGTGTGTGTGTGTGTGTGTGTTGTGTGTGTGTGTGTGTGTGTGTGTGTGTGTGTTGTTGTGGTGTACGTGCGTACGTACGAGCGTGCATGTGTGGGTGTCTGTCAGTCTGTCTGTCTGTACGCATGCTGGGCTCAGCAATGTGGTGTGTGTGTGTGTGTGTGTGTGTGTGTGTGTGTGTGTGTGTGTGTGTGTGTGTGTGTGTGTGTGTGTGTGTGTGTGTGTGTGTGTGTGTGTGTGTGTGTGTGTGTGGTGAGTGAGTGTGAGTGTGTGTGTGTGTGTGTGTGTGTGTGTGTGTGTGTGTGTGTGTGTGTGTGTGTTGAGCGTGCGTGCGTGCGAGCATGCATGTGTGTGTGTGCGTTTGTGTGTGTATGTGTCTGCCTGTCTGTATGTCTGTCTGTAAGCATGCTGGGTTCAGCAATGTGTGTGAGAGTATTTTGGTGTGAGGAGCAGTAGCAGCAGCAGATACATTAGCAGTGCCAGTAATATCAATAGTTGCAGCAGCAGTAATAGCAGCATAAGTAGCAGCGAATGCAGCAGAAGTAGCAGCAGCAGCAGAAGAAATTGTATATGTGCGCGCACATGCGCCTCTGTGTGTGTGTGTGTGTGTGTGTGTGTGTGTGTGTGTGTGTGTGTGTGTGTGTGTGTGTGTGTGTGTGTGTGTGTGTTGTGTGTGTGTGTGTGCACGAGCAAGCGCACGCTTGTGTATGTGCGTTCTGCGCATGACTAGCCAAGGTCAAAACCATGTGCCAGCTGGGTCAATTTTGGAGCGCTGGCCCCCTTAATTTAACAGCAGAAACGAAATCTCCATCAGGCAGGATCAAATCCATGTGCCAGTCCGTTTCAATCTCCGGCCCTGAGCCTCCCACCCCCACTCCCCACCCCCACCCCCATCCACTCCTCCCCTCCCCCCTCCCCCCCGCGCTCCCCCTTGTTTACACTACAAAAGGGAACCTCGTTTTCCATCTCCGTGAAAACCTGTCACTTACATCCTAAGTAGAGGAAAGCTAATGAGGAGAGGAGGGGGGAGGGGGTTGCTAGGGGAGCGTGGAGAGGAATATGGTAGGAACCCCTATAGAAGGTAAACCATCTGCCAGTCGCTGCTAATAAATTTGTTGGGGTTTTTGGGAAAAAAAGAAAGAAAAGAAAGAAATCAGGGTAAGATAACGTTTTTCTTTCCGTTGCAGAGTTACCTTTTCGCAATTTATGGTTCAAGCAAACAGATCTAAAGATTCAAATATTTCATTTGAAGCGCACGCCATGATGACGATGGGACATTCGAGTGTCTGCATTACAAGCGTGCAGTTTCACGTCCATGTTTTAGCATGTTCTTGCTTGATTCCACAGTTAAGCTGACAACAAAAACTAACTTCCTTTAGGCGCATCCACCAGCAGCGTCTGTCCCATGAGAACGGCGCGGTCACTCTCGCTGAACACGAACTCTAACACAGATTACCTCCCTTGCATGTTTCCGAATATCGTCGTCTGCTGTGAGGTGTACAGAATTCGGCGAATGACACCATATAAAGCACGCGTTCTATGACACCACCAACGAGACCGATGCTGTAAAGGGTATTGAAGTAAAGAAAGGATATTTCTCGTTACGATATATTACTCTCTTTTTTTTTTTCTCCAGCGTACCATACGTTGCAACGTTCTCCGATTCGTCCATACGATGTTGACCCGCTGCTGCTGCTGCTGCTGCTGCTGCTGCTGCTTTTGTTGTTCTTGTTGATTCTGCCATTGTTGTTCGTTGTTGTTGATGTTGTTTTTCCCCTTCATGGTGACAGTACCTGAAAAAATCCTGTGTGGTCGCTAGTCTATAATGGAACTGATATTGAATCTATGAACTGCCCTGTTACCCACAGATAGGGGCACTGGGGTTGATAGGGAGGTGGGGGAGCGAGAGGAGGGAGAGGAGATGCTCTGTGTGTTCTTTAGTTTAACGTCTGTTCACCCTCAAGTGATATTAGACGGGGGGATGGGAGGGGGGGGGGAGTACAAGGGGTAGGAGAGAAGGCTGGGAGATAGAGGAGAGGTGGAGAAAGGCAGGGAAGAGAAGATAAATGAAGAATGGAGAGGATGGATATGAAAGTAGTGACTGATTGTGCATGTGAAATGCTTCAATTATTTTGTTTTAAAAATAAATTAAAAAAATCCGTGTGTCGTACGAGGTGTGTGTGTGTGTGTGTGGTGTGTGTGTGTGTGTGTGTGTGTGTGTGTGTGGGTGTGTGTGGTTGTGTGTGTGTGTGTGTGTGTGTGTGTGTGTGTGTGTGGTGTGTGTGTGTGTGTGTGTGTGTGTGTGTTTTGGGTGGTGTGTGTGTGTGTGGTGTGTGTGTGTGTCAGTACAACCTTGAGTTAATCTGACAATAAATTGGTTTCAGTCAGTTTCAGTCAGTCAGTGTGTGTGTTGTGTGTGTGTGTGTGTGTGTGTGTGTGTGTGTGTGTGTGTGTGTGTGTGGTGTGTGTGTGTGTGTTGTGTGTGTGTGTGTGTGTGTGTGTAAGAATGCATATGTAGAAAAACAAAAAATATGTTGAGGGGAGGGAGGGGGGGGGGGATAGTAACTATCAAGTAATCAACAATAACCAAGAAGAAGAATATTACAACCAAACTGAAACCAAAATATACCGGTTACTCAAAGAAGAATACCAAGAGGGCTTAAATGCAATATTTCAGCAAAAGTTCGCAAAAGATGAAAATCATTCACATTCTTTCAATCGTTTAACGGGTCGTTTTAACGAGTAAGCTACCTGCTGTCTCAGTAATTTGGTCTTTGATGTTAGGACAGTGCAAGAGCAGATGATTCACTGAAATATGGTTCCCACATACACATTTGACGTCTTTACAGTATTTTGTTTTGAAAGCATCTAAACGAATCTTAAACATCAAAGATGTAATTGGTCTTGACCCTGCATCAACATATGCCTTAGCATCAAATTTGAATTCAGTGTCTCGGAGCCTTTAAGCAGGTGAGAGAATATTGGCTCTCTGATGCCTTCAAAATGTTGACAAAATTCCCCTCGGCTACTTTTTCAATGAGTCTATAACATTCATGCATAATCCATTCAATGTTTAGTTGAATTGCCCCTTCAGTATTTCGTGCTGCACTTCTAGCTGCTCTGTCAACCAGTTCATTAGGAGATGCTCTGTGTGTGTGTGTGTGTGTGTGTGTGGTGTGTGTGTGTGTGTGTGTGTGTGTGCGTGCGTGCGTGCGTGCGTGCGTGCGTGCGTGCGTGTGCGTGCGTGCGTGCGAGCGTGCGTGCGTGCGTTGCGTGGTGGTGTGCGTGTGCGTGGTGTGTGGTGTGTGTGTGTGTGTGTCCATGTGTGTGTGTGTGGTGTGTGTGTGTGTGTGGGGTGTGTGTTGTGTGTGTGTGTGTGTCCGTGTGTGTGTCCATGTCCGTGTGTGTGTGTGTGTGTGTGTGTGTGTGTGTGTGTGTGTGTGTGTGTGTGTGTGTGTGTGCGTGCGTGCGTGCGTGCGTGCGTGCGTGCGTGCGTGCGTGTGCGTGCGTGCGTGCGTGCGTGCGTGTGTGTGTGTGTGTGTGTGTTTTGTGTGTGTGTGTGTTGTGTGTGTGTGTGTGTGTGTGTGTGCGTGTGTCCGTGTGTGTATGCGCGCGCGCGCGCGCGAGTGCGTGGAAACCTTAATGTGACTTTGGTAGGTATCTATCCACCCTCCCACCCACCCACATCCATAACCCCAAACACCAAGCTAGCTGCCGGGTTATAACGGAACTGAAATTGAATCTAAAACTGCTATGTTACTCACAGACCCTAGGACTGGGGCTGGTAGGGAGATGGAGGGTGGATAGATGGAAGAGGGGGGTGGGGATAGGATAGGGAGAGTTGTCCAACCTGAATGTAGCTTTGGGTGGTATATATTTTCCCCCCCCCCCCCCCCACTCCCTTTCCACCCACTCCCCAACCAACCACCAACGAACCTTCCCCACCCTGTAGGACCACCACCAGCCATCCAGGCGGGGACTCTCTTTCAGCAAATCACCGTCTGCCGACGACGTTCTGCAAGTCTGGCAATCTCATTTCCCAGCGCCAGACTTTTTAATCGCCGTTTGTCTCGAACATCACTTCTTCTTCTTCTTCTTCCTTCTTCTTCTTCCTTCTTTTTTCTTCTTCACCGCCAGGCGTTGTTGACAGCATTCTGATAGGGATACTGCTGCTGGGTGCTGCTGCTGCTGCTGCTGCTGGAATAGTAGGATTTGTTTCGTAGGAGAGGAGTGGCTGGGGGTGGGGGTAGGAAGGTGGGGGGGAGGAATGCTGGAAGGAGGCGGGGCACGAGTAGAGAGGGGGATCAGGTTTTTGTTCCCACCCACCCTCCCCCTCCCCAAGTCAGACTATTCTGACCTTAGTGTCCTTATTGTGCAAACCCTGGCTGACAGTGTTGTAGCTTTCCCTGTGGCTCAGAGGGAAGGTGAAGGTGTTGTAGCTTTCCCTGTGACTCAGAGGGAAGGTGAAGGTGTTGTAGCTTTCCCTGTGGCTCAGAGGGAAGGTGAAGGTGTTGTAGCTTTCCCTGTGGCTCAGAGGGAAGGTTGACAGTGTTGTAGCTTTCCCTGGTGCTCAGAAGGAAGGTTGACAGTGTTGTAGATTTCCCTGTGACTTAGAGGGAAGTGAAGGTATTGTAGCTTTCCCTGTGACTCAGAGGGAAGGTGAAGGTGTTGTAGCTTTCCCTGTGACTCAGAGGGAAGGTTGACAGTGTTGTAGATTACCCTGTGGCTCA
>CM031598.1:109021820-109036820 GCA_018398815.1 Conus ventricosus
TTATCGCATTGCCAGCACAAAAGTTATAAATGCATTGAATTGCTTATATTGCATAGCGTCGACACCTCTTGTACCAAATTGTCCTGCTTTGCACTGTTCTGCATTAAATTCCATGGGATTGTTTTACATGACATGGGTACTTGTATTGTATTACATTGCACGTCTTGCTTTGTATTGCATGGCATTGCATTAAACTGAGCCGGATGACATAGCATGACATGTGTTACACTTCACCGTGATACATCGTCTGTGTTGCGTTGTATTGCTTCGGAATGTGTTACATTATAATATATGTTATGCATCAATCCGTGTTGCACTGTTCGTATTGCATTGCATTGTATTACATTGTATGGAAACGTATTGTATTGTATTCCACTGTGTTATATTGTTTTGCATTACATTGCATCGTATTGCATTGCATTGTGTTGCATTGTATTACATTGCATTGTATTACATTCTATTGTATTACATTGCATTGTATTGCAATGTATTATATTGCGTTGTATTGTGTTACATTGTATTGTTGTATTGTATTGCTATGTATTGCATTGCACTGTACCGTATTGCATTGCATTGCATTTATTACATTGCATTGCATTGTATTCCAGTGCATTATATTGCAATGTATTGCAATGTATTGCATTGTGTTGGATTGTGCTGCATTGCATTGCATTCTGTTGCATTCTGTTGCATTGCATTGTATTATACTGCAGTCTATTGCATTGTATTGCATTGCAATATGTTGCATTGTGTTGCAATGCATTGCATTGTATTGCATTGTAATATATTGCATTGAATTGCAATGTATTGCATTGCAATATGTTGCATTGTATTGCAATGCATTGTATGGCATTGTATTGCATTGTATTGCAATGTATTGCATTGCATTGCATTGTATTACTATACTTTCCTTTGCTTTGCTTTGTGTTTCCATCACAACACTTTGTCTTGTTCACTGCAAATTCCTCTGCGTGCTAAAACGCGGGTTGTTTTCATTGATAAAGGGAAGAGGGAGAGGGGGGAGGGACAGGAAGGGAGAGAAGAGATGGGTGGTGTGTGGGGTGGGGGTGTGGTGCTGCTATGCAACAGCCTCATATGTTGTCGCTGTCACAAACATCTGGTAGTCGATCAAGTTGTCTGAGGAACCATTATTTGCATGTCAACATTCATTTCTGACAAGAACATGAACAGAGAGAATTCTCTTGTGTGTGCTTTCACACGTGCTGCGTGGGCGCTTACAAATGGGAACGTTATGTGTGTGTGTGTGTGGGGGGGGGGGGGGGGGGGGGCGGATGGCGTGGGTGGATAGGTGGTGTGGGTGTGGTGGTGTGTGTGTGTGTTGTGTGTGTGTGTGTGGTGTGTGTGCGGGGTTTGTGTGTGTGTGTGGTATGGTGTGTGTGTGTGTGTGTGTGTGTGTGTGTGTGTGTGTGTGTGTGTGTGTGTGTGTGTGCTTGCGTGCGTGGTGCGTGCGTGCGTGCGTGCGTGTGTCATGGTGTGTGTGTGCGGGCGTGTGCGTGCGTGCGTGTGTGCAAGAGTGTGTGTCTGTGTGTCTCGGTCTGTGTGTGTGTCAACCGAAAAACAAGCACTCAGACCACCACTCAAGATCAAATGCAGCAGGAATTTTTTTTTTTTTTATAAATTAAATAGAGAAAAAGATCACAACACACGACCAGACTCGAAGCCTAGACCCCTAATGTCTAAACTGGCACAGGTACCACCGGACCACAGTTCTCGTCATGGACACGTGTCTCTCAGGTCAAAACGGAAGTTACTACTGACAGAAAGGGAGCAACAACAACAAAAAGAATACCTGGAAAAGTGTCACTAGCCTGCCAGATGAACGGGACGACAACGTCACAAGTCAGACGCCATGCGTTTCGACCTTGAGGTCTTATACCTGTAAGTAACAACAAACCAAAGTGATGGACAACAACAACAACAATGGAAAAAAAAAAAAAGAAAGAAAGAAAGAAAGAAAGAAAGAAAGAAAGAAAGAAAGAAAAGAAAAAAGAAAGAAAAAGAAAGAAAGAAGGAAAGAACGATGAAAAAAAAAGTAAGACGAGTACAAGGGAAACTGTATTACATGCCATAAGATGGCGTGTGGGTAGTACAGCAAATTCGTGGCACGAGTGGAAGGAGTTATCTGCCTTCGCTGATGCATTGAAACCACTCTCTAGAGGCCACCAGATGATGTGAACGCCAACCGATTGTCTTCTAAAGAGAGCAGGTCTCCATCAGCATCATCATCATCGCCCGTCACCCCTCTCAGAACACAGACGATCACCAAACAGTCCACCAGAGTTCTCTGTCTCAGGGCTGTCTTCTCCGGCTGTCCCAATGTCGCGTGTTCCATTGTGTTTGCTGTCTTCTCAAGTGGTCTCCATGCCAGGTGTTTCGTGGGCCACCCCACTTCCGCTTACCTTGGAGGTTCCACTTTCTTTTTTTCTTTCTTTTCTTTCTTTCTGCAAGGAACCTCAGTTTATAGTCTCATTCGAAGGACTGTATGGGGAATGGAGTCAGAACCAATGTTAACTCCGAGGGAAAAATCTCCCTGTACCGAAATTCGAACCCACAACCCCAGGATCACGAGTCTGGCGCTCTACCAACTGAGTTATTCCGGCCCCAAGGTACCACTTCAAGACTTCTCTGGTGATGGCTGACACGACCAGGGGCCTACTTGCATGTCGTCGGTAACGGGGAAGTGACTTACTACCTCGTTGTAAGGTCGAAGGTCCGTTACTTGCAGATCCGTATGTCGAGAGTAACCTTTAACCTCGTGGTTTGCAGTGGGTGAGGGTGTACAACGAGGATAGGGCCATGAGGTTCGCCCTGGGTTAGATCAAAACAAAGCCATTGGACACGTTCAATGATCACGAACTTCACGCAAAGTTAAGATTTCGTCGTCACAACATCTTCCAGATGACACTCTCCGAGAAGACTCTGAATTTGATTTGCACAGACTGAGACACGGAACTCGGTCCCCTGCTCTACAAGTGTGTCTGTAGCTCCCAAGTTCGTCTGCTACGATAGTTGGCTTTAGCTCTTGGCGTGTGTGTGTGTGTGTGGGGGGGGGGGGGGGGGGGGGGGGTAGGCTAGATCTGTCTTCGTGCCAGTGTGTGTCACTGTTACTTTGTGTCAGTGTGTGCATGTGTGTGTGCGTGTGAGTGTGACTTCATCATGTTTATGGCCTTTTAATAGTTTTATCAAATTTGTTTTAGTTAAGCTGCTTTTTCAGTCTTTGTGTGTGTCTGTGTCAGCGAGTTTGTGGGCATGCGCGGAAGGTTGGCGGTTATTCAAGACATGCGCAGAAGAAGGGAATCCCTCTTTTTATCTGACCTTCACCCTTTACTTTCTAGATACTTCGTAGGTAGAAACGAGACAAAACCCAGAGGATATAGGTACGGAAGTAGAATGCGCTGAACCACAGGGTTTGTACCCAGAAGTTAATCTCGTTGTAGAAGTAAGTTTACCGATGGGACATCTAAGTACGGCCCCTGCCGTTGACGAATCCAGAGAAGAAAATTGAAAGTGTGTCAGTCACATTCTTTCTCCACCACAGGGAAGAGAGTCTAGACGTAACTGTGGTATAAACCCTGACACCACCCACACACACACACACACACACACACACACACACACACACACACACGCACACACACACACACAGACACACACAACACACACACACACACACACACACACACACACACACCACACACACAAGTCTTTAAATGGAAGCAGTCTTTATTTAACACAATTTGCACACCAACAACGCAGAACAAATTAGCGTGGAAGCTTTGTTGCTGCCCTGCATGCCAAAAGACGTAACGGTCAGTATGCAAGTTTATAGATAAATAAATAGATAGATAGATAGATACATAGATAGATAGATAATGATAGATAGTAGATAGATAGATTGCTAGACAGATAGATAGAGAGAGAGAGAGATAGATAGATAGACAGACAGACAGACAGACAGACAGATAGATAGATAGATAGATAGGTAGGTAGATAGATAGATAGATAGATAGATAGATAGATAGATAGATAGATAGATAGATAGATAGATAGATAAATCTCAACTGCGAAATTCTGTTCTACCCAGAGTCTTGAAGTCAGACTTTTGGATTTCCATCCACTTAGCGCGAGAGTTGGTTCGTTCGTTCGTTCAAGCCATCAGCTCCCACTGGAGGAAGGGCCATCATCAACAATCTGCCAGCAGCGCCCTGTTCTGGGCTGCCCTTTCCAATTCTCTCCAGGTGTGTCCGCCCTCTTCCTCTCAGCATCCAAGTCTCTCCCCCATGAGTTCCTAGGTCTTCCCCTTCTCAGCGCGAGAGAGTAATCCTGTTTTATTCTCATGAGTTGTTCTCAGGTGAGGAAACTGCTGCACATAGACGTGCGTTAGTTTTTCTGCTCTTTTTCCTCCCTCCTGGTACTATCAATCGCACACTGCCCGTTCTGACTAGGTCATCATCTCACACTCTGGGTCTTCTGCCTCAGTTCAGAGCACCCGCGGTCCGCGAGGGAATTGTTAGCAATGCAAGGTTGCCATGAAGAAACCCATCCGTGAAGACCCTGCAAGTCTCTTTACAAACTTGCGACATGCACGTGCACGTACACACACACACACACACACACACACACACACACCACACACACACACACACACACACAAGACTCACTCACTCACTCACTCACGCACGCACACACGCACGCTCATTACTGTCCATTTAATCGATCCATGAAAGGATTTTATCAGTTATCTCCCTTATCTTCATCCGCCCCTGATATTCCATCCGATCCAGGGTATACGACTAGTTCTATCTTCTTGCATGCTTCGGACATCTTCACGTCTCTGCAGAAAGATGACTTCTTGACCAGCAGGAAAAGCCACATTTCTGATTGATTGAGTGTATTGGTAAATTAATTGATTGACTGACTGGTTGAATTGATTGACTGATTTGTTGGTCAATCCATCGATCGACTGGTTGGTTGACTAATCGGCTGACTACTGGTTGGTTGGCATGTCAGCTGGTGGGAGAGTAAGCTGGCTGATCGATCGATCGATCGATCGATCGACCGATGGATTGATTGATTGAGCGAACGATCATTTGTTTTCCTGCTCCATTGGTTCGGCGAGCTGGGCGCTTCTCGTTTTGTCTTTTTTCTTTTATCGAACAATTACTGTGTGCTGGCTGACTGGTCCCTGGATCACTCGATCGATTTATCAATAAACGAGATGGCCGATAGAGCCCTCCATAAACTACTCCAGGCGCACGACATGTCACGCATACTGGAAGAGAGAGAGAGAGAGAGAGAGAGGGAGAGGGAGAGAGGAGAGAGAGAGAGAGAGAGAGAGAGAGAGAGAGAGAGAGAGAGAGAGACAGACAGACAGAGACAGACTGAGGCAAAGCCAGAGACAGAGAGAGAAAGAGACACACTCAGAGAGATGGGGGTAGTGGGGAGAAAAAAAGGGGAATGAGAAAAGAGAGAGGGGGTAGAGGAGAGAGAGAGAGAGGCAGACAGGAAGACAGAGAGTAAGTAGTTGAGATAAAGAGCATGGAAGAGCGAGCTAAGGAAGCAGAAAGGGTGAGACAGACAGATAGAGTTGAGACAGACAGATAGAGTTGAGACAGACAGATAGAGTTGAGACAGACAGCTAGAGTTGAGACAGACAGCTAGAGTTGAGACAGACAGCTAGAGTTGGGGCGAGGAAAGAAAGAAACGACAAGATCAAAACGAAAGACAAAGACGCACAGACAAAGACGAAAGACAAAGACGCACAGACAAGCAGAGAGGGGGATGGGGGAGGGAGGTTCTAAGTATCATCCAATGAATGGCACCAAAGACAAAGACGCACAGACAAGCAGAGAGGGGATGGGGGAGGGAGGTTCTAAGTATCATCCAATGAATGGCACCAAAGACAAAGACGCACAGACAAGCAGAGAGGGGATGGGGGAGGGAGGTTCTAAGTATCATCCAATGAATGGCACCAAAGACAAAGACGCACAGACAAGCAGAGAGGGGGATGGGGGAGGGAGGTTCTAAGTATCATCCAATGAATGGCACCAAAGACAAAGACGCACAGACAAGCAGAGAGGGGGATGGGGAGGGAGGTTTTAAGTATCATCCAATGAATGGCACCAAAGTTGTTGGGTTTTTTTTTTGTGACGTTGTTGAAAGAGAGTGTGAAGGAGAAGTGGTGGCGATTGGAAGTAGGATGGTGGAAGTGAGAAGGAAAAAAAAAAGAAGAGCGGGAATGGTGAGGGGAGGGAGGGGGGGGGGGGGGGGGGGGGCACTGGATAGTATGTCGCCTTTTTCCAAAGCAAAGGACTTCAATACATCGCACCACCACACGCTCCACCTCCCACCCTCCATCTGTTGAACAAGTAGCACTCCCTCACCCACCCAACCCCTCTTCAATCCTATTTGACCCCACGCCTCATTCTTCACTCCCCTTCCCCCCCCCCCCCCCCCCCCTCCTACCCACGCCCCTCTATCCCCCCACCCCATCCCACCCCCCACCCCCAGCCCCGTCTCACTCTTTGAAGTCCGTGCCATGAAAAAGAAAATTAATATTTTCTCACGGTGCCAGTGATCAAACACACCAACAACTCTCGGAGCAGACGGGCAAACATGATGCGCTGTTCTACGTCAAAGGAATTAAATGAATGGACAACAAGGAGTAGGCTGGAAGAGAGAGAGAGAGAGAGAGAGAGAGAGAGAGAGAGAGAGAGGAGAGAGAGAGAGAGAGAGAGAGAGAGAGAAGAGAGAGAGAGAGAGAGAGAGAGAAGTAGGGAAGAGGGTTGGGAAGGCTCATGTCGTGCAACATCAGCAAAATGGAAAACGATAAACGATTAAATAGATGAATGACTGGATGAAAACAGTTGAAGGGTGCAGCGTCTCTGTATGGGCTTGCAAAGAGATCATGGCCACGAGCGAACGATGTCTTAGGAAAGTGGCAGGATGAGGAACTAAGCGGATGGGTGGGAGGAAGTGTCACATAATTAGATCAATCAATTCAGAACCGTCCCCTGGACAAGTTTCTGGAGAAAGACCATCCCTGGCTTGCACACCATCACAACAGAAACTGGAAAAAAACCAGTTGTACCATGGCATTTTTATCCTAGGAAAGCTTTCTTTTTCTTTCTTTCCCCCCCCCCCCCCCCCCCCCCCCCCCCCCCCCCCCCCCCCCCTTCTATTTTTTCTGCTTCTTCTTCAGGGTTCCGTGCCGCATTGGTACCACTGCTGATTTCTGTTCTCTTCCATTCAGCACACCCAGGCCTCCATCCCTTTGCTAGCCATGTTAGAGGAACGTTATACGTCAGGCCGCTTGGAAGCCATCCACAACAGGAGATCCCGCCATGCCTGCTGTGTGAGTTCGATATGGTGTTCCAAGTCAGTTCCTCTGATTCAACCTACACAGAACAGGAGGTATGACAAAAAAGAGACATACCCACGTTGACACCAACAGCAGCAACGAACAATAGAGATCATCTGCAACATGTTGATCCACGTGTGTTCAATGAACATCACGATGGCAAGAATTTTTGACAGGACAGCAGAGTGTACTTCTTTTTCTTTTTTTCCCTTGCAGGGGATACATCAACACACAGACTGTCCAGGCCTACACACCTTCTCGTTGTCCTTCACCTGAATTCGATTTCAAGGAAGAAACGTCGTTTGAAGGCCGAGACAGAAGAGAATGACAAGCCATTAGATCGTACACACGACGTGTCATGTTGTAACGTAACACAGAGGAGTTCTTATTTCACTCGATGCGTGCGCTTCAGATTTAACTTCTACTTTCTGTCGTTTTGGTAACAATGCAAAATGTGCATACCTCTACAGCTTCTGGAGGGATCTGTCATCAATGAAGCCTGTCCGACTGTTTTATGTGCTGTTTTAATGTACTCTTATTTGCTTGATTGCCCGTAAATAGTAACCTCATGTATTCTGATCTCACTGTGTTTGGCAGGATATAATGTGCAGCGTTTCTTGTTTTTATGGCTAGGATAGATACATGGATGGATGGATAGATAGATAGATAGATGTTTTATACATACATAGATATATAGATCGACAGATAGACAGACAGACAGGCAGACGTAACATATGAATGGATGAATCCATTCACAGTATTCCTTTTGGCGAACCTTGCGTCTTTTCGATGCGAATGGTACGCCATAGTGATACTACTACTCTATACTGAAAATGCTGTGACAAAAGAGTCACACACACACACACACACACACACACACACACACACACACACACACACACACACACACACCACACACACACACAAACACACACACACACACAACACACACACACAACACACACACACACACACACACACACACACAACACACACACACACACACACACACACAAACACACACACACACACACACACACACACACACACACACACACACACACATACACACACACGCACACACACAAAGTAGTCTATCGAGGAGTGATGACCAGTTGTATTCATCAAGATTTCACACTTTTTAATCAGTCAGTAAAATCCCCTTGCTTCATTGTCTTGTTAAGTGGTTTTTTTAGCGTGTAGCATTTTCAGAATTTCGCTTTTTTCTTTCTTTCTTTCTTTCTTTCTTTCTTTTTTCTCTATGCGTTTGAGAGCTTGAAGGATGCTGTCGATGTAGTAGTACTAGTAGCAAGCAACACACAGGCTCAAAGAAGAGCCACTTGTTTGTGTGGTGCTGTCCGACTGCAACCAACCGTGACGTGAGGCTTAAGTTGCTTCCCCTGCTCGCTCTATTGATGACATGGAACAGCAAGAAGATCGTTACACGACATTGGAGAGAGCAGCTACTGCATCTGTGACATCACACGCACGCCGTGCACGCACACACCACACACCACACACACACACACACACAACACCACACACACAGACACGCGCGCGCGCGCAGCACACCACACACACACACACAACACACACACACACCACACACACAACACACTCACACACACATACGTACACACACACCACACACACACACACACACACACACACCACACACACACACACTCTCACCATTTCTCTGTTCACAGGCGGTGTCAAAAGCTGCAGCCCGGGATTCAGGAGAGTGCATGTGTTGCATGCGGAGGACGGGCTGAGGGGGGAGAGGGGAAGAGGAGGAGGGGGTAGAGGAGGGACGGGAGG
Organism: Conus ventricosus; assembly: GCA_018398815.1. Lineage (NCBI taxonomy): Eukaryota > Metazoa > Mollusca > Gastropoda > Neogastropoda > Conidae > Conus > Conus ventricosus. The sequence continues at coordinate 109,031,023 of CM031598.1, forward strand.
TGGCAGGCAGATGAACTGGGATGAGAGAGAGAGCAGGGGGGGGGGGGACGAGGGGGGGGGGGAGTGGGGGGGGGGGGGGGGAGGCTGCGTGCAAGGCAGATTTCTGAAGTGCAGCTAATCATCAGTGTGGTGCTCAATCAACGGCGGCAGCAACAATTATTGACACGGTGAGAAACAGTTGGGGACCGGTCCAGGCAAAGTCTGGGTCATCATGATAATGACGTCATTGTGTTGCGTGTCACCACGCTCTCTGGCCGCTGAGGTCAGTGACAGTCTTTATGTCAGGTCGATTTTTTTCTCTGCTTTTTTTTTTTAATCTACTTTTTCTGTTTCCTAAAACGAGAGAGATTCCCTGAAGATGGTGTATGGCTGCCTTAATGGCGGGATTAAAAAAAAAACGGTTATGCACACGAAACCACTCCCTTTGTGGACAGATGGGATTAATACTTGCCTGCCTATACAGGAGTGTTCGCAGGAGTATCAGCCTGCGTACGCAGAAGAAGAAGAACGTAGAGAGAGAGAGAGAGAGAGAGAGAGAGAGAGAGAGAGGAGAGAGAAGAGAGACAGAGACAGAGAGAGAGAGAGAAGAGAGAGAGAGAGGGGAGGAAACGATATGAACGGAGAGAGAGGTGAGGAGATTTGTGTCTGATGTGTTTTCAAGGACATCATCGGGGTGGGGGGGGGGGGGGGGGGGGGGGAGGGGGGGGGGGGGGGTGGGTGTTGTGTTTTAATGCATTTTCAAGGACGTCTTTGTGAGTGTGTGCGAACTCTGATTGCCCCATTGTGTGTGTGTGTGTGTGTGTGTGTGTGTGTGTGGTGGTGCGCGCGCGTCGCTGCATGTGGTGCCTGGTGCGTGGTGTTGTGTGGGTGTGTTGTGTGTGTTGTGTGTGCGCAGCGTGGTGTATATGTGTGTGTGTGTGTGTGTGTGTTGTTGTGTGTGTGTGTGTTTAGTGTGTGTGTGGTGGGTGGGTGAGGTGGGGGTGCGTGTGTGCATGTGTGTTTGTTGTGTGTGTGTTTCAATGAATACCATTCTGGGTTTTGTTGATTTTAGTGTGGCTGGTGGTGTGTGTGTGATGTGGGGGGGTGGGGGGTGTTGTGTGGTGGTGTGTGGTGGTGTGTGTGGTGGTTGTTGTTTGTTGTTCGTTGTGGTGTGTTGTTTTTGTTTTGTTTCTGTGTGGTTGTTGGTTTGTTCCTGTCGTTCGTTTGGTGTACTCCGCGCGTGCAAGCATTTCTGTTTTTTAATTCATCGTCCCGCGCACATGGCTCTCTTGTGTTCCTCAAGTTCACACACACACAACACACACCGCCGCGCGCGCGCGCAGCGCGCACCACCACGCACACACCACACACACACACACACACACACACACACACCACACACACACACACACGTACACACTAAAAGTAAAATCAACAAAATCACAATGGTGTTCATTGAAACGCTTTTTCTTTATCTTCATATACTTTGGATCTCAATGGTGCGGGCTTAATTGCACCTTAGCGTGTATGCAACCAAAATATTAATTTTGACAGAGAGGTATGGAGAGGGCAAAGGGAGGATTGGTCGGTCGAAAAAAAAAAAAAGGAATTCCTCACTTTGTGCAATTGCAGGTACCGTCTTCATGTTTTACACTTGGCTTTGATACTGTCTGAGAGCATATCTGAAAACTTGGCACACTGGTCTTTTTTTTTTTTTTTTTTTTTTTTTGGAACGCTTTTGCGGAGAGGGTCTTTATTCAGCCGTGCCCTGTTTGTCAGAAAGAAAATCCTTTGTTGTGGTAACAAAGAGGTAAGCATATTTCGAGGGCAGGGGGTCGGGTTAGCGGCGTGGCTGTGATGCCAGTGAGGTGACAGAGGATGGGACAGCAAAGAAAGAAAGAAGAAGAAAAACAGACTGACGCATGATGTGTCATAGGAACCTTACTGATTTCGTGGAATGCAACCACAAGCACCTTTTTCAATTACATTTCCCTGAGATCTTCATCTCCATCGGGTTGCTGGTGTAAATGGCTGGCTTAGCTGTATCTCCGAGTTCCTGCTTTTGGCATGTCACTGCAGCCGTGCACCTTCCTCTGCCTCTCTCTCTCTCTCTCTCTTCTCTCTCTCTCTCTCTCCTCTCTCTCTCTCTCTCTCTCTCTCTGACATAACAGTGCATAGTCACAGGTATAAAAAAAAGTAACAGGTCTTTGCTGTGCCCTATGTGTGGATCCGGTGTAGAGGATGAAGTCCACTTTGCTTTGTGTTGCCAAGCACTAAATGATTTGAGAGCAAAATATATCCCTGCCAAGTATTATAGCAGAGCATCATTATTTAGTTTAGTCTTACTTTTGTCGTCGAGAAATGAAGGTATTATGAATCATGTTTCTATATATGTGTGCTACGGATGCGTTGGCGCGCGTGTCTGTTTGTCTGACTTACAGAAATTCGGATGCGTGTACGATTTTAAATTCACACACACACCACACACACACACACACACCACACACACACACACACCACACACCACATTCGAAACATGGACAGCCAGGCAACAAGTCAACGTTTCTTTTTTTTTAAGCTGCCCAAGCCATCAATACACAAACACACAAAACATCAATATACAACATCAATAAGACAGAATATTCACGCACGCCGTAACTTTAGGCCTACACACATAAGGCAAATACAAATTAATTTCTTTTGACCACGTCTGGCCCAACACGACAATTTTCAGTCGTCTCAAGTCTCTCGCGATGACCGTTGTAGAGGAAGTCCTCTCCTGGGACTCACACAGTCAGGAGGATCAAGTCCATTAGAATAAACAAAACTTTTTTTTTCACATAAAGCCATGAACTAGCTAAGCCACCTTCTTTTCCGATCACTCATTAACAATATATCTTTTTCTCTTTCTATTCATACTTTCTAAAAACAATTTCCTCCGATCCCCCTATCAAGTCACAAGATATACCAACAAAAAAAAACAAATACTTCTTTTTTTCTAAAAACCTTTACAAGGCGCTGAGAAAGTTACAGTCGCCTATAGGACGGGAGAATGATTTCGGTGGCAATTTCAAATTGCTAACAATGAAATACCTGACTGCCACAGCAACTCGTTCAGGAGTCCCTCTTCGGCCACTGGGAAGATTGCACTGCCGGAACTGCTGCAGAGACTGCCTGATAGTTCCAGCTCACCTGGCTTATACAGAGCGCAGGTGAGCAGCAGTCACGTAAACTAACCAACCGGTTTTCGGATGAACATATTCCGGCAAACACGGTCGTAAAAAATTTGTGACCGGACAAAAAAACGGTCCGTCACAATCTGTATAAGTCGTTTAAAACGGCGGAGCACTATGAGATGATGCTATTGTAACTCATAAACACCAGGCATATGCTTCTACTGATTTTTTGTACCAAAATGCGTGAGAAGTTCTCATTTAGCTTAGGCAGTTTCCCCTTCAAATGAGGCTTCGGCCTTTTTTGAATAAAATATCGTTATCATTATTGTTCTCTCTCTCTCTCTCTCTCTCTCTCTCTCTCTCTCTCTCTCTCTCTCTCTCTCTCTCTCCTCTCTCTATCTCTCTCTCTCTCTCTCTCTCGTCCGCTAGTAAACATCATCCGTCATCAAAACGGACGGACTGGGTGATTTTCATCAAACTGATCTCTTATCCCGGTGAAAACCTGAGAATTGTCCGCTTTCAGCATCACTTACTGATCATCTTTAATGTAATGACAACATCGTGACGAGAGAGAGAGAGAGAGAGAGAGAGAGAGAGAGAGAGAGAGAGAGAGAAGACAGACAGACAGACAGACAGAACAGACAGGTAGACAGACAGACAGACAGACACAGACAGATCGGGCCACGTAATTTGCTGAATTTTGTCACCTTTCTAACGATCGGAGCCTAAGAACACAGTAATTCTTGTGTTCGTCGTTCTTGACCATTTGCCTGTACCATTTTATGTAGTGTACCCCCAGACAATTATTTTCGACCGGACATTTGATTCACAGGACGCAGCTCTTCCTGACGACATCCAATGGTGGTTAGGACTTGGATAGATGGAGTACTTTCGCCCGTTCACACATCATGGCCATTGTGCACGCGCTCGAGCATAGGCTCGTACATGCGCGTAAGTATATACCAACGCACTCACGTGCGCGCAGACGCATAAGTGCTTGCTTGCACACACGCAAGCGAGCGCTCTCTGTGTCTATGTCTGTGTCTGTGTCTGTCTGTCGTCTGTAAACACAACACACACACACACACCACACACACACACACACACACACACACACTTACGAGATCCAAACCAGCCGTCCAATATAATTTAATGGAAAGATGTAAAACTGAAGACAGTAAAAAAACAATATCACAACGCGAGCGTGTGCGCAGGCACGTACACGTAAACAGACGCACCTACGAACGCACACGCGCGCGTAAACAGTTTTCTATGGTAAAACTGTTTACCGTTGCTAAAATCTTTTTAATCTTTTCACATGGGAGAGCTCTAAATAAACTATTACGCATGCGCACAAATATATTCATACGCAGGCACGAGCACATATCATAAGACGCACACACACACACACACACACACACACACGGGTGCGCGAGCGCGCGTGCGGTCGGTGAGGGCCCCATCGCCCCATCCCCCCTCCCCCCCCCCCCTCTCCTCACCCACCTTTCCCTCAACATTCCAACAAGCCCTTGCAAATGACGACAGATAAGTTCCTTGATCTGTAGATGGAAACTGGATTGTTTTAAACAAAGTATGTCAAAAATATACATTGTATATGTGGTCATAGCATATCAGCTGATCACATTCTTTCGTGTAACTTAATGAAAAAATTCATTCCAAATGCGCCTGTACAGCCTATTCAAAATGTTTTCCTGTCAGCTAGTGAAACATATCTTTTCTTTTTACACTTAGCTAAAAGTCCAATTGGCAATACTTATAATAGATAGCAGTCAGTAGTGAGATGAGACAGAAGAGTTATATGGGGTTTGTTTTTTTTGTTTTGTTTGTTTGTTTGTTTTTTATCTTTGATGAAGTGGATTTTCAAATTTTTGTGTTGTAGATAAGTTAATTTTTTTTACTCGTTGTGTTAACCTTCCCCCCCCCCACCCCCACCCCCCACCCAATTTTTTTTTTACTCGTTGTGTTAACCTTCCCCCCCCCCCCCCCCCTCACCCCCGCCCCGATTTTTTTTTCTATTCTTTTTTTTGGTCTAATATCACGTAATGTGGAAAGACGTAAAACAAAACAACAACAACGCGCGCGCGCGCGTGCACACACACACACACACACACACACACACACACACACCACACACGTGCACGAGCGCGCGGTCGATGAGGCCCCATCGCCCCCCCCCCCCCCCCCCCCCCCCCCCCCACCCTCATTCCCCCACCCACCTCAACCCTCTCAGCGGAGTTACCTAATCTGTCACACTTGATATCCGCCTTGTCACGCTCTGCCGCGAGTTTCACGTGCATGTGCACAACCAGGTGGTTAACGAGGCGTGCCGAACAGGCCTAGAGTTTTACAGACAGGAAAGAGAGAGAGGAGCACTAGATGGGGAGACGGGGACGTAGGGAGGAAAGAGTTGGGGAGGCGGGTGGGGTGGGAGTTTGAACAGCACAGTGTATTGTCCCAGATTTATCACTGAAGCTGGACTGGCTGAAGTTCTGGGGAGGGGGGGGGGGGGGGTGGAATCTTCCAATCAGTCTCGCTGTCTCTCTATCTCTCTGTTTTGTCTCTCTGTCTTTGTCTCTGTCTCTCACACACACATACACACACGCGCGCGCACGCGCGCACGCC
>CM031598.1:109046820-109069320 GCA_018398815.1 Conus ventricosus
AACCCCCGTTTTTCACGGCCCGTTTTGGAAAAAAAAAAATTTTGGGGCCCAAAAAGGGATTAATTCCATTTTAGCCACCTCCCTTTTTGGAAAAAGGGGGGGGGGGGGGGGGGTTTTTGGGGGGGGGGGGGGAAGGGGGGTTGCCCAAAATTTCAATTTTTTTTCCCCCCTTTTTTGGGGGGCCACCTAGAAAACCCAAAAAAACGTTAAAAAAAGGGAAAACCCGCATGACTATAAGGGGGAAATTTTGGGTTTAAAATTAAAAAACCCTTTTTTTTGGGTTTTTCCCAAAAAAAATAAAAACAACCTGGGCCCCTTTGCCAATTTTTTTAAACCTTTTTGAAAAGGTGCTTAACCCCAAGGAGGTTTAAATTTAAAACCAAAAAAAAAAACGAACAAAAAAAACCCGGCCCAAAACCCGCCAAAGGGCCCGAGGAAAAAATCTCACCATCAAGTCAGTCACTGCCCAAAGGGTTTCTTTAATGTTTTAAGGAAGGGGGCCCCAATCCCGGGCATTGAGGACAGCGCACTAAAAATGCCCCGAACAGGGTCTTTTAAAAGGATTTTTCCACTCACAAAGGAAAGAAAAGAATTGCGAGGGAAAAAAAGACTTTCCCGCAACCCGGTTTTAAGCCCAGAACCCCCCCAAAAGCCTTTTCCCTACAGCCGAGGAAACTCATTTTTCCGTGAAATCCCCTAGATGAAAAGGGCGACTGACTTCAGGGAACTGTCAGCTGGCCCTTTCGACAATCAACAGGATTTTCCCCCAAAAAAGGTTGATCAAAATTTGGACTGGTGTTCAGTTTTTTTCCGTCTGGACAAGGAAGTAGGAAAATTTTGGGGTTGGTAATGCAGGGTCATGTTTTTTGGATCCAAAATCTATCAAGGGCAATTTAAAGGAACAAGCCTGCCCAGGAAGGCCCCAGTTTACAGATGGTCGCATCATACCCGACCAGCCTTGGGCGGGGGACGCAGAGGCCCGGACACTTTCCAAAAGCCAAAACCCCGTTTTTTTCATCCGAACTTCAATAGCAAATCCCGCAAAACTTCATAAATAAAAGATACTTTATTTTTTTGGGGATTGTAAAAACGAACGGCACTCTCCCCCGTGTTGAGATTCTTCGGAATTTTCATTTTTATCTCGACCCAACAGCATTGGGAATTTTTTGATTCCTGGGTCGCTGCGCTGATAAGCCCATTTCCATGAAAGGTTCCAGAAAAAATCCAAAATGCTATCTGATGATCCACAATTTTCGGCACAAACTGGTCCAGCGTTTTTGGGGGGCCCAAAAACCCAAACCCCTTCTGTTCCTTTTCTCTAAAATGCCCACACTTTCAAACAGTTTTGACTTTGTTTTAGGAAAAGAAAATCCTAGCCTATTGGGGCCGCCAACAAAAATTTTCTGGAACCAGTTTTGGTGGTGGCCCAAGGGGACTACGGGGGATCTGGGGGGGTGGAGGAATTGGGGCACGTTTTGGGCGCGCAGCTTGCATCAAAGCTTTACCAAGGGAAGCAATTTTTAATTCTGGATTCTTCATTCCCCTTTAGTAGGTTTTTTTAAAAAAAAGGGGCCCAACCCGATGATGGAAACTGTTTTATTTTTTTTAAATGTCTGAAAAATTTTTGTGTTTTATGGATACTCTCTTTGGGGGTGTCCCAAAAATTTTTTTATGTCCAAAAAAAAGAAATTCCGCGCTGTTTTGATAAACCTCATTTTTTCTTTTCTCGCTGTCTGGTTTTTGTCTTTTATTTTGCAAATGCTTCAGAATTTTTTCACAGCTGAACCTTGGGGAAAGTGGGCAAAATTGGGCTTTCCCTCTGAGCAGGTATTACAAAAATTCGGCTCCAAAGGGAGTTTTTTAGTTTTTGCGGGATGTGTTTTTCTGTGTAAAGCAGGTGGGTTTCCCGAATCAAAAGGGAAATCCCCCATTTTTTTTTCACAGATCTGTGACGGGGAACTGTTCATTATTTGAACTCTTTGGAAAAATTTCTACTTGTTGAATCTTTTTGTTCTTTTGGGGGGCTCTGGTTTCCTTTTACACATGTATGGCCTCAGTGGGGGAAAAAGGGAAAATGCTTGGGGAATGCCTTTTGGGTGCGAAGTTGGGCAAAGCACTGCTTATGGTACAAGGCAATCTGCAGCCGGAAGATCCCTTCACAGCCTTTAAAACCGCCCCAAAAAGTCCCTCAGCCCATTTGTCCCCATGGACCCCGCTGCAAACAAAAGTTGTTTTTTAAATTTTTGACTGGAAAAATGAAGCATCGGGTTAGAAAGACCGGGGCAACCCTTTTTTCCCCTTTAACTTTTTGCAGGCAGTCCCCCAGAAAGACAGTCCCGCAGAAATTGGGCAAATTTCACCTTTTTGGACCTAAGAAGGGTGAACTTCTGTACTGTTTTTCTTCCAACGTCTTTTCAAATCCCTTTTTTATGACATTAGGTTTCAGTAAATTTTTTAAAGACAAAATTTATGGGCATTTGCCCCAAAGAAAAAACTCTTACCAAAACACAAAACAAAAAGACATGCTTTTTGCAATCCTGTCATCCCCTTTTTTAGTTTTTTTTTCAACGACTTTTTTCTCCTAGAGTAAAGGAATTTTCACAAAGCCGCAAAGTTTCCGGGTCCAAACCCCGATCTGAAAAAGGGAAAAGTTTTTCCCCTTTCCTCAAACCTTCTCACCGCTTTAAAAGTGTAACACATACAGAGGGCACACAAGTAGTACATGCTCTCTCTCACACACACACCCACACCCCAAAACCCCACACCCACCCAAACCGCGCGCGCGCGCACGCACGCACGCACGCCCCCCACGCAAAGCACGCACGCACGCGCGCCACCTGAAAAAACCCACGCACACATGCCCACTCAAAATGCTGCAAAAACCAAAAAACGCACCACCCACGGGAACACCCCACACACACACGCACCCCCACGCAAGCACGCCCCGCACCCCACCACGCACGCGCGCGCGGCGCGCGCGCGCGCGCGCCCCGCGCGCCACAACACACCCCCACACACACACAAAACACACACACACACACACCCACACACACACACACAACAAACAAAACAAGGCACACGATATTACGCCCAATTTACTCCTCAATTTTTCTTTTGTGTCTATTTGTTGTAACTCAGTGTTTCTATCGTCTGCCTGTCTATCCTCAAACCCTTTTCTCAAACCCGGGAAAAACACACACACGCGCGGCGCCCCGCACACACACACACCACACACACAAAACAACACACACCCCACACACCCCAAACTGATAAAGCCCAAATTTTTACAAAACGGGAGCCAAACATGTTTCTGCCAGACCCGGTTTCCCAAACAAATTTTCTTAACTTTCAACAAAATGGAAAAACTGTTTCACACCAAAAAGCAACCACAAATAACCAAACGATTGCAAATTTACGGGTTAAAATTGCAACGACATGCGTTTTACCACCAAAATTAGTTTCGCTGGTGCCGGACACATTTGCCGCCATTGCCCTTGGAAAAAACGCCGCGAGGGCAGCCTTTCCAAAAATGGGGGGGTGACCAGCGCGCGGATGGAAATTTGTACGGTTTAAACGGAAAGGCTCAAGCTTTGGGAAAAAGGCTTTTTTTTGCCCCCTTTAAAAAAGGTTTTTTTTTATAAATCCCGGGCGTGTACTTTTTCCCACTTTTTGGATAATTTTATTTGTTAAATTTTTTTTTTAGTCGTTTTTCAAACCCAAAAATTTTAAAAATAATTTCTTTTTTTTTCCTTTTTTAAAAAATTTAAAGCCAACCTACAAAATACTTTGGGGTGGCCGCCCCAGCCTTTTTTGGGGGTGTTCGGCTTGAAGCTCAGAAAAGTCGGGCTGAAAAATTTTGGCTCGGCGAGCTCGTGATTTGGGCAGGGGTTTTTACCCACATCGATGCCTACCAAAGGTTAAAAAAGCTTCCCTAGATGATCGGCCCGGGCCGTAGGGGCCGGAAACCCCCCCCGAGGTTTTGGGAAAATTGGGTTTTATGGGAAACCCAAAGAAGGAGGTCATTCCCCCCTTCTGTCTCCTTTTAAAAATCCTGAACAGAATCAGCTACCCCTTTTTTCACCACGCACCACGCACGCACGCACGCACGCCCCGCACGCACACACACACAAAACACACACACACCCAACACACACACACACCCACAATCAACACACACAACCACACACACACACAAAAAGGAACGCAAGCACGCACGCACGCACGCACCACGCACGACGCACCAACACACAAACACACACACTACACAACACACACCCCCAAAACACACAAACACAAACACACACACACACATTTTGGGATTTCCACCTTTTCCAGTGACCTCATGCCGGTCCAGTGAGAGTAATAATAGTGCAGGCGTCAGCTTGCCGGCTTCAGCAAACACTTGCGCTGTTTACAGTCGCTTGGCAGTCCAGAAGTACTCCATCAGCCTCAGCTTCGCCATACTTAGCCCACTTGGTGCTTCTGTACTACACACACGCACATGCTTCTGCACGCGCTTGTCGCGTGTACGTAATTTGGAGAGAGAGAGAGAGAGAGAGAGAGAGAGAAGTTTCAGTTTCATCAAGGAGGCATCACTGCGTGCGGACTAGTCCATAAAATACGCTACACCACATCCGCTAAGTTTTGAGGCACACTACGCATGATTTGAAGCTGATGGATAAATGAATTAACAACAAAGTTGAGACAATTGAAGAAGAGGGTCTCGTGGCTACGACTCAGCGGATGTCTGACCTACGCATTAGCCCAACGCGCTGGTCAGACCTTGAGAGAGACACAGAGAGAGGAGAGAGAGGGAGTATGTGTGTTGTGTGCGTGCATGAGTGTGTGTGTGTGTGTGTGTAGAGGGGCGGCGGAGGGAAGGAGGGCGTCAGAGGGTGAGAGAGGAGGGGAGTGACAGTGGTTGAATTGAACATTGTAGCCAGCCAGCAGGAGCCACAGAGCTCACTTCTGACTTCTCAAACTTGGTATACTGACCAGCCATGGTGCTAACGGGATGTTGGTGGGAATAGAAGTTCAGAGGCCAAAGGTCAAAATCAGAACAGGGCACATGCGAAAAAAAAAAATGTTCACACATAACAGACCTTGGGGATTTTTCAACCAGCGTAGTCTGTAGCACACTGGATTCCATAACTTTACAAATAGCCATGGCTACAATAACCTTACGGGTGGTCATAGCTACAATAACTTTACAGGTAGTCATAGCTCAGTAACTTTACAGGTGGTCATGGCTACAATCACTTTACAGGTGGTCATAGCTACAATAACTTTACGGGTGGTCGTAGCTACAATAACTTTACGGGTGGTCATAGCTACAATAACTTTACGGGTGGTCATAGCTACAATCACTTTACAGGTGGTCATAGCATACAATCACTTTACAGGTGGTCGTAGCTACAATCCTTTACAGGTGGTCAAAGCTGCAAAAACTTTACGGGTGTCATAGCTACAATAACTTTACGGGTGCTCATAGCTACAATCACTTTACAGACGGTCGTAGCACAATCTTGTGGAAAACCAAGTCCAGAGGACAAGAATTTAGCTTACAACATCACATGACACGATAGCAACATTCAGAAAGCGGTGGAACTTGGATCTTAAGTCTGCTCTCCATCAAGTAGTGAGTGGTAATTTGGGGAACAACGTTGAACCTGGTGGAGGTGAAGGTCACACACAGACAGGGCGCCGTGCAAAATAACGTTTTATCGAAAGTTACAACTCGCTTTGTCCTATCTTACTTTTTCTCGCTGTTTCGTGATTTCGTGGCGGAATTAGCCCATGTCGCACGTGAGTCGTAAAGATGTCGGCCTCTCTTGTTTGGCTTGTTGTGGTAACTGTGAGGTGGACATACACAGCACATGACAGCAGCACAAACATAGGAAACCCTAAGCCGCTGTGGTGTTGTGGTTAGCGCCCTGATCTGCGGATTGTCAAAGCCGCGGGATCGACTCCAACCAATCACAGGCATTTACACGTTGGATTTTTCAATCCCGTCCGGTTCTTAACCCAGTGCTAAGTGTGCTACGGGCTCAAATCGGAAGACTAGAACCACACTGTCGAGCTTCATTTCAATGGATGTGTCTGTAAAAGTCTAACTCGACTTTCTCACACTAGCACTGCAGGTGTGTCTGTATCTCTCGGGCCTGTGTCTTGACGGGGATACATTATGAAAGGAAGATTAAACGTGTAGTGTTCTAGGCAGTCCAGAACTGAAGTTCATAGCAACATCGTCATCCTCATCTTCATTGATAATCTTTAATCTCAAACTCATTGATGATTCTTTTTTTTTTCTAAGATTCAGTGGCCCTTCAACATGACTCTCCAGTGACCTCAGTGTGGATTTCCTCTCCAGGTCCTTGTCCTTGGTGACCTCGTGTCAAGGTCGTTGCTCATGCGGTTCGGCGACAAGCAAATATTGTCGTCAGTGGGAGGCGTAGCAGATGATGTCCTGCTTATGTGGGATGAATACAGGCATCACTGAACGTGGCCAGAAAGAACAGCAGTAGTGCAGTGTCTCCTCCGCTGGGTTGCCTTACAACGACCTGATAGAGATAGCTCCATGCGGAGTGTCGTGGCTGCCACAGGTCAAGTCTAAATGTTGGTGTCCATAGAGAAGTTAGAATAAGCGGTGTGAGAAGGCGGTGAAAATTAAGACAGTTTGAAAAAAAAACGGAAATATACCGTCTCTGTCATTTCTTTTAACCATGTGGTATGCGGAAAACATGTGAGTGAATAGAGGTACGCAAAATGTTTGAACGAGAACTGAACCGAAGAAAAGAAGAAGAAAAACAAAGAAGAAGAAGAAGAAGAAGAAGAAGAAGAAGAAGAAGAAGAAAAACAAAGCATTGAAATGCATTTGTGACATCTTATCATTAATTCTGTTACAGACTGAAAACCAGTGGAGTTAAAGCCAGCCAGCAGTCCATCAAACAAGAACAAGCTTACGCACGTTGTTAACGTAAACAAAACAACAGCAACAACATGCACACAATTAGTAAATAAGAAGAAATCTTGTTGTCGGGTCGGGGAGACGAAAAAGTAAGCACCAGACGGTGTGCAGGAGAGTGCAGACATCCGTCACAGCAAGTGTTTGGGGGATCCGCTTTGAATTGAATCTGCCGCACAGATCCCCACCGACACGTTCCATCTTTGTTCCAGATCCGCTCCGCAGATCCGCCCCAAGAATGGAACCGTTTCTTTCCTAGGCTGCACTCCATCTGTCCATAAAATCTGTATGTTTGTTTGTTTGCGTGTTCGCTCGTTCGTTCGTTCGTCCGTTCGTTTGTTTGTTGGTTGGTTTTTGTTTGTTTGTTTGTTTGTTTGTGTGCTTGTTGGTTGGTTGCCTGCTCGCTTGCTTGTCTGCTTGGTTGGTTGGTTGGTTGGTTGGTTGGTTGGTTGGTTGGTTGGTTGGCAGTTTTGCCTAATCCTGCAGACAGACAGACAGACACATGTCAAAGCACTGACCTCCATGGAGGATGTGGTTAACAGTGAAGGCAGCTCATCGTTCCCTGGGTTACACCATCACAAGCTGATCTTTACAACTAATGATGATGGTATCTGTAACGATGACCTAGCGCATGTTTATTGTTAAAACCAGCAACAACAACAACGTTTACACGATCCACGGCTTAAGTGTCTTGTTCACGATAGCAAAGATTACGGGAGGTGGGGAGGGGGCGAGCGAGAAGGAGGCGGAAGGAGGGGGGGGGGGGGGGTTTAACTCGGCCGAGCTCGCTCATCTCAGATTTTCCCGCGGGATGTGGACAGAAGAAGTGGGTGGGGAAACTTGGCGGGAAAACCCGTGACGTCGATGATGCGGTTGTTGCCCCAGCACCTCCTGATTCGGTATCGCCGGTCATCGATCAGCAGTGATCGATTATCGAACGCGGTCCTTCACAAGCAACTCCGTGTTCGCCTTTTCATTCTGCTTGATCGTGTTCCCAGTAGCTCAAATCACAGTCTGGCCTGACCACTTCAGGTCTTGCCGCCTTGTTCCTGAAGCTTCGGCGGTCTGGGACCTAAACTGGATTCCTGGACACCTGTGTGTGAATCTGTTTGGTGCTTCTTCATTCCAACTCCTGTCAACATGAAGCTTTTGGACGTTTAAAACCGTTTTGTCGCCCCTGCTGAGGAGATTCTCTTCGTTCTTTTTTTTTTTTTTTTCTTTCTCTCCCCCCCCCCCCCCCCCCCCCCCCCCCCCCCCCCCTTCCTTTGCGTTAATGTGTTTGCGCGTCTGTCTGTTAACAGGTTTACTAAAAAAACTACCGTCCGATATTAACGAAACTTGCGGAAAAGACGGAAACCGGCCCAAGAAAGAAGCCTGTAAATCTCTATGCGGATCTGTAAATCTCTATGCGGATCTGTGCAATGGATCTAGATCAAAGCATGGATAATATAGTTTCGATTCAGAAAGAGTGTGCAAAAATTGCAGAACTGATTTCGCGGAAATTCGGTGAAAAGATGGAATGCAGCCCAACGGCCAGCCTATAAGAATTTGGTGCAGATCCGTCATGCGAATCCAGATCAAAGGACCGGACGTATGATCCTGTGGACTTTGACAAAGAACTGCGCTCTGTCAAGCGCCCTTCTGAATCATTCAATGCAATGCTATATTGTTTGGGAGTTGGTCTCCTAGGCTAAATCACCCAAAGACGGAGGGTGGCTGTCTACAAGGTTTTGGTCATCAAGAACAACTACATACACAATCCTCTCATCCCATGACACGCGGTCAAGGTCAAGCCATGTTGTCTGTTGCCAGGCCGACCACAAGAACCGTATCAGGACTGCAGGCGAGTTTTTTTTTAAAACGGTACTAAGCACACTTTTTTTTTAAAGTAAAACTAAAATTCTAAATCAAGTAAAGTCCTGGAATTTAAAAGATCGGTCTCAAACAAAGCCTTTCACCAGCCCCGTTGCACGCATTGAAAGACGTTTGCCTGCACGATTTCGGATGACCTCCTCCCCCCCCCCCCCCCCCCCCCCCCCCCCCCCCCCCCCCCCCCCCCCCCCCTCCTAGAACACACTACGCCTGATGCACATGAAGACCACGTCAGCACTGATATATTGGACATAGAGCCATGACGAATCTCCGCTCGCTTCACACACAATATCGATGCATGCACTAGGAGACAGTAGACAAGAATTCCGCTAAGCTTGTGAAAAGACTGGGTGTGTAACATCAACAAGATGTGACATGGAACTCAGCGTCTAGTCCACTAAGTGGATGGCCAGCCACAACAGCAGCATCACTACTGATGCATCTGTCCATGGACAGAAGCTATGGACCGTTCAACAGCTCATTTATACCTGAGACCCATCATCAATAATATACTCAGAGGCATAAAAAACGCGAAAACAAACTGTATAGAAATTTTGATGTAATTTGGCTACCGATTCCTTTGAACTGGTAATAGAAAGTGAGAAAAAGCAATCGAACACCGCAAAAGTGTCCTTTCGAAGTTCATTCTGGTAGAAAATAAGGTCACATGAACTTGACCTTGACCCTGTGTTAACAGCAGAATGTCAGTATCTGGTGTGACCACCTCGAGCATTGATCACAGCTGTGCACCTGCGGTACATCGAGCGCACCAGAGTGTTGGTCTGCCTCTGGGGGACTTGCCACCACACCTGGCCCACAGCAACAGCAAGCTGAGCTGCTGTCTGGGGTCTGGGGTTGAGCTGGTTCAACTGCCTCTGAAGGGCATCCCAGAAATGCTCTATTGGGTTAAGGTCGGGAGAACGGGCTGGGTGAGGCAGCAGATTGATGTTGTTCTGCCTCAGGAAGTTCTGCGTAGCACGGGCAGTGTGCGGCCTTGCGTTGTCCTGCTGAAACAGGTTCTGTGGATGCCGCTGGAAATGCGGCAGGATGTGGGGCCTCAGAACTTGGTCGATGTAATGAACAGCAGTGACCCCGTTACCACGTCCTGGACCCACATTCTGGAAGATGACTGGCCCAATACGGCGATTTATGCCGATAGCCCCCCAGATCATGATGCTTTCACCACCCCATGGGTCCCTTTCGGTGATGTTGGCATCCGTGAAGCGTTCCCCCGCTCTTCTCCAGATCCGGATGCGGCCATCGCCTGGGTCGACGCAGAACCGGCTTTCATCACTGAAGAGGACTCGGCCCCAGTCCGATGGCGCCAATGCACGTGGATCTGTGCCCACTGCAGACGGTTCTGGCGATGCTGGAGTGTCAAGATAGGTCGCCGGGCTGGACGCCTGCATTGGAGACCAACTGTGTTCAGTCGGCGACGCACGGTCCTGTTGCTGATTGGCCTGCCATGGTTGCCGACGGTGTTCCTGGCTGTGTTGGCAGCGGTTTGGTAAGGCTCCCGTCGATGCTGACGAAGAAGATGGCGGTCTTGGGCTGCTGTGGTGACCCTCGGTCTGCCGCTCCTCGGTCTGTCATCAGTGGTGTTTCTTGCTTGAAAGCGGTCCAGAAGGCGATAGACGGTGGAAATGTGGACTCCGAATGCGATAGCGACCTGCCTCATTGGAACCCCGGCCTGCAGTTGCCCCATTGCTATGCAACGATCTTGACGAGAAAGTCTCGGCATTATGTTGGCGCCTCTGGAAGGGATGATTTGAACTTTTTGGGGTTTGGAAATTTATAGCCCCACAATGGGGGCCACATTGAGTTGCAATTCACATTGATGCACGTGGCGTAGGTAGTCCACATGGCAAATGCACTCCTCGTGCCAAAAACGCTGACCCGGCAACATTCACCCACTGTTACGAGGTTACAACCGGCCAAGACACCACGTACTGCTAATGTTGCACGTGCCAACGACATTGCTTACGTCCTGTTCACAATGTGAACAATCGTGCACTGTCTCTATTTTTTCGCGTTTTTTATGCCTCTGAGTATATATCCAAACCAGAACTCCTTTCCAGGGGCACCAAAGACAACGTCAGCACTGTCCAGCCGCAAGCACCAAACTAGTTTGTCAGCCTCATATTTCATATTCTGTATTATTTGTGTGCAACAATGAAATTTTTTTTTCTCTTTTTTTTCCCTCCCCCCTGACATATTGGTAGTACATGGTAACTTGCACATACATGAAATACACATGACATGTGTACTCTCCCCCCCCCTTCCCCCCCCTCCCCCCCCCCCCCCCCCCCCCCCCCCCCCCCCCAGACACACACACTCTCACTACTCTCTTCTGATATTACTTCCATGGGTATGCAGGAGAAGTTTGATTAATTTGACCAACAACAAAAAAGAATAAGTAAAACAAGCGTCCGAAGGACTCAAGCAAAGGGTTCAACAAAACAGGCCATGATACAAAAACCACTGTTCATTGTACTGTGCCAAACTACCCTCCAAAGAGTGCATATATCTAAGGTCGGAACATCTCTGTTTCAGCATGCAAAGAAAACCTTGAGTACTTGGCATTGCATTAGTCATGGATACTTTAAATATGTAATACTTGGCCAGTAACAAGATGTAATTGAGTCCAAAATCTGTTTCAGTACCTTCTTTACAGCCAAATATGATCAAGGTGTCTGACAGAGTCAAAAAAACTACAGTGTTGACAACTGGAGGTAAGAATTTGGTTAAGGTCATTCCAAAATGTGTTAACAATATCACAATCCCATAACAGGTGTTGTATTGTCTGAGTTTCTGTTTGACAGAAATTACATATTGGATCTTCGACAATATTACAGTCATACAGGTATTTTCTGGTGGGCAGTATACGATGTAATACCCTCAATTGGAACCATTTCATCTTTATGTCATGAAACTTACTACATTGTTTGAAGATATTAAACCAGTTGAGATCTTCAAAAACACTGTTCCACTTTAACACTGCTGAAGAACGAACATCTGACTTCATAAGTATAGATTGGACACTCTTTCCTCCTTCTTTGATAGATTTCCAAACTTTTGTGTCTGCTATACGGTTCTTGGAATCAAACTTAATTCCAAACTTTTGTTGATATTGCACTATAGCATTTATAATACCATTGTACAACAGAAAATTAGTTCTATTGAGATTTGGGTACAGGTCATTGAACTCTCTAAAGGTAAGAAATCTGTTATTATGTGCATCGAATAATTGATGGATAAATAGAATATTTTCGTCAAACCATTGTTTAACAAATACAACATGTCTGTCCCTCAATATATGGCTTCTATGAACAGTTATATTCAGATCAGGATGTAAGAAATGTAGATCTTGATCAAATTATCAAGGATGCCAATAAACTAACACAAGAAGAAAGAAATCAGCTGGAAGGACCATTGACTCTAAATGAAATCGGCGTAGCGTTAAAGAATATGAATAATAACAAGAGTCCTGGATCTAATGGCTTTACGGTAGAATTTTATAAATTTTTCTTTGCGGATATAGGTACCTTTTTGGTCAGATCATTAAACGATGGGTTTGAGAAACAATGTATGTCAGTTACACAAAGACAAGGGGTGATTATCTGTATATCCAAGGACGATAAACCAAAGCAATATTTGAAAACTTGGAGGCCAATTTCCCTATTGAACACTGCGTACAAAATTGCCTCGGCCTCAACAGCTAACCGAATAAAATATATTTTGCCAAAAATAATCCATGATGATCAAAAGGGTTTCATGAGCGGGCGTTACATTGGTGAAAATATTAGAAAATCTATGACGTACTACAGTATACTGAAGAAGAAGGTATTCCGGGTTTGCTTCTCAGTATAGATTTTGAAACGGCGTTCGATAGTATCTCCTGGTCTTTTTTTTTTTAATAAAGCACTAATGGTTTTCAATTTTGGACCGGATATGATAAAGTGGATTTCCACCTTTTACAATAGTATAATATCCTGTGTGTCTGTAAATGGGCAGTATTCAAAGTGGTTTCCAGTCAGACGTGGAGTGCGGCAGGGGGACCCCTGCTCACCTTACTTGTATCTAATTAAAGCAGAGGTTCTGTCACTTCTTATTAGACAAAATCATTACATTAAAGGCATTAAGGTAGGAAGGCAGGAGGTCCTGCTGTCGCAGTTCGCAGACGACACTTATATAAGTCTTGATGGGTCCGAAAAATCATTCAAAGAAACCATAAAAATATTAAGATTCTTTGCCCAGATGTCCGGTCTAAAAATCAATAATGAAAAAACAAACATAGTCTGGGTCGGAAGTATGAAACACTCACGATAAGATACCTCCGTGATGAAAACTTTTGCTGGAATCCGGGGATTTTTAGAATCTGGGTATTCAGTTTTGCTTAGACCTGAAAAGAATGACCGAAAAAACTATCATGGAAAATTACACAATATCAAAGATTATTGGGTAAATGGAATAAGAGGGATCTTTCTCCACTAGGTAGGATAACAATAATGAAAACACTAATCATGTCAAAACTTACTTACCTTTTAATAAATTTACCTGATCCACCAGTGAAATTTGTTAAAGAATTACAGTCGTCTCTATTTGCTTTTTTATGGAACTATAAACCTGCTAAAATAAAGAAAAGTGTCGTCTGTAAACAATATGTTGGTGGGTTGCAGATGATTGATGTACAAGCATATATTACCTCTCTGAAGCTATCCTGGCTTAAAAGGTTAACTTATGAAGGAAGTCTACAGACTTTTGTTTGATTTATTCCAAAGTTTGTAAACTAGCTAAACTGGGGGAAGAATATGTGATGCTTGTCTGAAATGTTAAAAACCCTTTTTGGAATGTTCCTGAGACATTACAAGCATCTTTACGGAAATGTCTTCATCAAATCTGCGAATTGACTGAAGCATCATTTAACTGAAAATTTCATTGTTAGGTTATGGTTGGTTACGATTGTGTCATTATATTTATTACCTTTATTATTCTGTGTGTAGAAGGTAATTATGAGGATGCTACGGATTATTTTGTTGTTGATTCATAGTGTGGGTGCGTGCTAATGGGGTGGTGTGTTGTGTGCATGGCTTGTGTTGTGTCGTTTTTGGATAGATGCTGTTGGATTACAGATGTTTGACCGAGATACTTTTGATTGTTGCCGAATTTTCATTGTACAATATTCATTGTGAAAATAATTTCATTTATTAATTAATGTTTAGTAGTTTTATTATTTTATCAAATGGTTTTATATTGCTTCATTTTTTGTGTTCTCTCATTGATTTCGATCTGCATCACACTTTAATGTATACTTTAATAGATTTGGTCTGCTTGAGCTTAGAGCTGTGTCAGGCTTGTGCTGGGTGGCTGTATATGTTGGTTATGCTGTGTGTGAGTTATGGGGGATTGTCTTCTTTGACAGTTCTTGCTATTATTACCATCTCAAAATTCCAAAATTGGTGTGAATCCATGTGGCCTTTGTAATACGAAAACGTCTATACACGTTGTTTTCAAGTTTCACTATGCTATTCATTTACATGTTCAATGCTTTCGCTGTTCGACATATCCTGAGTCTTTAGCCAGTTTAATGCTATCAAATCAGAATTTAGGTCTGACAGTGTTGTTTCTGTTTTTGTCAAATTCTGAAAATTAGTAAGTGGTGTGTGTGTGTGTGTGTGTGTGTGTGTGTGTGTGTTGTGTGGTGTGTGTGTGTGTGTGTTTATTTTGACGTTTTACATTTTAACTAAATTTATTTTGCTGGGTTGCTGTTCTTGAGTTACCCTACTTTTTATTGTTTATTGTTGCTGAGTTACCCTACTTGTATATTATTCATTTTTTTCATGTTTATTTATGTCACTAATGTATAGTTAGTCAGCAGCACGATTGTAATTTCTCAGAATTGAGATAATAAAGTATTCTTGAATCTTGAATCTTAATATATATGACGGAAAGAATTCACAAGTGTTTAGGATTACAGAGGTGATGTGCATTCAGAACATGCCAGAATCAGACAGGCTGAATGGGTCATACAAAATAAAAGAATGCGTCAAATAAAATATGACGCGGAAGACGGACATGACGCATAGCGTAAAAACCCACATTGCTGGACAGTGTCACACAAAGTTGATTACTATCCGACAGTGACAAGATGTTATGCTCAGTTAATCCGAATTCTGACGAACGTTGATCCAGGCGCTTAAAATTCTCACACGCACGTTTGCAAACGCTTGTGCGCCAGCCATACACAGAGAGAGGAGAGAGAGAGAGGAGAGAGAGAGAGAGAGAACAGCCGTATTGAAGGTTGAATTAAATACAGTGAAACATGTGCAGAAAAAAAGTAGCAATCCCCATCACACACACACACACACACACACACACACACACACACACACACACAACACACACACACACACACCATACACACACACACGCACGCACGCACGCACGCACGCACGCACGCACACACACACACACACACACACACACACACACACACACACACACACACACACACGCACGCACGCACACGCACGCACACGCACGCCCACGCACGCACACACACACACACACACACACACACACACACACACACACACACACACACACACACATTCACTTCCCACCTCCATCACCCCACTTCCCTCCCAGGTGTGACTGCCATGGTAACATATGGCATTTCGCTGTTATCTGCACCACGGGTAGGAAAGTGGGAATCGCTGCAACTTGGACCAAAAGAAAGGGGAGAAGGTGTGTGTGTGTGTGGTGGGGGGGGGGGGGGGGTCGCCAATCACACTATGGTTTCCCATCTGCTGTCGTCAGATATGTGCTCTCTCTCTCTCTCTCTCTCTCTCTCTCTCAGCATGAGCTTTAAGGAATCTACCCTGCAATGCATGACTGAAAAGGAATTGCTTGTTGACGTCAGTGGGGGGGGGGGGGGGGGGGGGGGGAGGGGGGGGGGCACTGAAAACGGCTCAACCATAGATTTAATGCTGTGACAGTTTTTCCGCTCATCTGCAAGTGCCTTTTCATTGTGTCAACAAACAAAACAAAACAAAAAGAAGAAAGAAAGAAAGAAAGAAACAGAAAGAGGAGACGTGGGACCATAAAATATCGTCATAGAAAAAACGTCATGAGCAAAAACGGTAAAAATGTATCAGCTGAACAGGCACTGGAACCGACACCACCCCCGCCCCTACCTTCCGCTCCCTCCTCCCACTCCCTATCACTCCCCCCACACCCTGTCTCCTCCTTGCCTATACAGCAGTTCCCTTATGTAGCTAGAGAAGAGTTTTCATATCTGTAACATACTTTTTTTTTTTTTTTTTAATTTCATTTTCCCAGTTTCTCCTCTTCAAACTCGCCTCTCCCCTCCCCTCAAGTCCAAATCTTTGCCAGACAGTTCAGTTGTTGGCCTGCGCTTGTTTTTCCCCCACTATTAGATTGTTCGTCTATGTATTTGTCTGACTTTATTCAAGTCTAAAAGGCTGTGCCAGTCTTGAATAAAAGTTACTTTGTGTTAGGTTTGCTTATGGGAGCAAAACATACCCCATTGTTTACTGTTTATCGTTTACTGTTCCCTACCTCATTTCATTTCCGATTATACAGCAAGATTTTGGCACTGTTCGTTTGGTGTTCAGACTTTGGATCTAAATTCCGTACCTGTGTTAGATGCCTACATTGATTGATGTAACATGACACTGTACATTTCAGATCAATGAATACGAAGCTCCGTGTTCAATTTAAGATATACTGTGCACAAAAAGAAACGCATATTTTTTTCGCTGAAATTATTAGAAACTTTTGACAGAAACATGCCCGTATAGCAGGGAACTCTGTCCAGTGTGAATAGTCAGACATAATGAATAGACATAACAGTAGACTGATGTCTTATTTCTTTTGTGGTTGTAATATTTTGAATGCTAAATGACGCATGAAATGACTGAAATAGAAATATGCGTTTCTTTTTGTGCATAGTATATGAATCGACAGACTGCGACAAATATTTAACCTTAATAGGTACAAGGTATAATTATGGGTAAGCTTGGAACATCCTTTTCTGGGAATGTCTGTTTAGTTTGTTCTGTGTGCTCTGTGTTGCCATTTCTGCTAGGCCATTCGGTGTCGTAAGCAAACCTTCGTTTGAAGTTATGGGCGTATAATCATCATCATCGTCGTCGTCGTCATCGTCATTGTTGTCGTCATCATCGTCATTATCATCATCGTCGTCATCGTCATCTTCATTATAATCAGTAGTAGTAGTAGTAGCAGTAGTAGTAGCACCACCACCACCACCACCACCACCATCATCATTACTGTTATTTAAAAACTATGAAATTCTAAAACCGTGTCCAGTGCAAAATGTCACGGAGCTTCTCTTCACATTTAATCGTCAAACGTGCAGACATTTCATGTCTAGAGACAGTGTGTTAATTAAGTAACGACCACAGATACACACCCGCACGCATTGTCTGGCACACAAATATAAACATTCATACAGACATATTAAGACATGCATACAGATGTAATAAAAAGGTTAAAAAGTCAAGTCCTGTAACCTGATTACCGTAGGGACAGTGGAAAGCCAGAGACTCTCCGTGTCTTGGGCATGTCCTTAGGGGGCGGAGCCCATTACTCTCCATCCTACGCTTTCACTTCACGAAGCTGAATCAAGTCTCCAGTTACTGCTTGGCAGACAGACCAGGTTTTCAAGCTGTAAATCTCCAACCCCACAAGAGCAGAACACCTAACCGTTTTGACTACAGGCCCCTATCTTTTTTTTCTGAATATATCCGAGCATGTGTACACACGTACATATGCACGTGTATGCATGCGTGTGTACACACGTACATACACGAGTGCATACAGACGAACAGACAGACAGACATAAGTATATATGTACAGGAAGTAAAGCTCCGATCAAAAATATTGCAACGTTCGCAAGCAAACAAAAAGAAACGAAATGAATCAAAAGAAACAATATTCCAGCACATGCACGCGCGCGCGCGCACACACACACACACGCACACACGCACGCACACACACACACACACACACACACACGCGCGCGCGGCACGCGCACGCATGCACGCACGCACACGCACACACACACACCACACACACACACACACACACACACCACAACACACAACACACACTCCTCTTTCCTTCAAACGAAACAATTGGATGTTCAGCATCTGAATAAATATTCCGAGCTCAATTTTTACAAATACTGCACAAACTCTCTTTGGAAATTGGGGTGTAGCTTCAGATCCATCCGTTGATTGTCGTTTCCATGAAAACTGAACTTGGAATGATACACGTCAGGAAACAAGCAAAGCAAGAAACAAAAACAAAACAAAAGTAAACAAGCAGAAGAACAAGATGAAGCAGAAAGTGGATTTGACGGGGGGAGAAGGGGGAGCAAGAGGAGGAGAAGAGAGGAGGAGGAGGAGGAGGAGGAGGAGGAGGAGGAGGAGGGCGGAGCAGGAAGAGAAGGAGGAGGAGGAGAGGAAGAAGGTGGAATGGAGGAGGAGTAGGAGAAGGAGAGGGAGGAAGACAGGGGGGGGGGGGGGAGAAGCGGAAGGAGGAGGAGGAGGAAAAGGAGATGGAGGAAAAAAGAAGGAATAGGAACTAAAGAGAAGAGAAAGAAAAAGAAGAAAAAGGACGATGGAAGAAGGAGAACAACAAATGCATTAGCGATAACAACAAAGGAGAGAGAGAGAGAGAGAGAGAGAGAGAGAGAGAGAGAGAGGAGAGAGAGAGAGAGAGAGAGAGAGAGAGAGAGAGAGAGAACGAACAACATTAACAACAACAACTGCAACTACAAGAACGACAGCAAGAGCAACCAAAACAAACAACAACAACAACAACAACAACAACAACATCAACAGGGGAAATGGGTTCGCACCAAATAAACAAATTAAGTCATCCTATACCGCGGAACTCACACACATCAGCTCCCAACTAATTGTTCGGCGAGGTGTGATCATTTAGTTAAAACAATGTCTTAACATCAGGCGTTCATCATTCATATTTCAGTATTTGTTCACTAACCCCTCAAACTGCTTAATTAACTGCCTCAAACTGCTATGAACACCTCCTGTGTCTTTGATTTTACTTTTCAAATTCTGTGGGCAAAATACTACGGGGCGTAACTCTGCAAAAATGTCCACTGCATGACGAATTTCAGCGATAATGCGTGTCAGATTTGCCGCTAAATGATGGAAAGTGCTCCCACCTGGCTGTGATGGAAGAGTTATCGATGGATGATTATCCAGACCATTTTCCAATTGATCATGGCTTTCCTTAAGTGCAGGCAGCTCTCGTCTTCTGTAAATATCTTCAGGAAAATGTTCGGTGTCGTAGTCAGAGGGTTACCACCTCAAGCCTGCCCTCTGGGGATTTTTTTTTTCCTCTTGGATCCAAGTCACTGCATTGTGTTCACACACACACACACACACACACACACACACACACACACACACACACACACACACATACACGCGCGCATGTACGCACACACACACACACACCACACACACACACACACCACACACACACACCACACACCACACACACACACACACACACACACACACACACACACACACACACACACACACACACACACACACACCACACACACACACACACACACACACACACACACCACACACACACACACACACACACACACACACACACACACACACCGCGGCCTCACAGAAATCAGCGAAAGAAGCAGTGACAAAGGACGAAGTCTCCACGCAGATCGAGCAGAGGAAGAAGAAGTGGGGGCTGGGTGTGACACACTCTCAGGAAGCCAGCACACAACACCACTCGTCACACTCTGACCTCTCAAGCCTTGGTAATCAACAGAACAGTAGGCTTAAACGATAGCACAGAGTTGAGTCCGCGGGAGGAGAGCTTGTCGGTAAAGGTCTGTGGTCTGCAGCAGGGGCAAGGGGCCCGAAATACGTAAGACCCAAGTCACTGAAGCACCTAAGACACAAACAACGTTGCTCTCCTGAACAACAACAAAGCCCAAACGCTTCTTCCCCAACTTAGGAGTGCGCTAGGGCTGTCTCTTCTGTGCTATCTGTTCAACTTCTTTTTCGGAGAATGCAGGTAACGCTAACAGACTCCAACATCTCCATCTCCACTGGAGGTCAGGCTCTCTGTAGTCTATGGACTCCAACTTCTCCATCTCCACGGAGGTCAGGCTCTCTGTAGTCTATGGACTCCAACTTCTCCATCTCCACTGAAGGTCAGCTCTCTGT
The DNA here is from genome assembly GCA_018398815.1 of Conus ventricosus. NCBI lineage: Eukaryota > Metazoa > Mollusca > Gastropoda > Neogastropoda > Conidae > Conus > Conus ventricosus. The sequence continues at coordinate 109,066,936 of CM031598.1, forward strand.
AGTCTATGGACTGCAACTCTCCATCTCCACTGAAGGTCAGGCTCTCTGTAGTCTATGGACTGCAACATCTATCTCCACTGAAGGTCAGCCTCTCTGTAGTCTATGGACGCAACATCTCCATTCCAAGGTCAGCCTCTCTGTAGTCATGGATCAACATCTCAGCTCCACCGGAGGTCAGCCTCTCTGTAGTCTATGGACTCCAACATCTCCATCTCCACTGGAGGTCAGCCTCTCTGTAGTCTATGGACTCCAACATCTCCATCTCCACTGGAGGTCAGGCTCTCTATAGTCTATGGACTCTAACATCTCCATCTTCACTGAAGGTCAGCCTCTCTGTAGTCTATGAACTCCAACATCTCCAGCTCCACTGAAGGTCAGCCTCTCTGTAGTCTATGGACTGCAACATCTCCATCTCCACTGAAGGTCAGGCTCTCTGTAGTCTATGGACTGCAACATCTCCAGCTCCACTGAAGGTCAGGCTCTCTGTAGTCTATGGACTGCAACATCTATCTCCACTGAAGGTGAGCCTCTCTGTAGTCTATGGACTCCAATATCTCCATCTCCATGGAAGGTCACCCTCTCTGTAGTCTATGGATTCTAACATTTCATCTCCACTGGAGGTCAGGCTCTCTGTAGTCTATGGACTCCAGCAACATCTCCACTGAAGGTCAGGCTCTCTGTAGTCTATGGACTCCAACATCTCCATCTCCACTGAAGGTCAGCCTCTCTGTAGTCTATGGACTGCAACATCTCCATCTGCACTGAAGGTCAGGCTCTCTGTAGTCTATGGACTGCCAACATCTATCTCCACTGAAGGTCAGCCTCTCTGTAGTCTATGGACTGCAACATCTCCACTCCACTGAAGGTCAGCCTCTCTGTAGTCTATGGACTCCAACATCTCCAGCTCCACGGAGGTCAGCCTCTCTGTAGTCTATGGACTCAAACATCTCCATCTCCACTGGAGGTCAGCCTCTCTGTAGTCTATGGACTCCAACATCTCCATCTCCACTGGAGGTCAGGCTCTCTGTAGTCTATGGACTCTAACATCTTTCCCTCTTCACTGAGGTCAGCCTCTCTGTAGTCTATGAACTCCAACATCTCCAGCTCCACTGGAGGTCAGCTCTCTGTAGTCTATGGACTCCAACATCTCCATCTCCACGGAGGTCAGCTCTCTGTAGTCTATGGACTCCAACATCTCCAGCTCCACTGAGGTCAGGCTCTCTGTAGTTATGGACTGCAACATCTCATCTCCACTGAAGGTAGCCTCTCTGTAGTCTATGGACTCAATATCTCCATCTTCCACTGGAAGGTCACGCCTCTCTGTAGTCTATGGATTAACATTCATCTCACGGAGGTCAGGCTCTCTGTAGTCTATGGACTCGCAACATCTCCACTGAAGGTCAGGCTCTCTGTAGTCTATGGACTCCAACATCTCCATCTCCACTGGAGGTCAGGCTCTCTGTAGTCTATGGACTCCAACATCTCCATCTGCACTGAAGGTCAGGCTCTCTGTAGTCTATGGACTCCAAATCTCATCTGCACTGAAGGTCAGCTCTCTGTAGTCTACAGACTCCAACATCTCCAGCTCCACTGAAGGTCAGCTCTCTGTAGTCTATGGACTCCAACTTCTCATCTCCACCGGAGGTCAGGCTCTCTGTAGTTCTATGGACTCAACATCTCACATCCACTGAAGGTCAGCCTCTCTGTAGTCTACAGACTCCAACATCTCCACTCCACTGAAGGTCAGCCTCTCTGTAGTCTAGGACTCCAACATTTCCATTTCCACGGAGGTCAGCCTCTCTGTAGTCATGGACTCCAACATCTCCATCTCCACCGGAGGTCAGGCTCTCTGTAGTCTATGGACTCCAACATCTCCATCTCCACCGGAGGTCAGCCTCTCTGTAGTCTACGACTCCAACATCTCCATCTCCACGAAGGTCAGCCTCTCTGTAGTTTATGGACTCCAATATCTCCATCTCCACCGGAGGTCAGCCTCTCTGTAGTCTATGGACTCTAACATCTCCATCTCCACTGAAGGTCAGCTCTCTGTAGTCTATGGACTCCAACATCTCCATCTCCACGGAGGTCAGCCTCTCTGTAGTCTATGGACTCCAACATCTCCATCTCCACGAAGGTCAGGCTCTCTGTAGTCTATGGACTCCAACATCTCCATCTCAACCGGAGGTCAGGCTCTCTGTAGTCTATGGACTCCAACATCTCTATTTCCACTGAAGGTCAGGCTCTCTGTAGTCTACAGACTCCAACATCTCCAGCTCCACTGAAGGTCAGCCTCTCTGTAGTCTATGTATCTAACATTTCATTCCCTTGAAGGTCAGGCTCTCTGTAGTCTATGGCTCAAATCTCCATCTCCACTGAAGGTCAGCT
>CM031598.1:109074320-109076820 GCA_018398815.1 Conus ventricosus
AGGGCGTTCCATTACCACGTGAAGGGACATCATTGCTCCCTGGCAGATGCCATTCTGTAATGGCCACTGGATGTGACATGACAGAACCTCCTCATCATGATCGTCAGTGTATCAATAATACTAACAACAATAGTAATAGCAGCGACAATATAACCACTGCCATTACTACAACAACAACTACTACTACTACTACTACACTACTACTACTACTACTATACTACTACTACTTACATTGCTGCCACTACCACTACTAATGCTACTGCTGCTGCTTCTTTTTCTGCTGCAGCATCTACTATTGCTATGTACAATAATGATGATGATAATGATAAAAAATAATGGTAGTAATGATAATGATAATGATAATCATCATCATCATCATCATCATCATCATCATCATGATAATAATAACAATAACAATAATGAATAATAACAATGATGATAATAATGATGATCATCATCATCATCATTATGATAATGATAATAGTGATAATGATAATAATGATGATGATGATGATGTGATGATGATGATGATGATATGATGATGATGATGATGATGGAAAGTAGGCATCCTTCAGTCTCGAAAGACTATGGAGTTGCGCTCTAGGTGTCTATTCTGGTACAGCGACGGGTGTGGCTGGCCAGTCCGACGCGGGAATGACAGTCACTGGCTCAAAGGGCACAGATGAAGTCTGACGCTGGTCTGTCTGCCTGGGCTGCAGCCTTTCTTCTCATTCTCTTTTCCCCGTGCTGCTGAGCGAGTGTCTCTTCGAACTTGGAAAGACCTTTCTGCACAGTTTGTCTCCAGGCTGACCGTTCGAGGGCTGTTGCTTCCCAGTTGTTCTGGTCGATGTTCAAGGCTTTTAGGTCCCTCTTGCACACGTCTTTGAATCGCAGCTGTGGGACGTTTTCCCTGCACAAGTTCTCCATAGAGGGTGTCTTTAGGGATCCGTCCGTCATCCATGCGCACGACATGGCCGAGCCAGCGCATACGTCTCTGTTTCAGCAGCGTGTACATGCTGGTGCATCCGGCTCTTTCCAGGACAGCGTTGTTTGGGACTTTGTCCTGCCAGGTGATGTTCAGAATGCGTCGGAGGCTACGCATATGAAAAGCACTGAGCTTTCGCTCTTGTCGGGCACGCAAAGTCCAAGACTCGCTGCCATACAGGAGGGTGATAACAATAATAATAATAATAATGATTATGATGATGACGACGATGATGATGATCATGATGATGATGATGATGATGATGATGATGATTGATGTGATGTGATGATGATGATGATGATGATGATGAATGATGATGATGTGATGATGATGATGATGATGATGCTGATGGCGATGATGATGATGATGTGATGATGATGATGATGATGATGATGATGATGATGATGATGATGATGATGATACCACTATACTGATGGTGATGATTGTACATGCGTGACTAAACCGGTGGTGCACAACACGAAGAAGTCGACAACCGGGCCATTGATGCAGCCAGTTTATCACATAATACCCCGGATATGCAACAGCTCGATTGCGTCACTTTTTAAATAACACCTCCACCCGCAACCCACCCCGCCTAGTTCCTCCCCCTCCCCCATCCGCCTCCCCTTCCTTCGCTACTACCCCCCCCCCCCCCCCAACAATATTAAGACCACAGATATTGTGAATGATGTGACAGACGGTCAATATGCTTTAAGCGGTCGTTAGAGAGAGAGAGAGAGAGAGAGAGAGAGAGAGAGAGAGAGAGAGAGAGAGGAGAGGAGAGGAGAGGAGAGATAGAGACAGAGAGACAGAGAGGAAGTGAAAGACACACACACACACACACACACACACACACACACACACACCACACACACACACACACACACACACACAACACACACCAATGCGCGCACACCACACACACACACACACGACGCCCCGCAGCACGCACGCACGACGCGCACACACACACACACACACACACACACACACACACACACACACACACACACACCACACTCACTCACTCACTCACTCACTCACATACACGTAGAGACAGACAGATAGACACGCAGAGAGGGACATACAGAAAGACAGGCACAGAGAGAGAGAGGGGGGGGGGATGACGGTGGTAATGATAATGATTCTTTGTTTCATTCTTTATTTGACAGACAGACACAGACACAGACAGACACACAGATACACAGACACACAGACACAGATACAGAGAGACAGACAGACAGACAGACAACACACACACACACACACACACACACACACACACACACACACACACACACACACACACACACACACACACACACACGGATGAACAGAGATAGAGACAGACAGACAGACAGACAGATAGACAGACAGGCAGACAGACAGACACAAACACAGACAGAGAGGTAGTGAGACAGAAGGAGAGAAACAGAGAGAGACAGAGAGAAACAGAGAGAGAGAGAGAGACAAACTCAAACTCAAAAACTCAAACTGATTTAATGTTTAGGCACA
>CM031598.1:109081820-109084320 GCA_018398815.1 Conus ventricosus
TGGGGAGGGGACAGGTAAGAATGGGACGGCGTGGGGGGGGGACGGGTAAGAATGGGACGGCGTGGGGAGGGGGGGTAAGAATGGGACGGCGTGGGGAGGGGGGGTAAGAATGGGACGGCGTGGGGAGGGGAGGGTAAGAATGGGGGCGGCATGGGGAGGGGACGGGTAAGAATGGAACGGCGTGGGGAGGGAGGGGTAAGAATGGGACGGGTGGGGAGGGGACGGGTAAGATGGGACGGCGTGGGGAGGGGACGGGTAAGAATGGGACGGCGTGGGGAGGGGGGGTAAGAATGGGACGGCGTGGGGAGGGGGGGTAAGAATGGGACGGCGTGGGGAGGGGACAGGTAAGAATGGGGGCGGCGTGGGGAGGGGGGACGGGTAGAATGGGACGGCGTGGGGAGGGGGGGTAAGAATGGGACGGCGTGGGGAGGGGGGGTAAGAATGGGACGGCGTGGGGAGGGGAGGGGTAAGAATGGGACGGCGTGGGGAGGGGGGGGACGGGTAAGAATGGGACGGCGTGGGGAGGGGGGGTAAGAATGGGACGGCGTGGGGAGGGGATGGGTAAGAATGGGACGGCGTGGGGGAGGGGACGGGTGAGAATGGGACGGCGTGGGGAGGATAAGTACTGGGATGGGGGTCAGAAGAAAGATGCGAGCGGGAGACGGGGGGGGGGGGGGGGGGGGGGGGGGGTAAAGCGCGGCAGATCGAAAGAAAGGGAAGTGGGAAGGTGGTGTGTGTGTGTGTGTGTGTGTGTGTGTGTGTGTGTGTGTGCGTGCGTGCGTAGCGTGCGTGCGTGCGTGCGTGCGTGCGTGCGTGCGTGCATGCGTGTGTGTGTGTGTGTGTGTGTGTGTGTGTGCGTGCGTGTGTGTGTGTGTGTGTGTGTGTGTGTGTGTATGTGCGTGGCGTGTCGTGCGTGGTGCGTGCGTGCGTGCGTGTGTGTGTGCGTGCGTGTGTGTGTGTGGTGTGTGGTGTGTGTGTGTGTGTGTGTGTGTGTGTGTGCAAATTTCGATGCTCTAAATCATAAATTACCAATGGAAGTAGATCGTCGATTTGCCATTCCAAAAGAGAAAGGTTATGTAATAAATGTGACATGCTGGAATAGGAGATGAATTTCATTTTATCATGGACTGTTCATCATACGTTACTTTGCGCAACACGTATTTGCCAAAAGGACTTCTCTCCCCAATCTGTCTACAATTTTTGTCAAATGATGTCTTCTACTAATCGAAAACAAATGCTTCTTTTGTCAATGTATATTAGATCATCTCAAGTGTTGTAAATTGTTAGTGTGTCTTCTACTAATCGAAAACAAATGCTTCTTTTGTCAAAGTATATTAGATCATCTCAAGTGTTGTAAATTGTTTGTGTGTGTCAGCATTGACTAGCAATTTATGTTACATTTTGGCTTGTTTGTTTTCCTTTTCTGTTATTGCTTTAAACTCACCTTCCTCCATACTCCCAAGGGGCAAAAGGAATAAATATTGTTCTTGTTCTTGTGTGTGTGTGGCGGGGGGGGGGGGGGGGGGGCAGGGGGGAATATAAATCCACACTAAAGAAGCTGGCTTTTACAGGAGGAGACTGCTGACTCCCTGGCAAAGGAGGGCACTACCAAGGAGCAGATGGACAGATCTACGGCTACCCTGAATCCAGGATCACCATTAAGGCCAAGCTGCCCGAACAAGTGGAAGCAGCAGCATCCACGCCACAACAGAGCAGACCCGTACTACCTGCTGACGCGACGAGAGAGGTGTATCTTCAGCTCAGGACAGGCCACAACCGCCTGAAACACCCCCTATCATTAAACTCCGCATCGGCAACACAGAGCAGTGCCCTGCAGAAAGGGGCAGCAACAGAAATCGTGAGGACAGTCCGGTGGCCCGAATACCTGCGAAGCTGACAGGCCTGAGTACTACCACCGCAAAAAAGGGGGGAAAATTTTTTTTTTTGGGGGGTTTTTTTTTTTTGGGGGGCCCCGGGGGGGGGGGGGAAAAAAAGGGGTGCCCCTTTTTTTTTTTTTGGGTGTTTTGGGGAGGGGTTGTTTTTTTTTGGGGGGTTTGTTTTGGGTTTTCCCCGGGACCCTTTTTGGTTTTTTTGGGGGGGGGGGGGGGTTTTTTTTTTTTTTTTTTAAAAAAAACCCCCTTTTTAATTTTCCCCCCCCGGGGGGTTTTTTTTTGGGGGAAAAAAAAGGGGGGGTTTTTTTTCCCCAAAAACCCCTTTTTCCGAAACTTTTGGAAAAAAATTTTTTAAAAAAAATTTTTTAAAAAAAGGGGGGGTTTTTTAAAAAAAAAAAATTTTTTTTTTTTTGGGGGGAAAACTAGGGGTTTTTAAAATTTTTTTAAAAAAACTTTTCCCCTTTTCAAAATTTGGATTTTTGGGGGGGTTTTTTTTTTCCCCCCCTTTTTTTAAAAAAAAAAATTTTTTTGGGCTTTTTGTTTTCCTTTTTTTTTTAAAAAAAACCCCCTTTTTTTTCCCCCCAAAAAAAATTTTTTTTTTGGAGGGG
>CM031598.1:109089320-109094320 GCA_018398815.1 Conus ventricosus
GGGAAAAACCCGGGCCCTTTTCCTTTTTTGGGGTTTTTCCCGGGGGGGGGGTTTTTTGGGGTTTTTTTTTGGGGGTTTTTTTTCCCCCCTTTTTTGGGGGTGCCATTTGGGTTTTTTAAAAAATTAAACCCTTTTTTTTTTGGGGGGGGTTTTTTTGGGGGATTGCCGGGTTTCCCCTTTTTGGGGGGGGGTTTTTTTTTTTTTTGTTTTGCCCTTTTTTTTTTGGGGGGAAAATTTAAAGGGGTTTTTAAATTTTTGTTTTTTTTGGGGGGTTTTGGAAAGGGGGGAAAATTTTTTTTTTTGTTTTTTGGTTTTTTTTGGGGGGGTTTTAAAAAAAATTTTTTTTTCTGTTTTTTTTGGTTTTTTAAAAAGGGGGGAAAAAACCCCCCTTTTTTTTTTTTGGGGAAAAAACCAAAGGGTCAAAAAGCGTTTTTTTGTCTTGTACATTTTTCCCCTTTTCCCCGGGGGGGGTATTTTTTTTTTTTTTTTTTTTTTTTTTTTTTTTTTTTGTTTTTTTTTTTTTTTTTGGGGGAACCCCGCAAAAAAAAAAACCCCCCCCCCCCCCCCCCCCCACCAAAACAACCCCACACACACACAAAAAAAAAAACCCCCCCCCCCACACACACAAAAAAAAAAAAAACCAAAAAACACACACAAACCCCCCCCCCCCCCCCCCCCCCAAACACACACACACAACCCCACCAAACCCCAAAAAAAAAAGGGACCAAAACAACAAAACCCCCCCACACACACACACAAACACCAAAAAAAGGGAAAACGGGGCCCCCCCCAACCCCAAAAAAAAAACCCCCCCCACACACACACACCCCCCCCCCCCCAAAACCCCCCCCCCCCCCCCCCCAAAAAAACCCCCAAACACCACACACACAAATCACCACACAAACCCAAAACACAAAACCCCCCACACACACACACAAAAAACCCCACAAACCCCCACCAAAACAAAAAACCCCCCCCCCCCCCCAAAAAAAAAAAAAAAAAAAATTTAAAAAAAAAAAAAAAATTTTTTTTTTATCGCCGGGGGAAAATTTTTTGGTTTAAAATTTTTTTGGGGGTTTTTTAAAAAAAAAAAGGGGTTTTTTAAAAAAAAAAAAATTTTTTCCTGGAAAAAAGGGGGAAGCTTTTGACTACCCCCCCGGGGGTTTTTACTTTTTTTTTTTTTAAAACCCCCAAAAAAAACCCCCCCTTCCCCCCTTTTTTTTCCCCCCCCCCCCCCCCCCCCTTTTTCCCCCCCTCCTCCTTTCCTTCCCCCCCCCTCCCCCCTTTTTTTAAAAAAAATTTTAAAAATTTTTTTTAAAAATAAATTTTAAAAAAAAAAAAAAATCAAAAAAAAAAAAACAAACCCAAAAAAGAAAAAAACAAAAACAAATACTTTTTCCCCTTTTACAAACCCCCTTTTTTTCTTCCCTTTTTTTTGGGGGGTTTTTTTGGGGGTTTTTTTTTAAAAAAAAATTAAAATTTTAAAAAAATTTTTTTTTTAAAAGGGGGGAAAAAAAAAGGGGGGGCCCCAAAAAGGGGGGGGGAAAAAAGAACAGAAAAAAAAAAAAGGGGAGAGAAGAGAAAAAAGGGGGGGCGACAGGGGAAGGGAAAAAAAGGGGGGGGGAAAAAACCCAAAGGAAAAAGAAGGGGGGGAAAAAAAAAAAAAAGGGGGGGGGGGGAAAAAAAAAAAAAAAGGGGGGAAAAAAAAAAACCCCCCCGGGGGGGGCCCTTTTTTTCTTTTTTTGGGGTTTTTTCCCCCTTTTTTTTTTTTTTCCCCCGGGTTTTTTAAAAAAAATTTTTTTTTTCCCCGGGGTTTTTTCCCTTTAAAAATTTTTTTTCCAAAACCCCGGGGTTTTAAAAATTTTTTTTTTAATTTAAAAAATCCCAAATAAAAAAAAAACCCCCCCAAAAAATTAACCCCCAAAAAAATAAAAACCCCCCCCCCGGAAAAAAAAAAAAAAAACCCAAAACCCCCCCCCCTTTTTTTTTTTGGGAAAAAAATTTTAAAGGAAAATTTAAAAATTTTTCCTTCCCCCAAAAAAAAAAAATTTTAGGGGGGAAAAAAAAATTTTTAAAAAAAATTTTTTAAAAAATTTAAACCCAAAAAAAAAAAATAAAAACCCCGGGGCCCAAAAACCCCCTTTTTTTTTTTAAAAAAAAAACCCCCCAAAATTTTTCCAACCATTTCTCCCAAAAATTTTCCCAAAACCCCCCCTTTTTTTTCCCCCCCCCCTTTTTTTCCCTTCCCCCCCCCTGGGGGGGGCCCCCCAAAAAACCCCTTTTTTTCCCCCCCCCCAATTTTTTGGGCCCCCCCCCTTTCCCCCCCCTTAAAAAAAAAAATTTTTCCCCCCCGGGCCCCCCCCCCCCCCAAAAATTTTTCCTTGGGGCCCCCCCCCCGGGGGGGGGGGGGGGGGGGGGGCCCCCCCAAAAGGGGGGGGGGAAAAAAAAAAAACCCCCCCAAAAAAAAAAAAAATTTTTAAAAAAAAACCCCCAAAATTTTTTTTAAAAAACCCCAAAAAATTTGGGGTTTTTTTTTCCCGGGGGTTTTTTTTTAAATTTTTTTTAAAAAATTTTAAATTTTTGGGGGGGGGTTTTTTTCCCCCTTTTTTTTTTTTTTTTTTTTAAAGGTTTCCCCCCAAAAACCCCTTTTTTTTTGGGGTTTTTTGGGGGGAACCCCCCCGTTTTTTTTTTTTTTGGGGGGGGGTTTTTTTTTTTTGGGGGCCCCCCCCCCCTTTTTTGTTGGGGTTTTTTTTTTTTTTTTTTTTTTCCCCCTTTTTCCTTTTAAAAAATTTTTTTTTTCTTTTTTCCCTTTTTTTCCCCTTTTTTCCCCCCCTTTTTTCCCCCCCCTTTTTAAAAACCCCCCCCTTTTCCCCCCCCTTATTTGGGGAAAAAGGGGAAAAAAAAAAAAAAAAAAAAAGGGAACCCCCCCAAAAAAAAATTAAATTTTTCCCAAAAAATTTTTAAAAAAACCCCCCTTTTTAAAAAAAAAAACCCCCCCCCTTTTTTTTTTTTTTTAAATTTTTTTTTTTTAAATTTTTTTCCCCCTTTTTTTTTTTTTTTTTTTAAACCTTTTTTTTTTTCCTTTTTTTTTTTTTAAAAGGTTTAAGGAAAAAATTTTTTTTTTTTTATTTGGGTTTGGGAAAAAAAAAAAGGGGGGGAAGGGGGGTTTTTTAAAAACCCCCCCCCCCCCCCCCCCCCCCCCCCCCCCCCCCCCCCCCCCCCCCCCCCCCCCCCCCCCCCCCCGGGAAAACCCCCTTCCGGGGTTTTCCCTTTTTTTTTCCCCCCCTTTTTTTTTTAAAAAGGGGGGGGTTTTTTTTTTTTGGGGGAAAAATTTTTTTAAAAATTTTTTGGGGTTTTGGAAAAACAATATTTGTCCTCGACCTATTACAAACAGTTTATCGTTATAATTTTAATCATATTGTGGTTTTCTGTCCAACACTTAAATGGAACAAAGCATATCATAATAGAAGGTTATATATGGACTGATGATAACATATTTTTAGTTAATCCTAGCAATAAACTGAGTGAGTGTCTAGAACAGTTTTATAGACTGTTTGAAGAACGCAGACACTATTTATTATAGATGACTGCTCGGCAGAAAGAGACATAGTTAAAAAGAGAAACACTTTGTCGAAACTAGCTTTCAGTGGAAGACATGCTGGAATAAGTGTGTGGATTTTATGTCAAAAATATAACTCAGTTTTAAAAGACTTTAGAGAACAGTTAAAGACTGTAGTTCTATTTCACATGAAAGACAGAGACTCATTTGAAGAATGTTTGCGCGAAAATGATGTTATTGAAAATGACCAGGAAAAAACACAGGATTAAGCAAAAACTGAAATCTGAAAAGTTTAGTAAATTAGTATTGAAAACGGATAACCCTGCACAGTATGTTTGTTTGTAGGGTCGTTATTTTTTGGTTACTTGTCAGAGAACAGGAATAGGCGGCTTTTTAGGGCACTTTCGCCCAAAAACTCGGTGGAGGAGCAAGTGAGTCTGAAGCGGCATATTACTGTTCTCTCTTTCTTTCCCCTCTTTCTTTCTTTCTTTCCCTCTTCTTTCCCTCTTTCTTTCCCTCTTTCTTTCTTTCTTTCCCTCTTTCTTTCCCTCTTTCTTTCTTTCTTTCCCTCTCTTTCTTTCTTTCCTTTCCCTCTTTCTTTCCCCTCTTTTCTTTCTTTCTTTTCTTTCTTTCTTTCCTTCTTTCTTTCCCTCTTTCTTTCCCTCTTTCTTTCTTTCTTTCTTTCCCTCTTTTTCCCTCTTTCTTTCCCTCTTTCTTTCTTTCTTTCTTTCCTTCTTTCTTTCCCTCTTTCTTTCCTCTTTCTTTCCCTCTTTCTTTCTTTCTTTCTTTCCTTCTTTCTTTCCCTCTTTCTTTCCCTCTTTCTTTCTTTCTTTCTTTCCTTCTTTCTTTCTTTCTTTCTTTCCTTCCTTCTTTCTTTCTTTATTTCTTTGTGGTCTGGCGCTAGTCACTTATAAAGACCACTGTGATATTTTGTTTGTGTTTTGCTTGTTTATTTGTTTAAATGCAAGCTGCTGTCAAAAGTAAGATGGGTGGTGGAGAGGAGGTACGATGCTGGGCCGGAGTAGGGGGCCGGGGAGAGGCGGGGGGAGGGGGGGGCGCGGAGAGGAAGGTAGAACCGATTGAGAGGAAGGGGTGGAGGATGGGAGAACCATGACGCACGTGCTCGAGAAAGACCTCAGGCGTGTGGATGCCTCCGGGTCCTCAGTCAAATCATTCCAATGTAAGCCCGTCAAAATGTTTCTGAACCAGCACAATCCTTTTGCAACTATACGACAAGACAGCTTGGACGAATTCAACTGTCTTGCCGACAGCTACCAGTAGGGGCCTGCTTGGTCAACTGGTTGAAGTATTCTTCTCTTAATCCAAGGTTCCTGGGTTCAATCCCTGCTTGACAGAGCCCCGGTCTGTTGAGATTGTTCTCTTTTGGAGTGCACGTCTGTACACACTCCAACACACTCTCTCTCTCTCTCTCTCTCATCTC
>CM031598.1:109106820-109109320 GCA_018398815.1 Conus ventricosus
CACTAATCAGAAACAGAATACCTTGCGTTGTATTGCACTGTATTGTACGATGGCGTTGTGTTCTCAGTTCATTCAGTTATTCCCGTCGCTCCTCCTGAAGCATAGGCCGCCGACAACAGTCCGCCAGAGTCCTCGGTCCTGGGCTGCCCTTTCTAGTTGTTTCCAGGTGTCCCATCTTCTTGCTGTCTGCCTTAAGGTCCCGTCGCCAGGTGTTTCTTGGCCGTCCTCTTTTTCGTTTTCCCCGGCGGTTCCATGATAACGCCTGTCTGGTGATGTTACTGGCTGGCTTCCTCAGGGTGTGTCCAATCCATCCCCATCTTCTGCGCCGGATCTCATCTTCGGTTGGCAGTTCTGAGTTGCTGATGGTGTTGGGCCAGCGGATCTGGAGGATTCTTCTCAGGCAGCTGTTGATGAAAGTCTGCACTTTCCTGGTGGTGGTCTTTGTTGTCCTCCACGTCTCGGCTCCATACTGACGTTGACGTTGGAGTTGAACAGCCTGATCTTCGTGCGAGTCAATGCCACCTTGGAGCTCCATATGGTCTTCAGCTGCCAGTATGCTGCCCTCGTCTGGCCGATTCTTGCTCTGACGTCTGCGTCTGTGCCACCCTGCTTGTCAATGATGCTGCCCAGATATGTAAAGGCCTCCACTTCTTGAAGCAGAGCAGGATGGAAAAAGCAAGTGGGGGTGGGGGGGGGGGGAGGAGAGCAGGATACGGATACGGATATGTGGGATGGAGCGTGCGCAGAGCGGACAAGATACCCTTGGGATTGTGTGGTGGAAAAATGAACTTGTGAAATGTTTCTTGTTTTATCCATGCAGTTAATCTTTCACAGACATCACTAAACAGAAAAAGAAACAGTTGAACTATTACTAACGCTGAGGTATTTAAAGAGAAAAAAAATGAGGGTGGGGGTCGTTTTATCTGCATTTCACAAACAATAAAAGAAATAATTTCTACAGAGAAAAACATTCAAAAACAAGTATTTCCAGCCTGCCAGGATTCGAATCAGTAACCTTCTGGGCCTGTATGCACGTCGATCCGGATAGAGGGCTATCCGCGAATAGCGCCTATTCGGTGGATAGGCGGCAGATTTTGGTATGCACGTCAGACCTCATAAGCTATCCGACTCGGCTAAACGCGGATAAAGTTATCGGTGCCTCGGGGGTCCGATAGCGAGCCTAAACGCGGATAAATATGGCTGCATTGATGTTTTTCCAAGTGAGACAGCGACGGCAATTGCGAAGAAACCGCATCTTTCGTGACAGAAAGAACCCGTTTGACCTGTACGATGACCCAGAACTGTTCCGAAAGTTCAGGTTTAGGCGGCAACATATTGTGGAGCTGACAAACGAGGTGGAAGATGAGATACGGTTGGAGAATCGTGGGTTTACCTTGACACCCTTGCAGCAGGTGCTTGTTACACTGCGGTACCTGGCGACATCTTGCCTTGGCATCTCTTGCCTTGCCTTACCTTGCCTTACTTTGCCTTGCCTTGACATGCCTTGGCGTGCCTTGGTGCTGCCTTGGTGTGCCTTGACGTGCCTTGGTGTGCCTTGGTGTACCTTGGTGTGCCTTGGTGTGCCTTGACATGCCTTGGCGTGCCTTGGCGTGCCTTGGTGTGCCTTGGTGTGCCTTGACGTGCCTTGGTGTGCCTTGGTGTACCTTGGTGTGCCTTGCCTTGCCTTGTCTTCTGTGACTTTGTGCATAAGGGTTCCTCTGTTGGGTTGTGTCGCGTCGAGTCGCGTTGTGTCGCGTTGTGTTGTGTTGTGCTGTGCTGTGCTGTGTTGTGCTGTGCTGTGCTGTGCTGTGCTGTGCTGTGCTGTGCTGTGCTGTGCTGTGCTGTGCTGTGTTGGGTTGGTTGGGTTGGGTTGGGTGGGTTGGTGGGTTGTGTTGGGTTGGTTGGGTTGGGTTGGGTTGGGTTGGTTTGGGTTGGGTTGTTATGTATTCTACGTACTCTATGTGCTTCAGTGAATTGTATAGTTTCATCGTCAAAATAAATTATTTGTGTCAAATTCTGGCTCCTGTCTTGTCTTGTCTTGTCCTGTCTTGTCTTGTCTTGTCTCTTCTTGTCTTGTCGTGTATCATAATTATTGTTCTATATAATTCATCATTACAACAGATTTATTTCTCAGTTTGAAATTCGGGTCGCTTTATCGTAACGCATCGCATCATATTGCATGGCATTGTATTGCATTGCATTTATTGCATTTATTGCATTGCATTGCATTGTATTGTATTGTATTGTGTTGCATATTTTTGCATTGTATTGCATTGTATTGTACATTGTCACATCATTTAATGGCACTATACTGTTCTCCACTGTACTGAGCTTTGTTATACTGCGTTGTGTTGGTTTGCATTGTAGTGCTTTTGTATTTCATTGTACTGTATGGTGAGGTCTGATATCATATCATACCATATCACACTTTGCTGCACCAGGTTGTCTTGACTTGAACTGCACTCTTGGGGCGAAATAGCTCAGTTGGTAGAGCGCCGGA
>CM031598.1:109126820-109176549 GCA_018398815.1 Conus ventricosus
AAGGTATTGAATATTTTGCATTAAAAAATGAAAATAGAAGTTAACCAAAGCTGTCTTCATGTTCAAAATTACGGTCCGGAAGTGCACACACTCCCTTACTAATATGTTTCCAACAAAGAAGTAATAACCTTACGTTAGGATAGTACCACCGTGTCCCAGAATTGATCTTTTTTAAATCTAGTCTGGTTTACTCAGGGAGTGTTTGTGGAATGCTTTATTAATAAAATTCGTCGTTAATATCAGTCTCAACATGTTCAGAAAGGTATCACTAGTTATTATTTCTGAACTAGAAAACAAAAGTCATGAGTCGGGTTTGTTATCTCATGTTGATCTCCTTCATCTTTTCCCTTGTGGTTTTGATGCTGGGGCTGGGGTGGGGGGGGGGAGGGGGGAGGGTTGTTTTCATTGATGGGTATCGGACTCTGGCGCGTTGTCAGCTCTTTCCTTCTTTATTGCATGGACTCTTGCCTATTTTGTACTTACCCTTTTCCATGTATTTTGTCATTTCCGTGATTGGATGCAAATTTTGGTCTCTCTCTCTCTCTCTCTCTCTCTCTCGCTCTCTCTCTCTCTCTCTGTCGACGGGCTGTCTCTCTTCCCTCCCTTTCTCTCTCTCTCTCTCTCTCTCTCTCTATCTATCGCTCTCTCGCTCGCTCTCTCTCTTCTCTTCTATCTTCTCTCTCTCTCTCTCATGTTGTCATCCTATGTTGTCTCCTTCTTCCTTCTCTTGTCGTTCTTGAAGTTGGAGGGGGTGGGGGGGGGGGGCGGGGCGTTGTATGGAATTGTTGCTTGCTGCCTGAGGTTGGGCATGTCTGGTGTCTTCTGCTTTTTTTTTTCTTTCTTTCCTTCTTGCATCACTTGATGTTTTGCGAAGACTCTTTCTTCATTGTTGTTTGTCATTTTTTTATGTGCCAATTTTGATATGCTTTCCTCCTCCTCCTCCTCCTACTCCTCTTCGCCTTTTTCTCTTTTTCATCTTCTACGTCTTCTTTTCTTCTTCTTCTTATTTTCTTCTTCTTCTTCTTCTTCCTTTTCTCCTTTTCTTCTGTTCTCTCCTTGTGTCAGAGACTCCGTCTCTTTATTCTGTGTCTCCAAGTCCCCACCTCTCTCTCTCTTTTGTGTCGCTCTCCATCCTCCCTCTCTCCCCACACGCGCTTCCTCTAGTTATATTGTGGACCGTCTCTTATTCTAAATTGCCATGTATTCATTGTTGTTTATGAGTTTATATGCAGATCGATGCAATGATTTATACCATGTATTATTGTTTGGGGGTGGATGCGAAAAAAAGCCACTAACTGGTGCTTATTCTTTTTCTCATTAACAACATTTCGTTCGTTCGTTCGTTCGTTCGTTCTCCTTCACCCACACCCCTCCCCCCCCCCCTCATCTCCCCCCTGACCTCTGTTCCGCTTCCCATCTCAATCCTACCCCCAGCCCCCCCCCATCCCACCCCCACCCCTCACCTCCACCCTCTTTCCCGCAATTCCAACCCTCATTCCCTCACCCATCCCACGAGCATCTTTTTTTTTCTTTTACCCGTTCTTTCATTTAATAGACACTGAAGCGGGTTACCCACCCGCTTTCTCGGGTGTTCGGCTCCCCCCCCTCCCCACTTCCCCGCCATCCCTCCCTCTACTCCCCCCCAACCCAACCCACCCCCCACCACTCCTACCTCAACTCCCCTTCCCCACCCCTTCCTATTTTTCTGCGTCCGCCGTAAGGGCACACCTGAAACACGTGTGTGTGTTATGGGTGTCCACCGTCTGCCCGGCTGCACGCGCTGTCCAATGGGGGGATGTCCGGCGCACGCGCTCGGCTTCCCCCATTCATTTTGGTGGGGATATGGCTGGGGGAGGAGAGAGGGGGGGGGGGGGGGGGCAGGGGGAGGAGCATGGGGGGGAGGCGGGAAGAGAGAGGGATTAGGAGGGGAGGAGAGAGAATCAGAGAGACAGACAGACGGGAGACGGAGGTGAGAGAGAGAGAGAGAGGGAAGAGAGGGGAGGAGAAAGGGGGGAGAGAGAGAAGGTAGTCAGACAGACGAACAGAGAGACAGACAGAGGCAGAAAGAAAGAGGAGGAAGAGAGTGAAAGAAAGAGACAGGAAAACAGAGACAGAGAGAGACAGAGAGAGAGAGAAAAGGAGAAAGAGAGAGAGAGGAGAGGGGAGAGAGAGGAGAGAGAGGGGAGAGAGAGAAACAGACAGATAGACAGAGACAGAGAGAGACATATTGACCGACGAGAGAGAGAGGAGAGAGAGAGAGAGACGAGAGAGAGAGAGAGGAGAGAAGAGAGGGGGAGAGAGAGAGAGAAACAGACAGATAGACAGAGACAGAGAGAGACATATTGACCGACAGAGAGAGGAGAGAGAGAGAGAGAGAGAGAGGAGAGAGAGAGGAGAAGAGAGAGAGAGAGAGAAACAGACAGATAGACAGAGACAGAGAGAGACATATTGACGAAAGACGAGGAGAGAGAGAGAGGGGGAGGGGAGAGAGAGAGAGAGAGAGAGAGAGACAGAGGAAGCAGAGGACAAGAAGAACGATACAGGAATATTGACCGACAGACAGTCACAGACAGAGAGAAAGAGAGGGAGAGAGACAACCAGACAGACAGACAGAGACAGAGAGAGATGCGGGGACACACACACACAAACACACACACACACCCCACACACACACCACACACACCACACCCCACACACACACACACACACACACACACACTCACACACAGGGACAAAGAGGTTTTGCAGGCGAACGGTTCCGATAGTGACCTTCCGCCTCCTAATAAAAATGTGGACAATAGAAAAACAATTCAATTAATTTTTTTTTAAAAGGACCGACGGTGAGGGGGGGGGGGGGGAGGGGGGAGGGGAAAGGGCGCCAACGGTGGGTGATGGCGCAGATGGTGAGGAGGAGAAAACCGAGCACCGTGCGTTAAACAGAACTTTTGAGGAAGGGTTAAAAACAATAATTTTAATAAAAAGTGTGTAGAGACAGATGGAGGTTATAGTTGTTGTTGTTTTTTTTTTTTGTTTTTTTTTAAACACACAATGAAGGGATTTAGAGTTTTGATGACCACTGAATTCCCTCCCCTGAGCCAAAAGCTATCCGTGCAGTGAAAATGCTTTTTGAGATCAATGATTTACTTTTTTTTTTTTTTTTTTTTTTTTTTTGCCTGAAACTGGTCCACGACTAGAACACCTGGCTTTGAAGATTTGTTTTCCAATTTGTTTCGTTTGTGTTTAACCACATTAAACATGAACTAAACACTGACAGAAAAGGTTATTTACATCAACCGTAAATGGGACAATAATTATTATAACGCTTAAGGGGCGGGGAGGCGAGGGGGGAGGGGGCAGAGAGAGAGGGAGAGGAGAGAGGGGGCGGGGGGGGGGAGGGGGGGAGAGGAGAGAGAGAGAGGGAGAGACGCTTTGGGAAACAGGAGAGAGAGAGAGTGAGAGAGAGAGAGAGAGAGAGGAGAGAGAGAGAGAGAAGAGAGAGAGGAGAGAGGGGGGGGGAGAGAGGAGAGACACATACAGACACAGACACAGACAGATAGACAGACAGACAGGCAGGCAGGCAGGCAGACAAGCAGACAGACGGAGTTGAATGTTTTCAGTGTTGTTGTTGTTCTTTGTTTTGTTTTTTCCTAATCCAAATTTCCATGTGGCTAAACATCTAAAAAATCGCGTCAGTGTTATCGACAATATAGACATTAAGAACCTACAAACAACAAGATAGATAGATTCAGATCTCAGCTGTCGCATGAGAAGAATGACACACTTAACCTTGTGTTGATCACTGCTGTAAATCATAATAACACATAACACAATTCAGGAAAAATTAACGAGACACTTCAATGCCAGCCGAGAAAAGGCCAATGTGTTAGCAGTTTACAGAGATGTCTGAATAGCTGGAATTTAGGTAAGCATTGTGTTCTTCGATTTTGTATTGACACAGTATGTTTTTTTTCCGAAGCTACAGTGCTTGTGAAAGGCTTCTATTAAGTTTACACATGTATAAGTGATACTTTGCAAGTGGTGTTATGAAAAAAAAAATTCCTATTGTAATTTCAACGTATATACTCTTAAACAAGCGAGTGAGTCCTTTGTTCTCTGCATTTGCACTTGTTTTTTTTTTCTCCAGTCAGGTGTGTAAATGTATTCCAAAAGGAACACCAATAGATTCATTTCCCACACGTGTGATCGGTTCCACAAAAACTGCATTCACCCTCGTTATGAATTCCAGTTGTTGTTGTTGTTGTTGTTTTAATAAGATTTGTACCTAAACACTGTGAACAGCGTCAGCTAAAACCATTTCATTTTTGATGTCGTTTTATATCATGCGTATTGGAAAACATAATTTCCAACCATGACATATCAACAGTTTTGGGTGTCCTTCTGGCAGCATTTTGGTTGAACATCTTTTAACTCAGTATATGATAACAGAGCTTAGAACTTCTATGAAGAGCAGACACCTTCAAAAAGCAAACTGAAACTTTATTGTCGTCTACAATTACGCCAGATCCTTTTCAGTAATCAATTATTGGAGATTTATATCCAACCAAGATGGCAAAAATCAACATTGATGTCATATTTCTATCTGAAACGCGTGTGATAAAAGAAATCTTTTATCGTTAAG
The DNA here is from genome assembly GCA_018398815.1 of Conus ventricosus. Classification (NCBI taxonomy): domain Eukaryota; kingdom Metazoa; phylum Mollusca; class Gastropoda; order Neogastropoda; family Conidae; genus Conus; species Conus ventricosus. Next base: position 109,131,460 of record CM031598.1, read on the forward strand.
ATTTGAGCAATACAATGACCATTTTGTTATCCAGGGTGTTTTTTTTTTAGAAACTACGTTAGGGTTTTCATGTTTCATATACTATAACACATCAGTTACGACCATATTTCAGCAGATTTTTATGGTAAATATGCTTACTTGAAAAACAAAAAGAACAAAAATAAAGATTGAAAAAAGCAAATGCACAAACAAACAATAAACAACAAAACAAAACAAAATCAAGCATTCCTTCGTTGACATCTGACCAGAAATGATCGTTCTGCAATCCTAGAAACAAACCTTCGTTGACATCTGACCAGAAATGGTCGTTCTGCAATCCTAGAAACAAACTCTGGACCGTTAACAAGCGACCGTTGAGGAAAGTTAGTTAAATGTGCTTTCACTTTTTTTCTCCCCCCTCCCCCTTCCCCCCCTCCCTCCCCCCCTTCCCCCCCCCCCCCCCCCCTCCCCCCCCCCCCCCCCCCCCCCCCCCCCTCCACACACACACACACGCGCGCACTCACATTTTTACAAATCTAATACAGATTAGTAAATATAGTAAAGAAGTGACTAATGTGCATAACTCAGTAGAAGACCGAATCTCGATGTTTTGCTCTCTGATGTGTCAGTTCCTGGTTTATTTGGTCTGAAACAAACAAATTGCAGCAAGCAGTTTCGAAGATAATATGTATTCAGACTTAAACAAAGCTTGGACAAGTTCTCTCTCTCTCTCTCTCTCTCTCTCTCTTCTCTCTCTCTCTCTCTCTCTCTCTCTCTGCCACCTCTCCTCCCCTCATAAAAAAAAAAATCTGCCAATGCAGACCACGGCGACCTTGTAAGGAAAATGTAAAAAAAAAATAAAATAAAATAAAATAAAATAAAAATCCCTGGCGCATTAACAGGCATTAAGGGAAAGCCCAGAATCAAAATGGCTGATACTCTTTGCTCGGTCAAACAATGGTGACATTCGTTTAAGGTTCCTTCCCCCCCCCCCCCCCCCCCCCCCCCCCCCCCCCCCCCCCCCCCCCCCCCATCCCTTCCCCCAACCCCTCTCCTACATCCCTTTTACCTCCACCCCCTTTTCCTTCTCTGATTGCATTGTTCTTCCCGGTCAGGTCCTCCTTGAATGGTTCGTCGAGCAGCGGTGAGATAATGTGTGTGTGTGTGTGTGTGTGTGTGTGTGTGTGTGTGTGTGTGTGTGTGTGTGTGTGTGTGTGTGTATCTGTCTGTGTGTCTGTCTGTGTGTCTGTGTGTCTGTCGTCGGTCGGTCGGTCGGTCGGTCTATCTCCGCGAGCGCGCGCGCGCGCGTGTGTGTGTGTTGAGAGAGAGAGAGAGAGAGAGAGAGAGAGAGAGAGAGAGAGGAGAGGAGGAGAGAGAGAGAGAGAAAGAGAGAGCACGCGCTTGTGTGTGTGTGTGTGTGTGTGTGTGTGTGTGTGTGGTGTGTGTGTGTGTGTGTGTGTGTGTGTACGTGTGTCTGTGCATATGTGTGTATGTCTGTCAAGTCTGTTTGTCTTTTCCTCTTCTGTCTGTCAAGCATGTGACGTATCAACTAGTTTATGCGTCATTCAAATCAATCGCTCCGTCTATGTCTGTATGTATGCGTCTGTCTTTCTGATTGTCATTTTACCCATGTGTCTATTCAGCTGTCTGCCCAGCTGTGCCTGTCTCTATCTGTTTTACAGTCTATTCACTTATGTGTCCACCTGTCTCTCTGCCATCAATCAGTCTTACAACCTAATGATTCAGCTCCTCCCCCTTCCCCTGCTCTCTCTCTCTCTCTCTCTCTCTCTCTCTCTCTCTCTCTCTCTCTCTCTCTCTCTCTCTCTCTCTCTCTTTCGCACATGACTGACCAGAATCGATACACGCTCATGCCGTCTCTATTGGGTGGCGGCAACCCGCCTTTCCCCCCAAACAACATGTTGGATTCGATTTCCGACAAGAAAATCACCATCCCGCTTCCAGCTCTGTCAGACGGCGGCAACTGTCACAGGTAGAAAAAGAAAAAAAAACAGAAAGAAAAGGGGGGAAAAAAAGAAGAAAAAGGTAGGGAGCGCAAAGGGAAGGGAAGAGGGAGGAGAGGGGTGTGTGTGTGTGCGGGGGGGGGGGGGGGGGGCAGGGACAGGGACAGGAGAGGGAGGAGAGAAGGCGGGAGGCTGGAACAAAGACCCCCCCCCCCCCCCTTACGTGACAGGGTCAGCCTAACCCGCATCCATTTTCCAGAACAGTTTATTGATCGGGGGGAAGGGGGGGGGGGGGGGGAGTGACGGTGAGGGAGAGATGGAGGCTCGGGGTGAGGGGGTGGTGAGGAGGGTGGGGGTTGTGGAGGTGAGGTGAGGTGAGGTGGGGGGGGGGGGGGGAGGGTGGGGAGAGGGAACGGTCGGGGGATTTGGACATCTTGTCTCGCTGGTTATTAACCCTTCGTCAGCTTCCCAATAATCACAATCAAGGCAATTCAAAAAGAAAACTGAGAGCGTTTGAAAGCGAAGGGAAAAAAAAGCCATCCCAATCAATATGAAATATTAATGATAGTCATAGTGGTAATTGTTATAATAATAACAATAATAATAATGATGATAATAATAATAATGATAATGATTCATAACAACAATATAGCAGTAATTGTCATAATGATAATAATGATAGATGATGATGATGATGTATGATGTGATGATGATGATGATGATGTTGATGATGTTGATGATGATGTGGATGATGATGATGATGATGATGATGATGATGATGATGAGTGACGGTGGTGGTCATGGTCGTGGTGGTGGTGGCAATGATAATGATCATGATGATAGTCGTAATGATGATGATAATGGTGACGACGATGACGACGACGACGACGATGACGACGACGACGATGATGAGATGATTAAAAATAATGACAACAATGATAATAATGATAATAATGTTGATGATGATGATGATGATGATGATGATGATGATGATGATATATATGATAATAATAATAATAATAATTATAATAATATAATAATAATAATATAATAACATAATAATAATAGTAATGACACTAATAGTAATAAAAGAACAGACATGACCATACATTAAGAAGATCGATTGTCGTCATCAAGCTTTGAATTGATCTTGGCCGAGATCAACAATTATCAGACGCACTGAACCGTGTTCCCGGCGCAAACAAGGCGTGGATGACTTGAGCCGGTGCACAGAAACCTGATAGTCTGGCTCTGATTTCACGCCTGGGCGACCACTGTCCAAAAGGATGTCTAGTTCATGTTCGCCGGTGAATAGTTAGGAAATAAAGGCTTTAGGTTATGCAGGTGTAGTTGAGTGACAATGGTAAAGGACAATTCATTTAGAGCAGTATCCAGAACGTTTATCTAGCTCACAGCACTTTACAGTCGGATAGAACAACAAAGCAAGTATGCAGCACACATACGTACACGAACGACTATGATTGAAAGACAATCACGTAAAAATCTGTAAATTGATATTAGCACGCATTCTTGTAACGTGGGCAGTACAAACACCAGTAATTAACGATTGTTTCTTACAGACCTGCACTTGCGCTCCGAAATATTGGCGAGTTAAAAATGACATAAAAATCCAAACGAAACAGGAAAAAAGGGAGATGCCGATAGGAAATTTTCCCTGGACAGGCAAACTCAAAAGTGCCTTCTTGTAGGCAGCAGTCTTTCATGTGATTTTCCTCGAAGGTCGATGAAGTGAAATGGACATATTTAAAACAGAAACAAAGGCATGAAACCAGAAAATTGTACATTTGACGACAGAAACTATTGCAGGAATTCAAAAAAGGTGTTAATGAGAACAAACAAATGGCATGAAAACAAGAAACTGGTTCATAGTGGGGAACAGAACTAGGCAGTGAAAACAAGAAACGGGGGTTAATGAGAACAAAACTATGCAGTGAAATAAAGAAACTGGTTATAATGAGAACAGAAACTTGGCAGTGAAAAAAGAAACTGGTTGTTAAAAGAACGAACTTGGCATGAAATCAAGAAACTGGTCATAATGAGAACAGAAACTATGGCAGTGAAACAGAAACGGGTTGTTATTGAGACAGAAAATTGGCGTGAAATCAAGAAATGGTTCATAATGAGAACAGAAAACTTGGCAGTGAAAAAAGAAATGGTTTTTTTAAATTTGAGAACAGAAACTATGGCAGTGAATCAGGAAATGGTTCATAGTGGGGAACAGAATTTTGGGCATTTGAATTAAAGAATGGTTGTTATGGAACGAACTATGGCAGTGAATCAGAAAGGTTGTTATTGAGAACAGAACTATGGGAGTTGAATCAGAAGGGTTTCTTAATGGACGAAACTATGTGGTTTTAATAGAACAGGAAATAGGCGGGGAAATTTTAAAAAAATGGTTCATATGAGAACAGAAACTACGGCAGGGAATAGAAACTGTTCTTGTGGATGGAAGGTGAAGTGTGTGTGTTTGGGTGTTTTTTTTGTTTTTTGTAGTTTTTTTTGGGTGTGTGGCGTGGGGTGCTTGATGGAACACAGCAAGTCAGACAGAGTGGGTAAACAACGGAGACGTTTTGGTTGTTCACGCGGAAATTTGGTATTGTTTTTTTTTTTACTGTGACAAGCAGTGATGGTCGTGGGAGTGGTGACGGTTCATTTTCGTGCTTTCAACACACAAACCAGTCTGGCAGTATGTTAGATTTTTTGTTGTTTATTGATTGTGTGGCCTATTGGATTAATGGTTGCGACACGATAGAGTGATTGGTCAGGTGGGGGAAAAGAAGTCCCGTGGCTTAATCAGCAAATGGGACCAACTGAACACATGCATGGTATTTGAAGGCTGGATGGCAGTTTTTGTTTCGGTGGTTTGTCAAGTATATGGCAGCTGGCAGCGGAAGCAAACTATTGGCATTGCAGGAATCACTGCACTTTTTTTGTTGTTTGTTTTGTTGTTTTTGGGGAGGGGGTTGGGGAGGGGTGAGAATTAATTTGTAGGCTTTGGTTTTTTGTTTGGCTAAGGTTGTTTTTTGGGTCAATGTTTGTTTGGTTTGTTTGTTGTTGTTTTGGTTTGGTTTGGTTTGGTTTGGTTTGGTTGGGTTTTGGTTTGGTTTGGTTTGGTTTGGTTTGGTTTGGTTTGGTTTGGTTTTAATTTCACAATTACGTAAACAAAACAACACTAACACGTTTTATTTTAATTGGTGAGGTGATTTTTGTAGCAACTCACTGTCATCAGCCAAAGCTGACATGGTCAGAGAAGAAGAGATTCGATAAGGGTACAAAGACGACTGGGCAAGAACAGAGCCCCGAGAAACACAAAGGAAACGCAAAGAGGAGAAAACTGCCCCAAGACAACAGTCAGGGAGATATGACTGAAACACACAGCAGAGAAATGCCAGAGGTACCACACCCGAGTCTTCCAGTAAATGGCGTGAACACTCAAGAAACTTTAAAAAAAAAAAAAAAAAGAAAAAAGAGGAAGGATAGAGACTTCATGATTGTCTCGTGCATATATATATATTATATATTATTATATATATATATTTATATAAATCAATCGAAACCTAAGAAGACCTGTCTCTGTACCATAGGCTGAGTGATGATGAGAAAAGTGTGGGGGAATAAAGCAGACAGTGTTGGGAGTGGGAATATGTGTGGGATGGGGGGGAGGGGGGAAGGGGGGGGGGGGCAGAGGGAGGGGAGCGGCAGGAAAGTGGAGTGTAAGGGGGGGGGGGGGGGGTCGGGTTTGTTCCTAGGACTTCTTTTACATGCCTTACATAAATCACCATCTCTCTCTCTCTCTCTCTTCTCTCTCTCTCTCTCTCTCTCTCTCTCTCTCTCTCTTCTCTCTCTCTCTCTCCTCTCTCTCTCTCTCTCTCTCTCTCTGCGCGCGCTCGTGCGTCTTGTATGTGCGTGCATATATGTGTGGTTAGTGTGCGTGTGGTGTGTGTTGTTGTGTGTGTGTGTGTGTGCTGTGTTGTGTGTTGGTGTGTGTGTGTAGTGTGTGTTGTGTGTGCTTGCGGCGTGATTTGCACAGCGCCGCGATCGTGTGTTGTGTGTGGTGTGTGTGTGTATGTGTGTGCGGGGCGCACCTGTCTGTGTGACTGGTGTGTGTGGCAATTGCGGCGCAAACGGCGCCTGCGCGCACGCGCCGCGCTCCGTGTGGTTGGTGTGGAATGTTGTGTGTGTGTGTGTTTTGTGTTTGTGTGTGTGTGTGTAGTGGTGTGCATGTGTGTGTATCGTTTTGTGGTGTGGTGTGTGTGTGTGTGTGTGTGTTTTGTGTTTGGTTGTTTGTGTGTGTGTGTGTGTGATGTGTGTGTGTGTGTGTTGTGTGTGTGGGGGTGTGGTGTGCTTTTGCTTTTTTGTGTGTGTGAGTGCGTGCTGGCTGTAGCTTGCTTTCCCTCTGTTTATCTTCCTCTCTCTCTCTCTCTCTCTCTCTCTCTTCCTCTTCTCTCTCCTTCGGGGCTCGGCGTCGGTCGATAGTTTTAGTTCCTCTTTTAACTAACTCCTTATGTTCGAAAAATCTGACAGGGGCATAGGGGCATGGTCTATTCATCCATTACACTCATGGTTTGGGTTTGTTGTGTGTGTGTGTTTCGTGCTGGGTTGGTGTGTAGTGTGTGTGTGTGTGGTGTGGTGAGTGCGTGCTTCTCTCACTCTCTCTCTCTCCCTTCTCTCTCTCTCTCCTCTCTCTCTCTCTCTCTCTCTCTCCCTCAATTATTCATCCATCCTCCGTTCCAGAAGAGGGCTTCCGGCAGCGCTCCGTTCTATTAAGCTTCGTGGCCGATGGGGGTCCGCTGTTCATCCACCCATCACCTGCCTTCCCTTCCCCCAGTGCCCTCCCGATCCCCCGGCCCAAACAGGCTCTGGGACCCAATCCTTAACGTCCATGCTGAATTGAAACAAGGCGGCCTCTGCGGAATTATTTTAAACGAACATACTGATCGCCTTATGAAATACGGAGCCAGAACTGTTTTCTGCCCCCCCCCCCCCCCCCCCCCCCCCCACCCGCATTCCCTCACACCCCCCTCCATCTTCTCTCATTCCATTTTCTCCTCCACCGCCCCGTCGTACATTTTTAAATCCCGTCGCACCACACCACGGCAACAACACCAACCACAGACAACACGACTTACAACACACACTGCCCTAGTCCATGCGTGGTAACTATCCCTTCTTTCTGAATGCTTCATTCCGCCCTCAGTCACTTCATTTTAAACTCATCCACACACACACCAACAACACACCACACAACACACACTCAACACACACACACTATGCACAACACTACACTCATTCTTTACATAAAATAGTTGCGTGAATGCCTCATGCATCGCTTGTCTACACGTGGCCCCACAACAACAACATCACACACACACACAACACACACACACACACACACACACACACACATCACATTCTAGTGCTCGTGTTGCACATGCGGATACACGGTGAATTAAGACAGTTAACATTCCACCCTGAACATTCATGTTCAACACACATTCTTCTTTCTTCTTTCTTCCTTCTTTGTCTTTCATGAAACTTTTGTTTTTTCTCTTTTATCTTTTCTTGTTTTTTTTTTCTGTTCTTTTCTTCTTTCGATCCTTAAATATGTGTTGGATATTTTTTTTTACCTTTTCATGTTTGTTATCTGTATCGTTGCATCTGTGCGCAGCTCAATGAGCCCGGTTCTGACTGATCTTGGCGTGGCACTGAACCGAGGAAAGAAGAGACGTTGAGATCAGTAGACTTCATCTGTCGATTGGGTGTTGGCTATAGCTTTATTGACTATTACGCTTTGATGAACTACGGTAGAAAGGGACCTCTCCTAGCGACGAAAACTTGCCATGCCTTGATACTGCTTGAATCTACCTCGATTCTCTGCTTTCCTAGTATATGCCACGGAAAAGTCCTTTTTTCCCCGTTTTGGAGTGGACATTGAGACCGCTTCAATGCGTCCGCCAGTGCCTAATGGACAGCAGCTACAGACTGCCCACACACGTAGAAAAAATGAAAAGAGAAAAAAAAAAAAAAAAAGCTACGACGGGGACTCCCGCCGAAAACTGGGGACGCACAGGAAGTGAAACAAAGGTGAAGGCCGATGGTGGGGAGAGAGGGGGTGGAGGGGAGTGGGGGGGGATGTTGGAGGGAAAAGCACAGATGTCCCGCAGCAACTGGTGCTGGGGGATGGGGGTGGGGGGGGGGGGGGGGCAGCGGACAACAGAGCGAGCCGCCATCAGTAATGGCCAGTGGCCAGTCTGCAGATGAATGGGCAGTTCAATCGGGGTCAATGAGCAGTTCAGAGCTTTGATAGCCCGCAGATTACGCGGCTGCCTTCAAGGATCGTCCTCAGAGACAACGCAGGTGAACTATGGGATCAACAGAAGGGCAGTAAACGCGCGGAACGGGACTAACGCCCCCCCCCCCCATCCCCCGCCCCGCTCCCTGCCCTCCCCGTTCCCTTCCCATCCCTTCCCCACCTCACCTACACCACCCCAGCCCCCACCCTCACCTGCCCCCACCCCACCCACCCACCCGTTTCCGTCATGACCAGCCCACCAAAACCCACCTGATGATGATGAAGGAACGGTCAGATAGTGGTCCGAGGAATGGTGTTCCGGGTCTGAAGAAGAAGCCCCTCTGACATCGTATCTGAGGTTGATTTTTTATTTAATTCATTCTTGCTTTCTTTTAATCACCTCCTGGACAACTCGTGTTGTTGATTGCGAGAGTAAAAAATTGCCGACAATGGCAGACTGGTGTATATGGCTTCTGTCTTCATTTTAAAAAAAAATAATAATAATAAAATAATGGTGTAGGATCGCTCTGCGTCGTGCACTCTCTGGTTTGTGACAGCAATCAAACAAGGAGAGGTGATGCACCGGGAGAACAACAACAACAACAAAATTCACCTGGAGAAGTGGGTATACTCTCACGTGCCAGAAGATAAGACGAAGAGGTCTGCAAGGGAGACCTAGCCCATCAAATAACCCGTGAATTGTCCGGTGTAATCTGACAGGGTAGGAGTTGGCATGCCGCTACACCGGGCGGGATAACTGCCGTCCTTCGCCCACTCACTCAACCCCATCCCCTGTTCTCCCTTCTCCACGACCACCCTCACCACCCCTCCTCCATCCTCCGCTTCGGGGTTCTTCATCATTCGCCCCGAGGTCACCACGCAACTTGAGGGACCCCGCCATTCATTCCCTGTCCACCACAGCAGCTGCTGAAGCGGACGCCTGGACCATCGCGGGCCCGTTAGGACCAGCAGAAACAGCCCGAATTGGTGGTGGGGGGGGGGGGGGGCGGTCAGAGTGGATAGAACCCACGTCTTCGTGGCTTTCTCTGCCTTGAGACGCCGTGACATTGGGGCACTGAGGACTTCGCGATTGCAAACAAACGCTCTAAAGACAGGGGCGGGGAATTTCCCCCCATCACCTTTCTCAGCAGCACGTGCGATCCGTCACACACACACACACACACACACACACACACACACACACACCTGCGCGCGCGCGCGCGAACACACACACGCACGCACGCGCACACATCTTCTCTCCTCCCCTTCTCTTCCTCCTCCCTTCTCTTCTCCCCCCCCCCCCCCCCCCCCCCCCCCCCCCCCGCTCTCGCCCCCACCCCTGCCCAAGAAGGCCTCCTGTCACAAAGAGCCGCCACGCGACCATTGTCTGCTTGTCACAAAAGGACGATAGCCTTGACCTCCAACCTCTCTGTCTCTCTCTCTCTCTCTGTCTCTCTCTCTCTGTGGCCTTGATGGCAGGTTTACATCCTGTCTGACCCGCATTTCTCGTCAGACCCACCCACCACCAGGTGGCCTTTGCGTGAGTTTGAGCTTGGCCGAAGGGTGGGGGGGGGGGGGGATCGGGCAGTCTCATGTGGGCTTCACCCCCCCCCCCCCCCCCGCCCACCGCCCCCGCCTCCCCAGAAGCCGTTTTGGATGTAAAGATTGGTGGATCAACAAGGACAGTGATTGAGTGGGTAATCTTGAAGAATAGTATACGAAATTCTGTGCCCATGTGATCAGCAACCAAAATGGTGCATTGGATGTGCATGCATATCCCTACTTGTGAAATGAAATGAATTATTTGCACCCACATGTGGGGCAGGACAGGTCAAAGTGAGCAGGTGAGGGTGTCTTACGTCTCTTTGCATCGAGCAGAACCGGAAACACCCGAAAAAGTGCGTGCAAATAGCCCCCAGAATTTCGTATACTATTCTTCAAGATTCTAGCCCCAGAATTTTGTATACTATTCTTCAAGATTGCGGATTGAGTCATTTGAGAAAGAATGAAATTCCCATTTTGGTGATGCACGCAAGTTTTATTGTTTGAAAGTAATTTTAATTTTCAGTGTCACGTTTGTAACTATAAATATGTATGTCTTAACTTTTAGGGCAGCGGTCACGAATGTAATTTCTCTTTTAACGAGAGATAATAAAGTTTTCTGAAGTCTGAAGTCTGAAGTCTGGCATCACTCAACGGGGCCATTCCAGCTACATCTAGGCATAATAACCGTCTCTTTCAGCACACGGTTTGCTTCTTTTGTAAGACGTAAAAATCACAGACAAATCTATGTTATGATTTTAGCATACCTGCTTTGCCTGTCAGGTTGTTTTTGAATTAAAATTCACGTTCATCATCAAACAAAACGACGCTGACATGTACCGTTGCTGGAGATCATAGGAGTAGAGTTTGTGTTTGATACTGGCTGGTGATGGCCCTAGCACACAAATCTTTCTTTGTTGTCGACTCTTCTCAGTCAACGAATTTAATCATGTACTGTTGCTGTTGAATGATTCAATAGCTGGTGTGTGTGTGTTTGTGTGTGTGTGTGTGTGTGTGTGTGTGTGTGTGTGTGTGTGTGTGTGCGTGCGTGCGTGTGTGTGTGTGTGTGACTCAGACCCAGACTTTAACTGTCACGAGAACCCGAAAGGGCTATAGACACAAAGTGCTAGGCTTACTAACGCAAGATATCATGGACAGACCATAATTCATCTAGACCTGTACACAAAACCATTATTGTCTTTTCCCACCTATCCAACCATGACCATGAACTGCTCTTTGAATTCGTCGGTTGTCATTGCCAATCATTTCACTCCGGGGCATCGTTTGCACAAGTTTGGGTCTGGCATCTCTTCTGATACTTGTTCTGTCAGCCTCAGTCTCGGCACTTTTTATCTGCAGCAGCTGTCCAGAAAATGTGTTTGTCCACCCCACTTGCTGAGCATTTTCTGTCCTCTCTGTGGTGTTCGTGTGTCTACCCCTGTCGGTTCGTGCGCCACGAGCACTGACGCGAAGTTTGCCAAGGCCACACGTCTCTGTTCGAAGTTTTTAACGTTTATTAGGTATGGTTCTAGTTGGTAGTTTTCAGAAATTTTATTGGATGTATAGTCTCGAAGTGCTGCTTTGTTATTTTTGTTTCCAGAAGTCCATGTATTCAGATTCTAGTTTCTTTTTGATCGCACAGACAGACAGACAGACAGACAGACAGACAGACAGACAGACAGATAGATAGATAGATAGATAGATAGATAGATAGATAGATAATGATAGATAGATAGATAGATAGAAGTGAGTGAGTGAGTGAGTGAGTGAGTGAGTGAGTGAGTGAGTGAGTGAGTGAGTGAGTGAGTGAGTGAGTGAGTGAGTGGTCGAGCGAGTGAGTGGGTGGGTGGAGTGGTTATGTGAAAGTCTCGTAGGAACAAGCAAAATTGTTTCAGTTTAAGACTTACTTTTTACAGATAACACTGTTCTTGCTAACTGATATCCAACCTTTCCGTCACAAAAAAAAGGAAGCAAAATTTTGGTGCAGGCTGAGAACTACAGACAAATGTCTACCAGACCATGCCATGAACAGATACTGGACCGTTTCACAAAGAAGCGGAACAGTTTCTGTTCCTGGGGGCAACGGAACTATCCTACAAGAGCATGAAGTCTTTCCAAGGGAAACAAATCTCTTGCCAGACACACGCCAGAAGCGTGGGCGCTAGACCAGCCAGACATCGGAGTCTTGCGCCTCGGTCCCTCACATCACTCCTCAGTGGATGAGCAGACTGCCACAGCTCGATCATGTCTCCCGCTGCCAATGAGAGACGTTAAGACATCTCACAGAAACCATGTGTTTGTGTACACACTGACGGGTCAGCCACCAGCCTGTGACAAATAGAGAAGCTGCCGTTCTTGGTGAGTTCCCTGGGAGTAGAGACGATTACTGCCAGTGCTGCCCCCACTCCGGCACTACACAGACTGACGAGCAGAGGCAGTGGCGCTCACCCAAGCCGCCTCAGATAATTCAGAACTGCAAAGCTGTAGGACTGTGCCAACAAGAGGTCTTCCTCTTGGAGACCCTCGCTGTACTCCAGGCCCTAGAGAACGACAAGCTCCACCATCTGTGGAACGCTTTGCAAGAGGCGGGAGGATTCGGAACAGCCATCCTGCAGTGGTTCCCAGCCCACCATGGAGTCCCAGGACATGAGAAGGCAGATGGCCTGGCAACGGCAGGAGCTCAGGAAGACCAACACATCACAGCGTCAGCTACAGTGGGGGCCGGAACAGCTCAGTGGTAGAGCGTCGGACTTGTAATCTTCGGGTTGCGGGTTCGAACCTCCGCCGGGCCGTTTCGGTACAGGAGGGGGGGGGGGGGGTTCCCTCGGAGTTAACATTGGTTCTGACTCCATTTCCCATACATTCCTTCGAATGAGACTATAAACCGAGGTTCCGTGTGTGAACGCACGCGTTCTTGCACACACGTCAAATCCCATCACCAATTTTCGGAAGAGAAGGCCAATTTGGCCGTTGGTGTGGATGACACGTTACACATAGCATGCACCTTCCCCGAAGATGGAGTATGGCTGCCTTAATGGCGGGATAAAAAAAACGGTCATACGCACAAAACTCCACTCCCTTTGATGGGTAGATGGGATTAATCCTTGCCTGTCTTTACAGGGATTGTCCGCAGGAGTATCAGCCTGCGTACGCAAAAAAAAAAAAAAAAAAAAAAAAGCGCGTCAGCTACTGTTTAAGTTCTACTGAATTTAACATGCAAGCAGCTTGGGTCTTTTTCTTTTTCTTTTTCTTTTCTTTTGCGCTGAATCTTATTTTCCTGCCGGAGAATAATGCGATGTCGTGGAGGAATAGGATATTATTCATCTGATTAGCCGGGTTTTGCAGTGCATTTGTTGGCCCAGTTACAGCAAGGCAGAATAAGGAATGCAGCCTATTAGCGCTTTTTCCAATCGTTCCCCTTGTGGGATCACTTTACAAAACGTGTTGTCTTTCTATCTGGTCAGTGGTCACCATCTCAAGGAGACTGCTAAAAAGAGGCGTAATCCGTACGCAGAAAAAAAAAAAACTTAATTATCAACGTCCTCTGATTGTAGTCCTTGTCGAAGAGAACGGCATGCACCAAACGCTTCCCTTCTCCCCAATCCAAGGTCTCACCCACCATCTTCGATTTCTTTGCTTCAAGAGTAAGCAACTGACAAAACTAATTAAAACAACACAGAGCGAAACATCTTCGTGGCCCATATTGAAAGAGCAGCGCGCGCTGCGGCTTGTCCAGTGGGTGTACACACAGACGTCCACCAGCTGGACAGCAGCAAGCAGCGGGTATGTTGTTTAGATTGCCGTCACGAGACTATTTAGGCCCAATTACCGCCCTGTCAAACAACCGTCTTCCACTGCAAGAAAGGAGAAATGTGTACGGACCTTTAGAAGAGCAGTGACGTCAGGTCAGTCCTGACTCTTCAGACCGAAGGAGATAACTAGCTACGACCACCAGATTCTGTCCAGAAAGCGGCCAGGGATCCTGGTGAGACCCCCAACAGGCCGCAACCGACGATTACACGCTCACGTGAACAAGGCTCCCACTCCAACCAGCCTTTCCCCGTGGTCAAGAAGACAGACAGCTGACCATGTACTTCAGAAGTGCCCTCTTCATCAATGTTGCAAAAAGTTTGGCCTCACGTATTCTTGTCGTCAGCAGATTCTGGGTTTCGCTTACAGAAAGATTTTTAATATTCCCGGTGTGTTTTTAGGAGGTGTATGAATGACTTGCGAGTTATAACGTAATAACAGCCCTGATATGGCCCTTTGCGGTCGGCTGGGCTATAAGCAACATTACCTTACTTTACCTTACCTTCGTATGCGTTTCACATGACGTTTATTTTATCAAATGACGTATGCACAAATTGCGTAATCATTCCGGGGGTCTCTCTTTAAAGTATCACAATAAGGCAGACAGAGCAAGACGCTTCCACACATTGTTTCTCGAATGTTCTAAGCATTTTAATTGGCTATAACTCGGGATGGTTTTCGATTCTTCCAGAACGTTCCATGCACATTGTTAAGATTTGCTTCGTGCTGACTCTCCAACGTGCAACATGCTAGAAGAATACAACACAGGACAAAATTAATATTCATGATGACACAGGGTTATCAATGCACGTGGGACAAATATTCATGATGACACAGGGTTATTAAAGAAGAATACAACACAGGACAAATATTCATGATGACACAGGGTTATTAATGTACGTGGGACATTTGTAGCGTGAACTGAACGGGGCAGTGTGGCCCATACTACAAAGGACTAAGTAGGAGGTATAAAAATAAAAATAATTGAGTATGCATGTGTGTACTTCTCTATGTCTGTGTTTCTGCGAGTCCTTGACGCAGTCCACGTGGGAATGTCGGGGGCTCTTCCAGGATGAATTATATCACCGACCTCTGACAATTCTGTGCCAATCATTTCCTCTTTTCTATCATCCGGTTTGATTTTTTTTCTGTTGTTTTTCGTGTGTGTGTGTGTGTGTGTGTGTGTGTGTGTGTGTGTGTGTGTGTGTGTGTGTGTGTGTGTTTACAGTAATTCATTGGTTTTCATCTGTCTTGATTTTAGCAGAAATTTTACACCGCTTGAGTCTAGCATGGCTTCACACTTTTTTTTGCCGTTTGTTATGATTTATAACATGCCAGCATTTCTGTTGAATTCAGGCGACTACATACTGAAAATGTTAACACTGTCGAGATTGGACTGTAGCTGTTTATTGTGAAATGCCTGTTTGCCCAGGTAGCGTTTTTATGCTGGTTTGGTGGTGGTGGTGGTTCTGGTGGTAGTGGTTGGAGGTAGCGGTGATAGTGGTGGTGGTGCTGGTGGTGATGCTGGTGGTTATGGTGGTGGTGTATAGGTGGTGTGTGTGGTGGTGGTTTGGGCACAACAATGTCTGTTGATATTCTTTTTTTTTTTTTTTTCCTTTTTAATCTTGGCATGGAACACTGAGCGGAAAGACTGGTACCCTGTCTTGTCTTGTCCTAGCCATTTTAAAAGGATGTCAATAGATTTTTTTTTTTTTGTATGATAAATTGTTGATGACAGTTCCGTTTTGTTTGTTATGTTGATTTCTTAAAATTCTTTGTATGGACAGTTTCCTTCAAAAAACGGCCTAGATTTCCTCCTTCCTTTTTCTTTTTTCTTTTTCGTTCTCTCTTCCTTTCTTTCTTGTTTCTGTCTGTCTGTCCATCTGCTTTTTTTCTTTCTTTCTTTCTTTTTTCTTTCTTTCTTTCATTTTTCTTTCTTCTTTCTTTGTTTTTTCTTTCTTTTCTGTAGAGTGAGAACGCTGAAATGGGCCTGTGTAGTTTGGCTGGCCTAAAGCAATTTCTCTCTCTCTCTCTCTCTCTCTCTCTCTCTCTCTCTCTCTCTCTCTCCCCCTCTCTCTCTCTCTCTCTCTCTCTCTCTCTCTCTCTCTGTCCGCGTGCAGCCTTCTTTCTAACCTAGTCATTTTTAATCAGCACGATAAGATCTCCCGCATTTAAAAAAAAGAAATGAGAAGAAAAAAAAAAAGGGGGGGGGGGGGGGGGAGTGGGAGATGGAAGAAAACGGAAAATTAGAAAGAAAAGAACAAAGAAAAATCGCCGACCAGTCAAACAAATTTCAGTGTCTATGACAAGACGGTGGCTAGCCCTTTCCCCTCTGGCGTGTCCGTCTTCACCCTTCCCCTCCCTCCCCCCCACCCCCCCTCCCCCCCCCGTTCCCCCCTTTTTTTTTTCCAAACTGGCCTTTCCCCCTTTCCCCTCGCTCCTCCCCGTCTTCCCGACCAGCCGGTTCATTGATGGGCAAAAAGATGTCCAAAGGGGACAGAACAAGCGGGCTGACCAGCGGTTCATGATGCGTGCAACAGATAGTCCACAGAGACGAACAGAGCTGATGAAAAAGCCGGTTATTGATGCGTGCAAAAGATAGTCCCAGAGACAGACACAGAGCCTGACGACCCCCGGGTTATTTAGCTGCCAGAAGTCCAAGAGACAGACACAGGCCTGACTGACAGCCCGGGTTATTGAGGTGAAAAGATAGTTCACAGAGACAGACACAGGCCTGACTGACAGGGTTATTGATGCGGAAAAGATACATTTAGTCCACGAGACAGACACGAGCCTGACTGACCCGCCGGGGCATTTTGCGTGCAACAGATAGTCCACAGAGACAGACACAGAGCCTGACTGACCAGCCGGTTCATTGATGCGTGCAACAGATAGTCCATAGAGACAGACTGACCAGCCAGTTCATTGATGCGTGCAACAGATAGTCCATAGAGACAGACACCAGCTGACGACCAGCGGGTCATTGATGCGTGCAACAGATAGTCCATAGAGACACAGAGCCTGACTGACCAGCCGGTTCATTGTGCGTGCAACAGATAGTCCATAGAGACAGACACAGAGCCTGACTGACCAGCCGGTTCTTTTGATGCGTGCATAGAGACAGACACAGAGCCTGACTGACCAGCCGGGGGTTCATGATGCGTGCATGGGAGCAGACACAGAGCCTGACTGACGAGGGGGAGAGATTGCGGCGCGGTGTGTGTGTGTGTGTGTGTGTGTGTGTGTGTGTGTGTGTGTGTTGTGTGTGTGTGTGGTGTGTGTGTGTTCCGGGGGGGGTGGGGGGTGTCGGTGTGTGTGTCTTGCAGTGTGTGTGTGTGTTGTGTGTTGTGTGTGTGTGTGTGTGTGTGTGGTGTGTGCGTGTGTTTTGTGTGGGTGTGTGTGTGTGCGTGCGTGCGTGCGTGTGCGTGTGCGTGTGTGTGTGTGTGTGACAAAGACACAGAGAGAGAGAGAGAGAGAGATTGGTGCCAACCATCATCCTTACCGTTAACGTCATCATCATCATCTTTCATCATCATTATTGATATTTTTAAGGGGAACCGAAGACAGCTTTGTTTTATTGTAATGTTGTGTTTTGTTATTATTTTTATTGTCATTAGTATTTTTATTCTTATTGTTACTATTATGATGATGATGATAATTATTGGTGGTGGTGGTGGTGGTGGTGGAGCTTTTTTGCCATCGTTTTTGGCTACTGAACCGGTTGTAGGTAGCCATCTCACGATGACTGGCTACATCCTGTGTGACTTGACAACCAACCACGTGACCCGGGTACTGCACCCCTTTTCTGTGAATGGCTACTTTTAACTAAGGTGACATGCTACTCGACGTTGACAGTCGACTTCAATTTTCGCCAACATATCTCCACCTAACGGCGAGATGCTGCCGATGTGAACTATACAGCCACTTCAGTCTCCCGCACCACGGCTACTTAAATCCAGCAGCACAGTGTATTCAGTCTTTCTTTCTTTCTGCGTACGCGATACTCCTGCGGACACTGCCCGTTTAGACAGGAGTGGAGTTTTGTGTGTATGACGTTTTCATCCGTTAAGCAGTCATACTCCATCTTCGTGGAAGGTGCATGCTATGTGTAACGTGTCATCCATACCAACGGCCAAACTGGCCTTCTCTTCCAAAGTTGGTGATGGGATTTGATCGTGTGTGCAAGATGTTATGCGTGCGTTCACACACGGAACCTCGGTTTATAGTCTCATTCGAAGGACTGTATGGGGAATGGAGTCCGAACCAATGTTAACTCCGAGGGAAAAATCCCCCTGTACCGAAATTCGAACTCGCAACCCCAGATCTTAAGTCCGGCGCTCTACAACTGAGCTATTCCGGCCCAAGTGTATTCAGTAACTTAGGGGGTGTTGGCGATTTGGCATTGCTGTGACCACAGTGTTTATATATCAAAACAATTATTTTTAAATAAATCTGTTTCATTAAATTTTGAGTGATTCCCGTGTTTTTTTCCCAAAGAAATCTGCCTTCCTTTCAGAGACCACAGCTTGTCGAAGGTTTCAACATGTGGTCTGTGGCAGCAAGGACGAAGGGATGGAACCAAAACTGAGGGAATGAAGTAACGGGCTGGTTGTCAATGACACGGGAAGGCTGGTGGAAAGATATGGCCTGGACAGAGTAATCGATGATGATGTGTCTCAAAAATATGGCAACATGTTTTTGAAAAAAGGTAGGTGCTCAAACCTGTATGATTGTTAACAGATATGCTGCCATAATCTATGAATATTCTATTGCAAAAGTTGTGCTGTGTGGTGTGTGCTGTGTGCTCGCTGTCTGGCCTTGTGTCTTGTCAATTGCCACAGGTGTGTGTTCGTGCTCCTGTCATGCCCCGTGCCCTTACGTGTCCTGTCAGTCTATGTCCTCACTCTATCGCCAGAAATCATCTTTACTTGCGTATAAACACACGCCCACACGTCACCCCTTCATCTGTGCCTCTCTGCCAATAGCCCACCAGTCACCCCTTCATCTGTGCTCTCTGCCAAATGCCCACCATGTCACGCCCTGCATTCTGTGCCTTCTGCCAATATGCCCCCTTCACTGTCCTCGCCCATGCATCCCGCCACCCTCCTTGCCCACCCATGTCCAATCTCCTTTCCCACCCTTGTCAATCTCCTTGCCCCCCCAAGTCAATCTCCTTGCCCACCCATTCAACTCCTTTATCATCCATGTCTTTCCTTTTTTTACCCCCTGTCAATCCCCCCTTCCCACCCTTTCCAAACCCCTTGACAAACCCCTGGGCAGTCTCCTTATCCCCCCTTTTCAGTCTCCTTGATCACCCATGTCAATCTCCTTTCCCACCCTTTTCAATCTCCTTTCCCCCCCCATTCAATCTCCTTGATCACCCCTGGGCAGTCTCCTTGCCCACCCCGGGAAAACTCCTTGGGCCCCCCCTGTCAATCTCCTTTCCCCAAACCCTGTCAGTCTCCTTTTCCCAACCCCTTTTCAAAGCCTTGTTCCACCCCCCCTTTTCAATACACTCAACCCTATTCCCCCTTTGTTTCTGCCCCCCCTACCCCCTACACCCACCATGTCCCCCGCCCCCTTTATCTCTACCCCCTGTACCCCCCCCCTGTCCGCCCTTTATCTCTGCCCCCTCTACCCCCCGTCACCCCCTGTTTACGCCCTTCATCTCTACCCCCCTACCCCCTGTACCTCACCATGTCCCCGCCCTTTTTCTTTACCCCCCCGTTTCACCCCCCCATGTCCCCGCCCTTCATCTCCCCCCTCTAACCCCCCGTACATCACCATTTCACGCCCTTCATCTCTACCCCCCGTTTCCCCCCGACACCCACCATGTCCCCCGCCCCTTTATCCTAAAACCCCCGTACCCCAGCACACCCACCCTGTCCCCGCCCTTCCTTTTCTTACCCCTTACCCCAAAACACCCAACCCGTCAACCCCCCTTTATCCCTACCCCCCTTTTCCCCCGCACAACCCCCCAGTCACGGGCCCTTTATCTCTACCCCCACCATGTCACGCCCCTTTATCTCTACCCCCCCCCATGTCACCCCTTCTTTTCTAAACCCCCCGTAACCCCCGCACACCCACCATGTCACGCCCTTCATCTCTACCCCCTGTACCCCCACCAGGGCCCGCCCTTTAAACTCTACCCCCCCCCAAAATTTACGCCCTTAATCTCCACCCCCCGTAAACCCCCCACACCCACCCATGTCAAACCCCCCATCTCTACCCCCTGTACCCCATCAAAACCCACCATGTACGCCCTTCATCTCTGCCCCCACCATGTCACGGGGCCCCCTTTTATCTCTACCCCCTGTACCCGCACACCCACCATGTCCCCCCGGGGCCCCTTTCTCTTTCCCCCCTTTTCCCAGCAAAACCCCCCATGTCACGCCCTTCATCTTACCCCCCCCAATGTCCCAAACCCCCTTTATTCTAAAACCCCCCGTAAACCCCCCCCACCCCCCACCTGTTCCACGCCCTTATCTCTACCCCCCCCATTCACCCCCTTATTTTCTAAACCCCCGTACCCCCGCAAACCCACCCTGTTTTTGCCCTTCATCTCTACCCCCACCATGTCAAAGCCCTTCACCCCTTTCCCCTTTTACCCCCCGCACAAACCAAAAGTCACGGGGCCCTTCATCTCTACCCCACCATGTCACCCCTTCACTCTAAAACCCCCCCCCATGTCACCCCTTCATCTCTAACCCCCCCCTGTCACGCCCCCTTATCTTACCCCCTGTACCCCAGGGAAAACCCACCATGTCACGCCCCTTTTTTCCTAACCCCCCCAAAAAATCACGCTTTTTCAAACTTACCCCCCGTAACCCCCCGCCCCACCCCCCCTTCCCCGCCTTCATTCTCCCCCACCAAATCACGGCCTTCATCTCTACCCCCCACCTGTCAAGCCCTTCATCCCTAACCCCCCGTACCCTAGCACACCCCCCATGTCCCCCCTTCCCTCTCTAAACCCCCCCAAATTTTTTCCCCCCTTTTATCCTAACCCCCCCCTGTACCCCCCTTTTCTTCCCCCTGTACCCCACACACCCACAATTTTTCCCCGCCCTTCATCTCTTAACCCCCAAACCTTTTGGTCCGCCCCTTATCTCTAACCCCCCCAACCCCTGTCACCCCCCTTCTCTCTACCACCCGTACCCCCCCCCACACCCAACCCTGTCACGGCCTTTATCTCTAACACCACCATGTCACGCCCCCTTTATCTCTACCCCCCCCCCAGTCACCCCTTCATTTACCCCCCGTTTCCCCACACAAACCCCCCCATGTTCCCCGCCCTTCATCTCTACGCCCTGTACCCAAACACACCCACCATGTCACGCCCTTTCATCTCTACCCCCCTACCCCAGCACACCCCCATGTCACGGCCCTTATCTCTACCCCCCCGTACCCCAGCACACCCACCATGTCACGCCCTTCATCTCTACCCCCCCCCCATGTCACGCCCTTCACTCTACCCCCACCCATTCCCCGCCCTTCAAACTCACCCCCCGTACCCCAGCACACCCACCATGTCACGCCCTTCTTCTCTACCCCCTGTACCCCCGCACACCCAAACCCTTGTCACGCCCTTATCTCTTTCCCCCCACCATGTCAACGCCCTTCATCTCTACCCCCCCCCATGTCCCCCGCCCTTCATCTCTACCCCCCCGGACCCCCCACACCCACCATTGTTTCCCCCCTTCATCTCCAACCCCCCCCGTCCCCCGCACACCCCCAAAGTCACGCCCTTTTCTCTTTCCCCCCCGTACCCCACACACCCCCCATGTCACGCCCCTTTACTTAAACCCCCCGTACCCCAGCACACCCACCATGTCCCGCCCTTCATCTCTACCTTCCCCCATGGGCCCGCCCCTTTTCTCTTTCCCCCCACCAAGTCACGCCCCTTCATCTCTACCCCATGTACCCCCCGCACACCCACCATGTCACCCCTTTATCTCTACCCCCCGTACCCCAAACACACCCACCATGTCACGCCCCTTTATCTCTACCCCCACCTTTTCACGCCCTTTTATCTTTAAAAACCCCCCGTACCCCCGCACACCCACCATGGGCACGCCCTTCCCTCCTACCCCCAACCCTGTCACGGCCCTTTATCTCTTTCCCCCATGTCACGGGCCCCTTTTACCCCAACCCCCCCTTACCCTACACACCCACCATGTCACGCCCTTAATTTTCTACCCCCACCATGGCACCGGCCCCCTTTATCTCTACCCCCCCCATTCAGGGCCCCTTTATTTTCTACCTCCTGACCCCCGCAAAACCCACAATGTCACGCCCTTCATCTCTTTCCCCAAAAACCCTGTCACGGGCCCCTTTACCCCTAACCCCCCCCCTGTCACGCCCTTCAACTCTACCCCCGTACCCCAGCACACCCCCCCATGTCACGGCCCTTTATTTTCTAACACCACCAGGGCACCCCCTTAACTCTACCCCCACCCCTGTACCCCCCCTTCATCTCTACCCCCTTTTTCCCCCACACCCACCATGGTCCCCCCCTTCATCTCTACGCCCGTACCCCCCCGCAAAACCCCCCAAAGTACGCCCTTTATCCCCTACCCCCCCTACCCCCCCACACCCCCTTTTCAGCCCCTTTATCTCTACCCCCCCCGTACCCCAGCCAAACCCCCCCCTTTTACGCCCCTTTTATCTTTACCCCCCCCCCTGTCCCCCGCCCTTCATCTCTACCCCCACCATTTCACGCCCTTCATCTCTACCCCCTGTCCCCCCGCACACCCACCCCTGGGCACGCCCTTTATCCAACCCCCCGTACCCAGCAACACCCACCAATTTTCACGCCCCCCATTCTTTCCCCCACGATGTCACGCCCTTCACTCTAAAACCCCCCCCATTTCAACGCCCTTCCTCTCTACCCCCCTTTACCCCCGCACACCCCCCATTCACGGCCCCCATCTCTACCCCCCTGTTTCCCCCGGCCCAAACCCCCAGTCACCCCCTTTCCCTCTCTAACCCCCCGTACCCCCAGCACACCCACCTGTCACCCCCCTTCAAACTCTACCCCCGGACCCCCGCACACCCACCATGTCCAAAGGGCCCTTTATTTTACCTTTCCCCCATTTTCACGCCCTTCAAAACTCTACCCCCCACATGTACGCCCTCATTCTACCCCCCTTTTCCCGGGACATCCACCATGTCACGCCCTTTATTTTCTAAACCCCCCGTTTCCCCACAAAAACCCCCCCATTTCACCCCCCTTCATCTCTACCCCCCACCCTGTCACGCCCTTCATCTTTTCCCCCCCCGTACCCCCAGCCACCCACCCTGTCACGCCCCTTTATCTCTACCCCCACCCTGGGCACCCCTTTATTTTCAACCCCCCGTAAAACCCCGCGCACCCACCATGTCACCCCCCCTTGATCTTACCCCCCTGGGACCCCAGCACACCCCCATTTCCCCCGGGCCCCAAATTTTTACCCCCCCCCACGTTCCCCCCTTCATCTCTACCCCCCCCTTAACCCCCGTACACCCCCCCAGTCACGCCCCCTTTGTCTCACCCCCCCCATGACCGGGGGCCCCTTTATCTCTAAACCCCCCCATGTCAGCCTTCCTCTCTACCCCCGTTCCCCAGCACACCCACCAAAGTCACGCCCTTTTATCTCTACCCCCCGTACCCCAGCACACCCCCCCAAAGTCACCCCCCTTATCCCTACCCCCTTTTACACCCCCCCTTTCACGCCCTTTATCCGCCCCCCTACCCTTTTTACCCCACCATGTCACGCCCTTCATCTCTCCCCCCCGTACCCCAGTAACCACCCTGTCACGCCCTTCATCTCTACCCCCCCTCACCCAAACCCTTTTTCGCACTTTATCTTACCCCCCCCTACCCCAGTAAAAACCCAAACCCTTTTTCAAAGCCCCCTTTATCTCCCCCAACCCCCCCTACCCCAGTACCCCCCCCAAAAGTCACGAAACCCCTTTATCTCTACCCCCCTTTAAAACCCCCGGGCACCCCCCATGTCACGCCCTTCATCCAACCCCCCTTTTCCCCAGCACAAACCCCCCATGTCACGCCCCTTTATCTCTAACCCCCCCTACCCCAGTTCACCCCCCATGTCACGCCCCCTTTATCTCTACCCCTTCTACCCCCCCCCCCCCCCCCTGTACAACAAACCCTGTCCCGCCCTTCATCTCTACCCCCCGTACCCCGTACACCCACCATTTCACCGGGGGCCCCTTTATCTTTTTAAACCCCCCTAAAAACCCACCATGTCCCCGCCCCTTAAACTCTCCCCCTCTACCCCATTCCCCCCACCCTGTCACGCCCTTCATCCCCTACCCCCTTTTACCCAGCCCACCCCCCATGTTTACGCCCCTTAAACTCTACCCAGTACAACCCCCCAAAGTCACCCCCCTTCATCTCTACCCCACCAAAATCCACCATTTTCAAAGCCCTTCATCCACCCCCCTATGCCCCAATTTCGCTGCCCATGTCCCCGCCTTTTTTCCGCCCTCCCCCCCTGCCCATGTCACGCCCTTTAACTACGCCCCCTACGCTGCCCATACGCGCCCTTTATCCCCGCTCCTTTCGTGCCCCATGTCACGGGCCCTTTTTTTCCCCGCCCCCAAAGCCCAATACCTGCCCCTGTCGCGCCATTTTTTCCACGCCCCCTACGCTTTTCCCCCTGTCTCGCCCTTTATTTCCCGCCCCCCACGCTGCCCATGTCGCCCCCCTTTTTTCCGAAACCCCCCACGAAACCCAAAAACGCGCCCCCTGTCACGCCCCCTTTTTCCGAGCCCCCTACGCCCCCAAAACGCTGCCCCGTCACGCCCTTTATCCGAGCCCCCCCACGCCCAAATGTGCCCATGCACCCCTTTTTTCCGAGCCCCCAACGCTCCCCCTGTCAACCCCCCCCCCTTTAAACCGAGCCCCCACGCCCCAAAACGCTGCCCCCGTCACGGGCCCCTTTTTCCCCAGCCCCCCACGCCCAAAATCCGCTGCCATGTCAGCCCTTTATCCGGGCCCCCTACGCCCCCAAAACACTCCCCATGTCACGCCCCCTTTTCCGAGCCCCCTACGCCCAATACGCTCCCCCTGTCACGCCTTTATCCGAGCACCTTACGCCCAATACGCTCCCCATGTCACGCCCTTTATCCGAGCCCCCTACGGCCAATACGCTGCCATGTCACGCCCTTTATCCGAGCCCCCTACGGCCAATACGCTGCCCATGTCACGCCCTTTATCCGCGCCCTCATGGCTCAAATAAGACAGACTCACGTCACGCTCTTCATCCACTCCTCTGCTCCGACACGTCCACCATGTCACGTCCTTCATCAAACCCCGCCCCTTCCAATGCAATACACCACCATGTCACGTCCTTCATCAACCGCGCCCCTTCCAATGCAATACACCACCATGTCACACCCTTCATCAAACCCCGCCCCTTCCAATGCAATACACCACCATGTCACGACCTTCATCAACCGCGCCCCTTCCAATGCAATACACCACCATGTCATGTCCTTCATCAACCGCGCCCCTACCAATGCAAATACACCACCATGTCACGTTCTTCATCAACCGCGCCCCTTCCAATGCAATACACCACCATGTCACGTCCTTCATCAACCGCGCCCCTTCCAATGCAATACACCACCATGTCACGTCCTTCATCAACCGCGCCCCTTCCAATGCAATACACCACCATGTCACACCCCTTTATCAACCGCGCCCCTTCCAATGCAATACACCACCATGTCACCCTTCATCAACCGCGCCCCTTCCAATGCAATACACCACCATGTCAAGTCCTTCATCAACCGCGCCCCTTCCAATGCAATACACCATCATGTCACGTCCTTCATCAACCGCGCCCCTTCCAATGCAATACACCACCAATGTCACGTCCTTCATCAACCGCGCCCCTTCCAATGCAATACACCACCAGTCACGTCCTTCCATCAACCGCGCCCCTACCAATGCAATACACCACCATGTCAGGCCCTTCATCAACCGCGCACCTTCCAATGCAATACACCACCATGTCACGTCCTTCATCCCAAACCCCGCCCCTTCCAATGCAATACACCACCATGTCACGTCCTTCATCAACCGCGCCCTTCCAATGCAATACCCACCATGTCACACCCTTCATCAACCGCGCCCCTTCCAATGCAATACACCACCATGTCACACCCTTCATCAACCGCGCCCCTTCCAATGCAATACACCACCGTGTCACGTCCTTCTCACCCGCGCCCATTCCAATGCAATACACCACCATGTCACGTCCTTCATCAACTGCGCCCCTTCCAATGCAATACACCACCATGTCACGTCCTTCATCAACCGCGCCCCTTCCAATGCAATACACCACCATGTCACGTCCTTCATCAACCGCGCCCCTTCCAATGCAATACACCACCATGTCACGTCTTCATCAACCGCGCCCCTTCCAATGCAATACACCACCATGTCACGTCCTTCATCAACCGCGCCCCTTCCAATGCAATACACCACCATGTCACGTCCTTCATCAACCGCGCCCCTTCCAATGCAATACACCACTGTGTCACGTCCTTCATCAACCGCGCTTCCAATGCAATACACCACCATGTCACGTCCTTCATCTGCGTCTCCTCTGCCCCAATACGCCCACCATGTCACGCTCTTTAGTCACGCCGTCTAGTCCACAATATGCCCACCATGTCACGCCCTTCGTCTGTTCCCCTTCTGTCCAATATGCCCACCACGTCACGCCTTTCATCTGTGTTCAATATGCCCACGACGTCACGCCCTTCATCTGTGCTCCCTCTGTCCAATATGCCCATCATTTCACGCCCTTCATCTGTGCTCCCTCTGTCCAATATGCCCACCACGTCACGCCCTTCATCTGCTCCCCCCTGTACAGTATGCCCACCACGTCACGCCCTTCCCTCTGTGCTCCCTCTGTACAGTATGCCCACCACGTCACGCCCTTCAGCCGAGCCCTCTCTGTCCAGTATGCCCACCACGTCACGCCCTTCAAAACTGTGCTCCCTCTGTACAGTATGCCCACGACGTCACGCCCTTCAGCCGAGCCCTCTCTGTGCAGTATGCCCACCACGTCACGCCCTTCAGCCGAGCCCTCTCTGTGCAGTATGCACACCACGTCACGCCCTTCATCTGTGCTCCCTCTGTGCAGTATGCCCACCACGTCACGCCCTTCATCTGTGCTCCATCTGTGCAGTATGCCCACCACGTCACGCCCTTCATCTGTGCTACCCTCTGTACAGTATGCCCACCACGTCACGCCCTTCATCTGTGCTCCCTCTGTACAGTATGCCCACCACGTCACGCCCTTCATCTGTGCTCCCCTCTGTACAGTATGCCCACCACGTCACGCCCTTCATACCTTACCCCACCATGTCACGCCCTTCATCTCTACCCCCACCATGTCACGCCCTTCATCTCTACCCCCACCATGTCACGCCCTTCATCTCTACCCCCTGTACCCCAGCACACCCACCATGTCACGCCCTTCATCTCTACCCCACACCATGTCACGCCCTTCATCTCTACCCCCTGTACCCCAGCACACCCACCATGTCACGCCCTTCATCTCTACCCCCACCATGTCACGCCCTTCATCTCTACCCCCACCATGTCACGCCCTTCATCTCTACCCCTCTACCCCAGCACACCCACCATGTCACGCCCTTCATCTCTACCCCCACCATGTCACGCCCTTCATCCTCTACCCCCACCATGTCACAACCTTCTCTCTACCCCCTGTACCCCAGCACACCCACCATGTCACGCCCTTCATCTCTACCCCACCATGTCACGCCCTTCATCTCTACCCCCACCATGTCACGCCCTTCAGCTCTACCCCCTGTACCCCAGCACACCCACCATGTCACGCCCTTCATCTCTAACCCCACCATGTCACGCCCTTCATCTCTACCCCCACCATGTCACGCCCTTCATCTCTAACCCCCTGTACCCCAGCACACCCATCATGTCACGCCCTTCATCTCTACCCCCTGTACCCCAGCACACCCACCATGTCACGCCCTTCATCTCTACCCCCTGTACCCCAGCACACCCACCATGTCACGCCCTTCATCTCTACCCCCTGTACCCAGCACACCCGCCATGTCACGCCCTTCATCTCTACCTCCACCATGTCACGCCCTTCATCTCTACCCCCACCATGTCACGCCCTTCATCTCTACCCCCTGTACCCAGCACACCCACCATGTCACGCCCTTTATCTCTACCCCCTGTACCCCAGCACACCCACCATGTCACGCCCTTCATCTCTACCCCCACCATGTCACGCCCTTCATCTTTACCCCCTGTACCCCAGCACACCCACCATGTCACGCCCTTCATCTCATACCCCCACCATGTCACGACCTTCATCTCTACCCCCTGTACCCCAGCGCACCCACCATGTCACGCCCTTGATCTCTACCCCCTGTACCCCAGCAACACCCACCATGTCACGCCCTTCATCTCTACCCACTGTACCCCAGCACACACACCATGTCACGCCCTTCATCTCTACCCCCACCACGTCACGCCCTTCATCTCTACCCCTCTACCCCAGTAACACCCACCATGTCACGCCCTTCGTCTCTACCCCCACATGTCACGCCCTTCATCTCTACCCCCACCATGTCACGCCCCTTCATCTCTACCCCTTACCCCAGACACCCACCATGTCACGCCCTTCATCTCTACCCCCTGTACCCCAGCACAACCACCATGTCACGCCCTTCATCCCTACCCCCTGTACACCCACCATGTCACGCCCTTTATCTCTGCCCCCTCTATCTCTTGTACACTCACCATGTCACGCCCTTCATCTCTACCCCCTGTACCCCAGTACACCCACCATGTCACGCCCTTCATCTCTACCCCTCTACACCCACCATGTCACGCCCTTCATCTCTACCCCTCTACCCCAGTACACCCACCATGTCACGCCCTTCATCTCTACCCCTTCTAACCCCCCCCCCCCCCTGTACACTCACCATGTCACGCCCTTCATCTCTACCCCCTGTACTCCAGTACACCCACCATGTCACGCCCTTCATCTCTACCCCTCTACACCCACCATGTCACGCCCTTCATCTCTACCCCCTCTACCCAGTACACCCACCATGTCACGCCCTTCATCTCTACCCCCTGTACCCCAGCACACCCACCATGTCACGCCCTTCATCTCTACCCCAGTACACCCACCATGTCACACCCTTCATCTCTACACCAGCACATCCACCATGTCACGCCCTTCATCCACGCCCCCTATGCCCAATACGCTGCCCATGTCGCGCCCTTTATCCGCCCTCCCTACGCTGCCCATGTCACGCCCTTTATCTACGCCCCCTACGCTGCCCATGTCGCGCCCTTTATCCATCGCTCCTACGCTGCCCATGTCACGCCCTTTATCCGCGCCCCCTACGCCCAATACGCTGCCCATGTCGCGCCATTTATCCACGCCCCCTACGCTGCCCATGTCGCGCCCTTTATCCACGCCCCCTACGCTGCCCATGTCGCGCCCTTTATCCGAGCCCCCTACGACCAATACGCTGCCCATGTCACGCCCTTTATCCGAGCCTCCTACGCCCAATACGCTGCCCATGTCACGCCCTTTATCCGAGCCCCCTACGCCCAATACGCTGCCCATGTCACGCCCTTTATCCGAGCCCCCTACGCTCCCCATGTCACGCCCTTTATCCGAGCCCCCTACGCCCAATACGCTGCCCATGTCACGCCCTTTATCCGAGCCCCCTACGCCCAATACGCTGCCCATGTCACGCCCTTTATCCGAGCCCCCTACGCCCAATACGCTGCCCATGTCACGCCCTTTATCCGAGCCCCCTACGCCCAATACACTCCCCATGTCACGCCCTTTATCCGAGCCCCCTACGCCCAATACGCTCCCCATGTCACGCCCTTTATCCGAGCACCTTACGCCCAATACGCTCCCCATGTCACGCCCTTTATCCGAGCCCCCTACGGCCAATACGCTGCCCATGTCACGCCCTTTATCCGAGCCCCCTACGGCCAATACGCTGCCCATGTCACGCCCTTTATCCGCGCCCTCATGGCTCAAATAAGACAGACTCACGTCACGCTCTTCATCCACTCCTCTGCTCCGACACGTCCACCATGTCACGTCCTTCATCAACCGCGCCCCTTCCAATGCAATACACCACCATGTCACGTCCTTCATCAACCCGCGCCCTTCCAATGCAATACACCACCATGTCACACCCTTCATCAACCGCGCCCCTTCCAATGCAATACACCACCAGTCACACCCTTCATCAACCGCGCCCCTTCCAATGCAATACACCACCATGTCACGACCTTCATCAACCGCGCCCCTTCCAATGCAATACACCACCATGTCATGTCCTTCATCAACCGCGCCCCTACCAATGCAATACACCACCATGTCACGTCCTTCATCAACCGTGCCCCTTCCAATGCAATACACCACCATGTCACGTCCTTCATCAACCGCGCCCCTTCCAATGCAATACACCACCATGTCACACCCTTCATCAACCGCGCCCCTTCCAATGCAATACACCACCATGTCACGTCCTTCATCAACCGCGCCCCTTCCAATGCAATACACCACCATGTCACACCCTTCATCAACCGCGCCCCTTCCAATGCAATACACCACCATGTCACGTCCTTCATCAACCGCGCCCCTTCCAATGCAATACACCACCATGTCACGTCCTTCATCAACCGCGCCCCTTCCAATGCAATACACCACCATGTCACGTCCTTCATCAACCGCGCCACTTCCAATGCAATACACCACCATGTCACGTCCTTCATCAACCGCGCCCCTACCAATGCAATACACCATCATGTCAGGCCCTTCATCAACCGCGCACCTTCCAATGCAATACACCACCATGTCACATCCTTCATCAACCGCGCCCCTTCCAATGCAATACACCACCATGTCACGTCCTTCATCAACCGCGCCCCTTCCATATGCAATACACCACCATGTCACACCCTTCATCAACCGCGCCCCTTCCAATGCAATACACCACCATGTCACACCCTTCATCAACCGCGCCCCTTCCAATGCAATACACCACCATGTCACGTCCTTCATCACCCGCGCCCCTTCCAATGCAATACACCACCATGTCACGTCCTTCATCAACTGCGCCCCTTCCAATGCAATACACCACCATGTCACGTCCTTCATCAACCGCGCCCCTTCCAATGCAATACACCACCATGTCACGTCCTTCATCAACCGCGCCCCTTCCAATGCAATACACCACCATGTCACGCTTCTTCATCAACTGCGCCCCCTTCCAATGCAATACACCACCATGTCACGTCCTTCATCAACCGCGCCCCTTCCAATGCAATACACCACCATGTCACGTCCTTCATCAACCGCGCCCCTTCCAATGCAATACACCACTGTGTCACTCCCTTCATCAACCGCGCCCTTCCAATGCAATACACCACCATGTCACGTCCTTCATCTGCGTCTCCTCTGCCCCAATACGCCCACCATGTCACGCTCTTCAGTCACGCCGTCTAGTCCACAATATGCCCACCATGTCACGCCCTTCGTCTGTTCCCCCTCTGTCCAATATGCCCACCACGTCACGCCCTTCATCTGTGTTCAATATGACCACGACGTCACGCCCTTCATCTGTGCTCCCTCTGTCCAATATGCCCATCATTTCACGCCCTTCATCTGTGCTCCCTCTGTCCAATATGCCCACCACGTCACGCCCTTCATCTGCTCCCCCTCTGTACAGTATGCCCACAACGTCACGCCCTTCATCTGTGCTCCCTCTGTACAGTATGCCCACGACGTCACGCCCTTCAGCCGAGCCCTCTCTGTGCAGTATGCCCACCACGTCACGCCCTTCATCTGTGCTCCCTCTGTGTAGTATGCCCACCACGTCACGCCCTTCATCTGTGCTCCCTCTGTGCAGTATGCCCACCACGTCACGCCCTTCATCTGTGCTCCATCTGTGCAGTATGCCCACCACGTCACGCCCTTCATCTGTGCTCCCTCTGTACAGTATGCCCACCACGTCACGCCCTTCATCTGTGCTCCCTCTGTACAGTATGCCCACCACGTCACGCCCTTCATCTGTGCTCCCTCTGTACAGTATGCCCACCACGTCACGCCCTTCATCTCTACCCCCACCATGTCACGCCCTTCATCTCTACCCCCACCATGTCACGCCCTTCATCTCTACTCCCACCATGTCACGCCCTTCATCTCTACCCCCTGTACCCCAGCACACCTACCATGTCACGCCCTTCATCTCTACCCCCACCATGTCACGCCCTTCATCTTTACCCCCTGTACCCCAGCACACCCACCATGTCACGCCCTTCATCTCTACCCCCACCATGTCACGCCCTTCATCTCTACCCCCACCATGTCACGCCCTTCATCTCTACCCCCTCTACCCCAGCACACCCACCATGTCACGCGCCCTTCATCTCTACCCCCACCATGTCACGCCCTTCATCTCTACCCCCACCATGTCACACCCTTCATCTCTACCCCCTGTACCTCAGCACACCCACCATGTCACGCCCTTCATCTCTAACCCCACCATGTCACGCCCTTCATCTCTACCCCCACCATGTCACGCCCTTCATCTCTACCCCCTGTACCCCAGCACACCCACCATGTCACGCCCTTCATCTCTAACCCCACCATGTCACGCCCTTCATCTCTACCCCCACCATGTCACGCCCTTCATCTCTACCCCTGTACCCCAGCACACCCACCATGTCACGCCCTTCATCTCTACCCCCTGTACCCCAGCACACCCACCATGTCACGCCCTTCATCTCTACCCCCCTGTACCCCAGCACACCCACCATGTCACGCCCTTCATCTCTTCCACCACCATGTCACGCCCTTCATCGCTACCCCCACCATGTCACGCCCTTCATCTCTACCCCCTGTACCCCAGCACACCCACCATGTCACGCCCTTCATCTCTACCCCCTGTACCCCAGCACACCCACCATGTCACGACCTTCATCTCTACCCCCACCATGTCACGCCCTTCATCTCTACCCCCACCATGTCACGCCCTTCATCTCTACCCCCTGTACCCCAGCACACCCACCATGTCACGCCCTTCATCTCTACCCTCTGTACCCCAGCACACCCACCATGTCACGCCCTTCATCTCTACCCCCTGTACCCCACACACCCACCATGTCACGCCCTTCATCTCTACCCCACCATGTCACGCCCTTCATCTCTACCCCCACCATGTCACGCCCTTCATCTCTACCCCCTGTACCCCAGCACACCCACCATGTCACGCCCTTCATCTCTACCCCCTGTACCCCAGCACACCCACCATGTCACGCCCTTCATCTCTACCCCAACCATGCACGCCCGTCATCTCTACCCCCTGTACCCCAGCAGAACCCACCATGTCAAGCCCTTCATCTCTACCCCCACCATGTCACGCCCTTCCTCTCTACGCCCTGTACCCCAGCGCACCAACCATGTCACGCCCTTCATCTCTACCCCCTGTACCCCAGCACACCCACCATGTCACGCCCTTCATCTCTACCCCCTGTACCCCAGCACACCCACCATGTCACGCCCTTCATCTCTACCCCCACCATGTCACGCCCTTCATCTCTACCCCCTCTACCCCAGTACACCCACCATGTCACGCTCTTCATCTCTACCCCCACCATGTCACGCCCTTCATCTCTACCCCCACCATGTCACGCCCTTCATCTCTACCCCCTGTACCCCAGCACACCCACCATGTCACGCCCTTCATCTCTACCCACTGTACCCCAGCACACCCACCATGTCACGCCCTTCATCTCTACCCCCTGTACACCCACCATGTCACGCCCTTTATCTCTGCCCCCTCTATCCCCTGTACACTCACCATGTCACGCCCTTCATCTCTACCCCCTGTACCCCAGTACACCCACCATGTCACGCCCTTCATCTCTACCCCTCTACACCCACCATGTCACGCCCTTCATCTCTACCCCCTCTACCCCAGTGCACCCACCATGTCACGCCCTTCATCTCTACCCCCTCTACCCCCCCTGTACACTCACCATGTCACGCCCTTCATCTCTACCCCCTGTACTCCAGTACACCCACCATGTCACGCCCTTCATCTCTACCCCTCTATACCCACCATGTCACACCCTTCATCTCTACCCCCTCTACCCCAGTACACCCACCATGTCACGCCCTTCATCTCTACCCCCTGTACCCCAGCACACCCACCATGTCACGCCCTTCATCTCTACCCCAGTACACCACCATGTCACACCCTTCATCTCTACCCCAGCACATCCACCATGTCACGCCCTTCATCCACGCCCCCTATGCCCAATACGCTGCCCATGTCGCGCCCTTATCCGCCCTCCCCTACGCTGCCCATGTCACGCCCTTTATCCACGCCCCTACGCTGCCCATGTCGCGCCCTTTATCCACGCTCCTACGCTGCCCATGTCACGCCCTTTATCCGCGCCCCCTACGCCTCAATACGCTGCCCATGTCGCGCCATTTATCCACGCCCCCTACGCTGCCCATGTCGCGCCCTTTATCCACGCCCCCTACGCTGCCCATGTCGCGCCCTTTATCCGAGCCCCCTACGACCAATACGCTGCCCATGTCACGCCCTTTATCCGAGCCTCCTACGCCCAGTTACGCTGCCATGTCACGCCCTTTATCCGAGCCCCCTACGCCCAATACGCTGCCCCTGTCACGCCCTTTATCCGAGCCCCCTACGCTCCCATGTCACGCCCTTTATCCGAGCCCCTACGCCCAATACGCTGCCCATGTCACGCCCTTTATCCGAGCCCCCTACGCCCAATACGCTGCCCATGTCACGCCCTTTTATCCGAGCCCCCTACGCCCAATACGCTGCCCATGTCACGCCCTTTATCCGAGCCCCCTACGCCCAATACGCTCCCCATGTCACGCCCTTTATCCGAGCCCCTTACGCCCAATACGCTCCCCATTTCACGCCCTTTATCCGAGCCCCTTACGCCCAATACGCTCCCCATGTCACGCCCTTTATCCGAGCCCCCCACGGCCAATACGCTGCTCATGTCACACCCTTTATCCGCGCCCTCATGGCTCAAATAAGACAGACTCCCCGTCACGCTCTTCATCCACTCCTCTGCTCCGACACGTCCACCATGTCACGTCCTTCATCACCACGCCCCTTCCAATGCAATACACCACCAGTCACGTCCTTCATCAACCGCGCCCCTTCCAATGCAATACACCACCATGTCACGTCCTTCATCAACCGCGCCCCTTCCAATGCAATACACCACCATGTCACACCCTTCATCAACCGCGCCCCTTCCAATGCAATAACCCACCATGTCACGTCCTTCATCAACCGCGCCCCTTCCAATGCAATACACCACCATGTCACGTCCTTCATCAACCGCGCCCTACCAATGCAATACACCACCATGTCACGTCCTTCATCAACCGCGCCCCTTCCAATGCAATACACCACCATGTAACGTCCTTCATCAACCGCGCCCCTTCCAATGCAATACACCACCATGTCACGTCCTTCATCCAACCGCGCCCCTTCCAAAGCAATACACCACCATGTCACGTCCTTCAAACTACCGCGCCCCTTCCAATGCAATACACCACCATGTCACACCCTTCAACCGCGCCCCTTCCAATGCATACACCACCATGTCACACCCTTCATCAACCGCGCCCCTTCCAATGCAATACACCCCCATGTCACGTCCTTCATCAACCGCGCCCCTTCCAATGCAATACACCACCATGTCACGTCCTTCATCAACTGCGCCCCTTCCAATGCAATACACCACCATGTCACGTCCTTCATCAACTGCGCCCCTTCCATGCAATACACCACCATGTCAGTCCTTCATCAACCGCGCCCCTACCAATGCAATACACCACCATGTCACGTCCTTCATCAACCACGCCCCTTCCAATGCTATACACACCATGTCACGTCCTTCATCAACCGCGCCCCTTCCAATGCAATACACCACCATGTCACGTCCTTCATCAACCGCGCCCCTTCCAATGCAATACACCCACCATGTCACGTCCTTCATCAACCGCGCCCCCTTTCCCAAAGCAATACACCACCATGTCACACCCCTTTAACCGCGCCCCTTCCAATGCAATACACCACCATGTCACACCCTTCATCAACCGCGCCCCTTCCAATGCAATACACCACCATGTCACGTCCTTCATCAAACCCCGCCCCTTCCAAGCAATACACCACCATGTCACGTCCTTTATCAACTGCGCCCCTTCCAATGCAATACACCACCATGTCACGTCCTTCATCAACTGCGCCCCTTCCAATGCAATACACCACCATGTCACATCCTTCATCAACCGCGCCCCTTCCAATGCAATACACCACCATGTCACGTCCTTCATCTGCGTCTCCTCAGCCCCAATACGCCCACCATGTCACGCTCTTCAGTCACGCCGTCTAGTCCACAATATGCCCACCATGTCACGCCCTTCGTCTGTTCCCCCTCTGTCCAATATGCCCACCACGTCACGCCCTTCATCTGTGTTCAATATGCCCACGACGTCACGCCCTTCATCTGTGCTCCCTCTGTCCCAATATGCCCATCATTTTACGCCCTTCATCTGTGCTCCCTCTGTCCAATATGCCCACCACGTCACGCCCTTCATCTGCTCCCCCTCTGTACAGTATGCCCACCACGTCACGCCCTTCATCTGTGCTCCCTCTGTACAGTAAAGCCCACCACGTCACGCCCTTCAGCCGAGCCCTCTCTGTGCAGTATGCCCACCACGTCACGCCTTCATCTGTGCTCCCTCTGTGCAGTATGCCCACCACGTCACGCCCTTCATCTGTGCTCCCTCTGTGCAGTATGCCCACCACGTCACGCCCTTCATCTGTGCTCCCTCTGTACAGTTTGCCCCCACGTCACGCCCTTCATCTGTGCTCCCTCTGTACAGTATGCCCACCACGTCACGCCCTTCATCTGTGCTCCCTCTGTACAGTATGCCCACCACGTCACGCCCTTCATCTGTGCTCCCTCTGTACAGTATGCCCACCACGTCACGCCCTTCATCTGTGCTCCCTCTGTACAGTCTGCCCACCACGTCACGCCCTTCATCTGTGCTCCCTCTGTACAGTCTGCCCACCACGTCACGCCCTTCATCTGTGCTCCCTCTGTACAGTATGCCCACCACGTCACGCCCTTCATCTGTGCTCCCTCTGTACAGTATGCCCACCACGTCACGTCCTTCATCTGTGCTCCCTCTGTACAGTATGCCCACCACGTCACGCCCTTCATCTGTGCCCCCTCTGTACAATATGCCCACCACGTCACTCCGTTCATCCACGCCGTCTCTTCCCCAATACGCCCACCATTTCATGCTTTCATCCGCTCCTTCTGCCCCAATGCGCCCACCATGTCATGCTTTCATCCGCTCCTTCTGCCCCAATGCGCCCACCATGTCATGCTTTCATCCGCTCCTTCTGCACCAATACGCCCACCATGTCATGCTTTCATCCGCTCCTTCTGCCCCAATGCGCCCACCATGTCATGCTTTCATCCGCTCCTTCTGCCCCAATACGCCCACCATGTCATGCTTTCATCCGCTCCTTCTGCCCCAACGCGCTCACCATGTCCCAGAAAGACACTCGTGTTACCCCATTAATCCACATACCCATGTCCCCAATAGGACATATCACAATTTTCATCGGCACCTGTTCTCCCCCAATACGCAACCATGTCATGTCCTTCATTCGCTATCATGCTCTAAATCCGCGTTTCTCGTACCCAGACCCATGTTACGCTCTGAAATGTGCACGCCCCCCCCCCCGCCCCCCCCCCCACCCCCCTCCCCATTTCCCCTCCTTTACCCTTACTCAGGTCAGGCGCGGGAATCCAACCCCCCTCCCTCGCCTATTCCTACTTACGTCACGCCCTGACTTCCCACGCACTCCTCCCCTACCCCTAATCTGTCTCACGATCTGAAATCCGCGGCCCTTACCGCCACCCACGTCAAGCCCTGAAGTCTGCACCCCCTGTTCCCCAGCCACGTTACACCCTGTATTCACCCCACCCACCCCCGTACCCTCGCCCCTGTTACACCCTGTATTCACCCTCCCCTGTACCCTTACCCATATTACACCCTATATTCACACCCCATTACCCTCACCCAAAATTACACCCTCCCCTCTGCCCCCCCTGTCCCTCACCCATGTTACCCCCCCGGGTATTCACCCCCCCCCCACCCCCGTACCCCCCCCCTTTTTAAAACCCTGTATTAAACCCCCCTTTGTACCCTTACCCATATTACACCCTTCTTCACCCCCCATGAAAACCCTCATTCCATGTTACCCCCTGTATCCCCCCACCCACCCCCCGTCCCCCTTCGCCCCTTTTCCACCCTGTTTTCCCCCTCCCATGTACCCCCCACCCTTTATTACCCCCTTTGAAATCTGCACCCCCTGTCCCCTCCCCCAAGGAACACCCTGCATTGCCCCCCCCTCTACCCTCCCCCTGTTAAAACCCTGCATCGCACCCCCTGAACCTCACCCATGTTACCCTGAATCTGCACCCCCTTACCCTCCCCCCTGTTACACCCGCATCTGCACCCCCTTTGTACCCCCCAACCCCATTTTTAAAACCCTGCACTGCACCCCCTGTACCCTCCCCATGTTAAAAACCCCTGTATCGTCCCCCCCCCTTGTCCCCTCACCCATTTTACCCCCTGTATCCGCCCCCCCCTTACCCTCACCCATGGGGACACCCTGCATCTGAACCCCCAAACCTCCCCATGTTACACCCTGCATCGCCCCCCTGTACCCTCACCCTGTTCCCAACCCGGGCACTGCCCCCCCTGTACCCTCCCCCATTTTACACCCTGAAATTCCCACCCCGGTACCCTACCCATTTTACACCCTGCATCGCATCCCCTGTACCCTCCCCCCAATGTTACACCCCCCCCCCTGCCCCCCCTGTACCCTCCCCCAAGGAACCCCTGCATCTCCCCCCCTCAAAAACCCTCACCCTTTTACACCCGCATCTGCACCCCCTTTTCCCTCACCCAGTTAAAACCCCTGCTTTGCCCCCCCTGTCCCTAAACCCCCGTTAAAACCCTCCCTCTACCCCCTTTTTCCCCCACCCATGTTCCCCCTGTATTCACCCCCCCTTTTTCCCCCCACCCATGTTAAAACCCCTTGTATTCACATCCCCTGAAACCCTCCCCATATGTTAAACCCCCTGAATTCACCCCCCCTGTCCCTCACCCATGTTACCCCCCCTAAAACCCTCACCCATGTTACCCCCTGTATTCATCCCCCTTACCCTCCCCCATGCTAAAACCCCTGAAATTCCCCAAAACCCCCTGTACCCTAAACCCATGTTACACCCTGAAATAAACCCCCCCTTTGTCCCCTCCCCTTTTTAAACACCCTGTACCCCACCCCCTGTACCCTCCCCCATTTACCCCCTTATTACCCCCCCTTTAAACCTCCCCCATTTTACACCCTGTACCCCCCCTGTACCCCCCCCCATGTTACCCCGTATTCACACCCCCTGTACCCCCCCCCCGTTACACCCGGAATCGGAAAATCCCCTTACCCTCCCCCATGTTACCCCCGTTTTCACACCCCCTTACCCTCACCCATGCTAAAAACCCTGAAATTTACCCCCCCTGAAACCCCAACCCTTTTTACCCCCCGGTGTTCCCCCCCCCCGTCCCCTCACCCATGTTACTTCCTGTTTTCCCCCCTGTCCCCCCACCCATTTACACCCTGTACCCTCACCCATGAAAAAACACCCTTATCCGCCCCCCCTGCCCCCTCACCCATGCTACCCCCCTGTTTTCACCCCCCCTTTCCCCTCACCATGTTACACCCGTATTCACCCCCCTTTGTCCCCCCCCCAAAGCAAACACCTTTTATTCCCCCCCCTGTCCCCTCACCCATGTTACCCCCTGTACCGCACCCCCGTACCCTCACCCAGGGTTTACAACCCCTGTATTCACCCCCCCTGCCCCCCCACCCATGTTAAAACCCTGTATTCACCCCCCCGAACCCCCCCCCCATGTTTAAAACCCGGTATTCGCACCCCCGGGTACCCCCCCCATGTAACAGGGCGATTGCCGTACCTCCCCCCCCCTGTCATACGCGTACCCCCTTTCCTTCAAAACCCGAAAATTTATTTTTCACCGTTTCCGGGTCCGTACTCATGGAAACCCCCTGCACCGGTCCCCCCGTTTTCCCCCCCCCAGTCATACTCGCTTTCCCGCTCGCTTCTCCCCCTTTCCCTCTTCCACTTACCCCCCCCCCCCCCCCCCCCCCCCTTTGTCCGACGACTAGATCCCTGTCCCGTCAAACCCCCCCCCCCCCCCCCCGCCCAGTCCGCCCTGCATTCCGTTCCTTATCGTCCCCCCGTCGACAAAAACCCGAATGCACGTTAAAAACCCCCGGACGAAAAAAAATGAACGACGGGAACGACCGCCCTGACCCCCGGGAAAGGGAATGACTGAAACGACCGACTGAACGACCGATGCCGCCGAAAAGGGAATGCCCAAACCGACCGACTGAAGCCCAAAGACGGATTAAAAAAAATGCTGATAAACCGACCGCTGACCGCCCTAAAACGAATAAAGGGACGAATGCCCGACTAAACCGAATGAATGAAAGACCGATAAACCGGGTTTGAACAAATGAAAGGGACTAAACGAGGGACTGACCGTTTAACGAATAATTTTCGAAAAACTGACCGCTTTCCGACTGAACAAATAAATTTGCCCGGACGACCCAAACGGGACCGATGAGCAAAATGAATGACTGAACGCCCGACTGAACGAAGAATGCTGAAGGGCCCGGACTGAACGAATAAATGACTGAACAGATTTGAACAAATTTAATGACTAAACACCGATTTGGAACAAATAAATGTGAACGACCGATGAACAAATGAATGACTAAACGGACCGACTGAAAAAATAAAAGACTGACGGACCGACTGAAAAAAAATTAAATTTGACTGACGGACCGACTGAAAAAAATAAATGACTGGGGGGCCCGGGAAGAACGAATGTTTGACTAAAAAAAATGGGACTGCCCGGGCCCGCTGAACAAATAATAAACTGGGGGACCGACTAAACAAATTAAATGACAGAACGACCGACTGAACAAAGGAAAAGGGCGGGAAGGGGATTATAAACCAACAAATGAAACAAACAAAGCCCTGAACGATAAAAATGACTAAACCCCCCTAAACAAATTTAAAAATGACTGGACAAAGGCCCACAGGTCAACCGACCGCCCCAAAAAAAAAACACCCAAAACAAACCAGCCGCCGTGGGGGAAGGGGGTTGGGCCGTCGCGGCCCCCGGGCTGGGGATCGGGGGTTCAAATTCCCTCAGAGTCATGTGGGTTTTTTTCTGTCCTGCCCGGGCTCCAACCCAGATTTTAAATTTTGCTGCGGACTCATTTTGGGAAGACGGGGGCCCACACAGTCGAGTTTCATCCATTTTAATGGATCCCTTTTTTCTGACAGCGTTGCTCAAATTTCATGACCAACCTGAGGTCTCTGTATCTCTCGGGCCTGGTTGACGCCGGGATATCTTATGAAAGGAAGCTAGGGGGACAGCCATGTCAAGGGTTTTCTCAGACCCAAAGGAAATCCGAAACTTCATCTTTTTCCCTCGTCATTTCATCGATCAAATTGAAGAAAAAAAAATGTCCCCAAAAATTTTGTGGGCCCCTTTATGCCCCGCCTCATGGGGACCCCCCAGGTCGATGTCCTCCCACGTCTGTGGCCTTGGGTTTGGTTTCCTCGGGGTCCCCTTTTCGGGCGAGTCCATGGGGGCTGGTTTCCCCCCCGGACGGGCGTAAATGTGGGGGCCCCCCGAAGGGAGAGCTCACTCACCGCGACTCCGCGACCAAAAAATTGTTGTCAGTAGGGGGCCTAGTAGGGGGGGGGGGTCCTGCGTATGTTTGATCAGGGCGGCCACTAATACCCCCCGAAGTGACTCGGGCAAACAGTGCAGTGTCTCCTCCGGGGGGTTTTTCTCTGACGACTTTGCTACTTAAAACCGATGCTCCCCGTGGGTTTCCTGTGCCCGGGGGTTTCGGCGTGGGGCCCACCGGGCTGTGGGTGTGAACGGGGCCCTCCGGGAAAGAGGGGGGTGTGTGCCCTGCCACTGGGGTGGCAGAGGTTGGGACAGCAACAACCCAAGATCCAACGAACAATCAAAAGAAAAAACGACGAAAAAAATTTAAGAAAGATATAAAAAAGAAAACGAAAAAAAAGTCACCAAAAAGTTACCAAAAAAATGGAAAAAAAACTAAACCCAAATCTCTCTCCTTTTCTCCCTCTCTAGCCTCTCTCTCCCCTCTCTCCCCTCTTTCCTCTCTCCTCTCTCTCTTTTCTCTTCTTTTCCTCTCCCCTCTCCTCTTTTTTCTTCTCTCACCACGCGCGCGTCGCAATGTTACTTTATAAAATTTTTTTCACGGGGGAAATCTTATTCCCGGGATGGGTTTGAACCCTCTAGTGCATCAGTACGGGGATGTAGGGAAGGGGTTTTGGGTTTCGTCTTTAATGACGGGGGCCATATAAAAGTTATGGTATGTGCGGGGCGTGCGTGCGTGCCCTTTCGGTCTGTCTGTCTGTAGGGGGAAAACGCGCATGTGCGCGTTTCCCCCTGTGGGGCGTGTTTTGTGGTTTGGGGCGTGTTTGGGGATTTTGTGTGTGTGGTGTGTGTGGTGTGTGGTGTGTTTGTGTGGGGTGCGGTGGTGGGGCGTGTCCGGGGGCGTGTGTGCCCTGTGCGCGTGCGTGGGTGCGCGTTGTCTCGAGGGACGTGCCTGCTTGCATGCATGCATCATGCGGTGTGTGGTGTTGTTGTTGAGGGGCGTGCACAAAGGCGGGCGCGCGGTGCGCATGCCCCCGGGTGTGTTTTGTGTGTTTTGTATTTTTTGTGTGCGCGCGGCATGCGGCCCATGGGGTGGTTTATGTATTTTGCAAAGTGGGGGAATGGCGAGACCCCCTCATGTGTTTTATTTAAAATTCGTGGTGCGCAA
The DNA here is from genome assembly GCA_018398815.1 of Conus ventricosus. Taxonomy (NCBI): domain Eukaryota; kingdom Metazoa; phylum Mollusca; class Gastropoda; order Neogastropoda; family Conidae; genus Conus; species Conus ventricosus. The sequence continues at coordinate 109,174,150 of CM031598.1, forward strand.
CGCGCGCGGTTTTGTGTCTGTTGTGTATGGGGTGCGTGGGGGTGGTGTATGTGTGTTTTGTGTCTGGGGTTTTCCCGCTGTGTCTGTGTCTGTGCATGCGCGATATACAGGGGCAATACCTAAAATTATGTTTTTAATTTTTTAGTGCGGGAAAGCGATCCGACATTTTTGTTAATATACTGACTTCCAAAAAAACGCGAAAAATTGAAAGGCTATTTTTCGGGGTGAAAGGGGTGAATATACAATAAAGGGAACCCCTTGGGCAAAATTGTTTGGGTCCAGGCTCACGGGGCATGAAAAAAATTGTGTAGCAAAACATCCTTCCCGATATTGGGGGGGTCAACAAAAATGGCAAACTGGGTTGGGTGCATGTGGAGGGACGTGCACCCATGCAGGCAAAAATTAACCAGCGACAAATACGCAGGCATGCAGCCTTTTAAAAAAACCGCCTCCAAAGGGTTTGATAACGATTGCCGTCTGAGGCTACAGAGAAGCCCAAATACAAGCAGGGGGAACGCAATCGTTGCCCCCAGGCCATCGGAGGAAATGTGGATCCAGGGGAGGTCGCCAAAAATCTTTAACTTTCCACATCTCAACCATCTAAACGTTGAGCACCGCAGGGGAGCATGGTACCATGATGATCGTTTCCCCCCGGCCCGGCCCCCCCTCGGGTCACCACCCAGGAGAGGGCGCCATTTTTTTTCGAAACCCCTCTGCGGGGCAGGGGGAAACAGCCGTAACCACTGCTCGACAGGTGCCTGGGAATCTCCAGCAACGAATCAGCCTCAACACTGTGCGGCGGCGTCTTCAGGAGAACGGGCTGGCATGTAGGCGTCCCACAGAGGTCCGGTACCGACACCAAGACACCGGCAGGACAGGCTGCAGTAGCACAAGCCTGAATCAACTGGCGCAGGCAGCAGTGGGGACGCAGATGAGAGCTGTCGTTGGACGGACGTGGTGCGCCCTCCAGAGGGAGAGCTCACTCACGCCGACTCCGCGACTAAGCAATTATTGTCGTCAGTAGGGGGCGTACTAGGTGGTGTCCTGCGTATGTTAGATCAGAACAGGCGCCACTGAACACCACCGAAGTGACTCGGCAGCAGTGCAGTGTCTCCTCCGGTGGGTTGCCTCTTGACGACTTGACATTGACTGCTCCCTGTGGATTGCTGGTGCCGGGCTGCGGTGGGGCCAGCCGGCTGTGGCTGTGGAGGGGGTGTCGGAATGAGCGGCGTGTGGCTGTGGACGGGGTGTGGGAATGAGCGGCGTGTGGCTGTGGACGGGGTGTCGGAATGAGCGGCGTGTGGCTGTGGACGGGGTGTCGGAATGAGCGGCGTGTGGCTGTGGACGGGGTGTCGAATGAGCGGCGTGTGGCTGTGGACGGGGTGTCGGAATGAGCGGCGTGTGGCTGTGGACGGGGTGTTCGGAATGAGCGGCGTGTGGCTGTGGACGGGGTGTCGGAATGAGCGGCGTGTGGCTGTGGACGGGGTGTTGGAATGAGCGGCGTGGGTGCACTGCCTCTCAGGTGGCGCAAAGGCTGGGACAGCAAAAAAAACAACAAAAACAAACAACAAAATTAATCCACAACATGCAGCAAGTACACGCCAAAGTGACCTGTGCAGTACTCCCACAAGGCGTGACCAGTCAACACCATCCAGCAAGTGCACGCCAGGTGACGTATGCAGTGTGACAGGCAACTGATCACACACACATGTCAGTTAGGGATCTTCCGGGCCCCTTTTCTCTCCAGTACTTTTCAACATAGTCCTGGCATGATCATGAATGATCCACTTGAAGATCATGTCAACACAATCAGCACTGCAAGAACTGTCACGAACCTTCACTTCGATGGCCTGCCTGGCACTGAACAGAAACTCACCACGCTTGTTAAACTGAATGAAAAGAGACATAGCACGGTATCAACGCCAGGAAGACCAAGCTAATGGCCAGCCACAACACCACCTCCAGTACTGATATAACCATGGACAGCAGCCAGGAAGTGTTGAACAATTAACATCTCATTTTCAGCGACGGTGGATTTAAATCAGGCATCCTCTCAAGAGTAGCCAAGACATCAGGTCTGTCCAGACTGAACCCTCTATGGAATGACAGTAACAGCTCAGTGAAGCATAAACCTGCCTCCTGCACGCACGGTGTTTTTCATTTTTCTTTATGTATATGCGACATTGACCTGGAAGAAAGAACCTCAACACAGAAACGAGTTGTCATGGCAAGGACTATGCATCACGTGTACCGATCATATCACATTAAGCAAGTGAGCCAGACCATCAAACAGCACATCGGGCCATACTCAGATTTCCGACCCAGCAAAGCAAAGAAACTGAGTTGGCATTGTCATGAAGATCCAACGGCCCCCCCAAAAAAAAAAACCCCAGGAAAGGG
>CM031598.1:109176649-109181649 GCA_018398815.1 Conus ventricosus
GCAGAATCTTCCGGGGAGGTGTCGGCCTGCGAGGGGCCACGTACAGCGCCGAGGACTGGAGCTCTCCGGGCCGGGATGGGTTGTCCCATGGTTGTGGTAGAAGGGTGTGTAGAGTTAGGCAGTAGGGTTAGGGGTGTTAGCTACTGCCTCCTTTTAGGACGTAGTGGCCAGCACGGGGTAGGGTACTTGTCGTTGCCTCCCTTAGGGACGCAGTGACCGGTGCGGTAGTGGTCCGGGTCAAAAGAGAAGGGTGGGTCCTGGGGAGAGGTGTGGGTGGTAGTAGTTTAGAGATTAGAGTCCCTTGGGTTGGTCCTTGTCCCTAGTACTTAGCCACCACGTGTGCGGGCTATCTTTGCGTCCCTAGGTCGCAGCGATATACCGCAACTGGTGCTTAGTATAGGTTAAGGTTCTCAGGGTCGTATCAGGGTAGTGTGGGTCAGTGAAGAAGTGGGATACCGGTGTGTGGGTGTGGATGGACGTGAGTGGTGGCGCCATAGTGTGTGTGCGAAATAAAGAAGTGCGCATGGTTGTAAAGCTGTGTTAGTGTGCTGTGTTGTCTGCTCTAGTGTGTAATAGGCGTGGGTAGGGGGGTAGGGCCGTCCGGCTTAGCGACCGTGACACTAATCATCGGCTGACCGCGTTAACGATTCGTACATCAGGGGAGAAGAGGAAGACGTAACAGGGAAAGCCTTATTGAACAGTGAGACCATCTCTGGCCTCTTCTCTTTGATTCTCTTGATGCTCTCATACAGTTGTGCCTCAATGACTGCCCGTTTGTCCGCCTGTCCGTCCGTTCGTCCTTCTGTCTCTGTGTCTGTCTCTCTGTCTCTGTCTGTCTTTCTCTAGCTAGCTAGGTAGCTAGCTAGAGAGAGAGAGAGAGAGAGAGAGAGAGAGAGAGAGAGAGAGAGAGAGAGAGAGAGAGAGAGGAGAGAGTGCGTGCGTGCGTGCGTGTGTGTGTGTGTGTGTGTGTGTATGTGTAAACAGTAATTATTCTGCCAAAAAAAACAGACGGCCGCGTTACTGACAACAAAGGCGTTAGTAGTGCATTAATATACCTTAGTAATTGTTGTAGAGTTTCTTTTTTTTTCTTTTCCTGCGCACATGGTACATGCATGTTTATTCAGGTGTGGATAAAATGATTATGTCGACACTGTCACCTTTTCATACTTTTGTAATTGTAAAGCAAGCATACACCAGCTATTAATTATGGATACGGCAAAATATATACATCGCTCCTAATCATTACAATTTGTATTCATATATCTATCGGAGAAATTTTATTTACAGATTTTTCAGCGTTAAATAACACGTGTTTTCTCGGGTTCCCAGAATTTGTATACTAGTAAACGGTGGAAAGAGGTGTTTCATGGAATCAATTCATCTGCTCAGTTGCTTCATATGGCCGGTTCTGTATTTTTTCTTTTTTCTTTCTTTCTTTCTTTCTTTCTTTCTTCTTTCTTTCTTTCTTTTTTCTCTTTCTTTTTCTTTCTTTCTTTCTTCTTTCTTCTTCTTTCTCTTCCTTCCTTTCTTCTCCTTCTTCTCCTTCCTTCTTCCTTCCTTCCTTCCTTCCTTCCTTTCCTTCCTTCCTTCCTCCTTCCTTCTTCTTTCTTTTCTTTCTTTCTTCTTTTGTTGTTGTTGAATATTTTTAGGATTTAAGATGTCTACTCATCCACTGCATTTCACACATTCAAATTTCCTTTTCGATTACTCTTGGTAATAACCATGCCCTTTCGTCCACCTCGACATTGAACTTTCAGTGCCAGGATGTGTTGGTAGGATGCGTAACATTCACGCTTTTCATTTCCTTTCCCTCCATTTTTCTTTTATTTATCTTCTTTCAATGTTTACATGGATCGAACAAGCTGGCAAAGCAAGCACCCTCTAAGATTGTGTTTGAACTCTATCAGATAAGAAACTGGAATGGCATTTCAGCAGCATTCATCTTCAAACGTGGAATGTACACTTGTATGCCCTAGCAATGCTCTGTCGCTTCTGATCTCTGCTGTCTGGTTTGATTAACGTCAATCAGATTTTTCACACGCGCTGATCCCTGTTCCTTCTTGACATGCACACAAATATTACCGAAAGAAAACCTGAATTTCCAGTCGAAGTCGAAAGAAGAAAGAAAGAAAAGAAGAAAGAAGAAGAAGAAGAAGAAGAAGAAGAAGAATTCAGTCGAAGAAGAAGAAGAAAGAAGAAGAAGAAGAAGAAGAAGAAGAAGAAAAGAAGAGAAGAAGAAGAAGAAGAAAGAAGAAGAAGAATGTTCAAAAATTGATACTGATGAAATATGTTGTTTACAATGCCATACCGATCGCAAGGGTAAACGAATGTGCGGGGAAGGAGAGACGGGGGAGTGGGTATATTACGGTTGACGTCATATCATTAAACTTTTTTTTTGAGAACAGAGTAATTGGCCTGCACTTTTTTTTTTTTTAATGTTTGCATCTTTATTCAAGAAAGTTCATACAGTGCAATGTGATTTCAGAAAAAGAAAGAACAAATGGTAGAGGTGGAAATAAAAAAACCATATCAAACATAATGGTAATACCGATTTACATTTTGAAGACTCTTATCATTAAACTTGATTCCATTTGATGTTTGTTTAAAAACGACAAACAAATTGACATCATTAAACCAGTTTCTTTCAAAAATTCTCGGAATGCCTTAAAAAGGGTTTGTTTTCCACAAAATCTTCGAACAAGTGCACAAAATAGTATTTGTTTCTTTTGGACGCTCAAAATCACATCCGAAGGAACATCCCTTAATAAGGTTTTTCTGGAATCCGCTGTACAGTGTCTATGTCGAATTTCATGTAGATGCCAACACTGTGGCACATGTTTCATGGAGTCTCCTCATCTTTTTAAAGATACGAGCCTTTGTTTAAAAAGAAACGTACGGGTATGTACGTACAGGACGTAATCGTCTTAAAACTGGTTTTTCTTTGCGACAGCTAGTGGCAGATAGTAAAAGTTCTTACCAGTAACGGATCTGAAAATGTTTTTATCCCTCTGCGAGTCCCGGTCCTTCTACCAGAAGTCTTTGACGTGACTGTGAACTTTGGTGTTCAGATATGAGTAGAGGATAAATTATCTGAATAGTTTTATTATTTTATTTGTTGCACTGCTGGCAAGATAATCAGCCAGCTCAGACCCAAGGCGAATTCCTAAGAGCGAAACAGAACTTAGTTTTTCCTCAAATTTCTTTTCGAGAAGGGGTACAAAGCACGATCGTGAGCAGGATTTTTGGTTACAGAAGGCAGGCTCAAACAACAACCTAGAGTAAGCTTTAGTTTACGATTGGAAGTGAATGGTACCCCTCGCTTCTGCGTACAGCTGGAGACAGGGGGGACACGGAATTCCACCAGACCGAGCCGAAACCGTGGAAGGTGTATGGGATCGATAGTTTTGGAATGAGAAGGTCGTACAGAACCATGGCTGGCACAGTCGTAGTCCGGTCTTAAGCGGGTTTAAGCCCTGAACGATGAAGAAGAAATTTCGTATCAGCCCACCACTCTGTGTCGCCACAACTCAAAGAATGTTCACTAGTGTTTTTAATTATTAAATGTGACTTTTAAAGTTGAGCTTTTGATCCAATATTATAACCATAATAAATTTGGCTTCTTTCATAGATGGAATAGTGGATTAATTTAGTTGTGTTTCAAGGTCTGAAAAGTGTTGTCGATAATAATTGTGAAAGTGGATACATTGGGCTTAGTCGATGAAAAGGTTAAACCCATTTTCTCCGGTCCTGGGTTCTTATTCCACAGGCTACCAATTATAAAATTATGGTGCAGGGCTGCTCCCAGCTGGTTGGTTTGCCATTCTGTACAGTATTTCTCTGGGTCTCAACAGCACCTTCGGGGGAATCTTTTGTCTCTTTATCCACAAAGATGGAGTCAACCTTTTACTTCAACTAGGCGGCTCCAACAATGTTCAGTACAAATTCATCAACGAACACAGAAGCAGGGAACTGTGGTTTGGTATTTCAACCATATCATGACTTTAAATACTGAAGAGGCAAGAGAAAGCAAGCTCCTTGAGGCACACCAAACTCATATTGGTGGTTTTCAGGGAGCGCAGTTCTACTTGAGCATGAGACTCTCGATCTGCCAGAAAACTTGAGTGGGGTAGGGTTGGGGGTGGGGTGGGGTGAGGGGAGGGGGGTGAGGGGGGGGGGGGGGGGGGGGGGCTCGAAAATAAAGATCACTGAGAGCCAAGGGAATACCACCAGTCTTGCAGGTGGTACATAAGCTTTGTCAAGTCAAAAAAAAAAAAAAAAGTTGCAACATGCTGTTGACCAGGGAAAAGCATTGCGACAGTAGCTTGTTGACGGCCTTCACGGTCCACTGTAGACGGCCTTCACGGTCCACTGTAGACGGCCTTCACGGTCCACTGTAGACGGCCTTCACGGTCCACTGTAGACGGCCTTCACGGTCCACTGTAGCACGGTCCTGTAGAGCTTCACGGTCCACTGTAGACGGCCTTCACGGTCCACTGTGGACGGCCTTCACGGTCCACTGTGGACGGCCTTCACGGTCCACTGTAGACGGCCTTCACGGTCCACTGTAGACGGCCTTCACGGTCCACTGTAGACGGCCTTCACGGTCCACTGTAGACGGCTCAAGGCCACTTAACGGCCTCACGTCACTGTGACGGCCTTCACGGTCCACTGTAGACGGCCTTCACGGTCCACTGTAGACGGCCTTCAGGGTCCACTGTGGACGGCCTTCACGGTCCTCTGTGGACGGCCTTCACGGTCCACTGTGGACGGCCTTCACGGTCCACTGTAGGACGGCTTTCACGGTCCACTGTGGAATGGAGCTCTCGGAAACTATGCTGTCCTCTGACCAAAACGCCATCGGTGTCCAGCTTCTACTGAATCGAGATTTCATAACTTTTTTTTTTTGCCCCATATTACTTTTACTTTACAAGTCAACCGATCGCAGCATATTGGGTGATAATTAGTAGTGGCATTATCAAACCTTTTCCGGCTTTGGGAAC
>CM031598.1:109186649-109196790 GCA_018398815.1 Conus ventricosus
AATCTGACTTAAATATATGTATTCGTGTTCTCTTTCTCTCTCTCTCTCTTCTCCTCTCTCTCTCTCTCTCTCTCTCTGTGTTGTGTGTGTGTGTGTGTGTGTGTGTGTGTGTGTGTGTTATTTGTCGTTCGTTCGTTCGTTCGTTCTTTGTTTTTACGTCTTTTCACCATAAGTAATATTAGGCCAGTGTGTGTATGTGTGTGTGTGTGTGGTGTGTGTGTGTGTGTGTGCGTGCGTGCGTCGTGCGTGCGTGCGTGCATGCGTGCGTTGCGTGCGTGCGTGTGTGTGTGTGTGTGTGTGTGTGTGTGTGTGTGTGTGTGTGGGGGTGTGTGTGTGTGGTGCGTGTGCGTTCGTGCGTGCGTATGTGTGTGCATGCGTGCGTGCGTGTGCGTGTGTGTGCTTGCGTGCGTGCGTGTGAGTGAGTGGTTGGGTAAGTAAGTGAGTGTGTGAGTGAGTGTATGTGTATGTGTATGTATGTGTGTGTGCGTGTGTATGTGTGGTGCGTTCGTGCGAGCGCTATTGTGGTTGTGTGTGTGTGTGTGTGTGTGTGTGTGTGTGTGTGTGTGTGTGTGTGTGTGTGTGTGTGTGTGTGTGTGTGTGTGTGTGTGTGTGTGCGCGTGCGTGCGTGCGTGCGGGCGCGCGTGTGTGTGTGTGTGTGTGTGTGTGTGTGTGTGTGTGTGTGTGGTGTGTGTGTGTGTGTGTGTGTGTGTGCTGTGCGTGAGTGTGTGTGTGTGTGTGTGAGGGGCAAGGTGTGTGGGGGAAGAAGGATGAGAGAGGAATGAAAGAGGGGTGGTGATGGGGGGGGGGGGGGGGGGGGGGGGATAGGGAGCTGGTGGAATGGAGGAAGAGAAAGGGCAGGGGATTGAAGTGGTGACCACAGCTGTAGCATCAGACAAGAAGAGGCCATCAATCTAGGGCGACGTTTCTCCACTCTCAGGATGATCGATGCGGTTGATGATAATGCTGACATGATGCTACGGATTTCCGATTTCAGTTTGAGATTATATGGCAGGGCGGTGTAATCCATCCCTCCATCCACACGATAAACACGTGTAGGATGCAAAACATACTCCCACGCCAGATATTTCCGGGGGTGGGGGGTGGGGGTGGGGGGTGGGGGGGTTCGACAACGCAAGAAAAGTGCGCATTTTGAAAACATCCAAACCACTGTGTGCCCACTTAACATTTTTTTTTTATACATGGGAAAAGCTAACCCACGCACAACAGGCCCGAAGGATGCGAACACTTGCAGTGTTATCCGGAAATTTGAGCGAAGTCTAAAAGACACACACACATCCGTGAAGCAGATGATATTCCCTAAAGTGTGAAGCGCTCGTGTGTTCCAGCATTCCCAATTATACCCATAGAACGCTAAATTCTGAATGCAAGCCAAGCAAAAAAAAAAAAAAAAAATAAAAAAAATAAAAAAAGAAAAGAAAAGAAAAGAAAAAAAGAGGAAGAAAGAAACAATAAAAGGTGGCAAAATGGAACTGTCTTTCAGAGAAAAGAACCACACATAAGGTGGAACTGTCTTTTTGCAACGACAAACAGACGAGAAATAAAAGTAAAATCGTGTTTCAGGAATGAGACACAGACGAATAAACACCATGGAATTGTCTTTAAAAAGCTGAAGGAACATGATGAAATTTTTCGAGGGAAAACAAACAAACAAAGAAACAAAGCAGAATTGTCCTTTAGAATCGGGAAAAAAGACATATATCAACAAAGACAAACAATCAAACAAAGAAATAAAGAAAAAAAAATCAAGCAAACAAATAAATGAAAAAGACAACAAAGAAGGTGGTCAGCATATCTTGTAAAATTTAGAAGATAGGAGGCATGATAGAATTTCCTTTTTCGTCCGAAAGAAAAAAGACTTGTCGAGGAGACAAGGTAGAATTGTCATGTAGGATTGACAAACGGACGAGAAGACCAGGTAGAATTCGCATGTAGGATTGACTAATAGACGGGACGACATGGAGGATTGTTATGTAGGATTGACGGATAGACGGGCCGACATGGCGGATTGTTATGTAGGATTGACTGATAGGACGACATGGCGGCATTGTTATGTAGGATTGACTGATAGGACGACATGGCGGCATTGTTATGTAGGATTGACTGATAGGACGACATGGCGGCATTGTTATATAGGATTGACTGATAGGACGACATGGCGGCATTGTTATGTAGGATTGACTGATAGACGGGACGACATGGCGGCATTGTTATGTAGGATTGACTGATAGGACGACATGGCGGCATGGTTATGTAGGATTGACTGATAGATGGGACGACCATGGCGGCATTGTTATGTAGGATTGACTGATAGATAGGACGACATGGCGGCATTGTTATGTAGGATTGACTGACTGATAGTTAGGACGACATGGCGGCATTGCTATGTGGATTGACTGATAGACGACATGCGGCATGTTAGTAGGATTGACGTAGGACGACATGGCGGCATTGTTATGTAGGATTGACTGATAGGACGACATGGCGGCATTGTTATGTAGGACTGACTGATAGATAGGACGACATGGCGGCATTGTTATGTAGGATTGACTGATAGGACGACATGGCGGCATTGTTATGTAGGATGACTGATAGAAGACGACATGGCGGCATTGTTATGTAGGATTGACATGATAGGACGACATGGCGGCATTGTTATGTAGGATTGACTGATAGACAGGACGACATGGCGGCATTGTTATGTAGGATTGACTGATAGATGGGACGACATGGCGGCATTGTTATGTAGGATTGACTGATAGAGGACGACATGGCGGCATTGTTATGTAGGATTGACTGATAGGACGACATGGCGGCATTGTTATGTAGGATTGACTGATAGGACGACATGGCGGCATTGTTATGTAGGATTGACTGATATAGGACGACATGGCGGCATTGTTATGTAGGATTGACTGATAGATGGACGGCATGGCGGCATTGTTATGTAGGATTGACTGATAGGACGACATGGCGGCATTGTTATGTAGGATTGACTGATAGATAGGACGACATGGCGTCATTGTTATGTAGGATTGACTGATAGGACGACATTGCGGCATTGTTATGTAGGATTGACTGATAGGACGACATGGCGGCATTGTTATGTAGGATTGACTGATAGGACGACATGGCGGCATTGTTGTGTAGGATTGACTGATAGGACGACATGGCGGCATTGTTATATAGGATTGACTGATAGACGGGACGGCATGCGGCATTGTTATGTAGGATTGACTGATAGACAGGGACGGACATGGCGGCATTGTTATGTAGGATTGACTGATAGACGGGACGACATGGCGGCATTGTTTGTAGGATTGACTGATAGGACGACATGGCGGCATTGTTATGTAGGATTGACTGATAGACAGCTCGACATGGCGGCATTGTTATGTAGGATTGACTGATAGACGGACGACATAGCGGCATTGTTATGTAGGATTGACTGATAGACGAGACGACATGGCGGCATTGTTGTGTAGGATTGACTGATAGACGGGACGACATGGCGGCATTGTTATGTAGGATTGACTGATAGACGGGACGACATGGCGGCATTGTTATGTAGGATTGACTGATAGACCGGACGACATGGCGGCATTGTTATGTAGGATTGACTGATAGACGGGACGACATGACGGCATTGTTGTGTAGGATTGACTGATAGACGGGACGACATGGCGGCATTGTTGTGTAGGATTGACTGATAGACGGGACGACATGGCGGATTGTTATGTAGGATTGACTGATAGACCGGACGACATGGCGGCATTGTTGTGTAGGATTAACTTCAAGGCGAGGAAACAAGGTGGCATTGGCATGTAGACCTAACAAACAGACGAGGTGACAAGACCGGAATTGTCATGTAGGATTGATGAAAGGGGACAAGAAGACAAGACGGAATTGTCTTGTTGGATTGACAAATAGACGACAGGACAAGGTGGAATTGTCCGAAAGTGTCTGAAAGGATCGATAGATAGACGAGACGATAAGGTGGAGTTGTTGTGTTCACAAACAGAGGAGCAGACAATGTGGAATTGCTTCATTGACAAATAGACGAGAAGACACTGTGGAATTGTTTTATTGACAAACAGACGAGAAGACAAAGTGGGATTGTTTTATCGACAGACGAGAAGACAAGGTGGAATTGTTTTATCGGCAGATAGACAAGAAGACAAGGTGGAATTGTTTTTATCGACAGACGAGAAGACAAGGTGGAATTGTTTTATCGGCAGATAGACAAGAAGACAAAGTGGAAGTTTCATTGACAGATAGACGAGAAGACAAAGTGGAATTGTTTTATCGACAGACGAGAAGACAAAGTGGAATTGTTTTATCGACAGATAGACGAGAAGACAAAGTGGAGCTGTTTTATCGACAGAAAGACGAGAAGACAAAGTGGAATTGTTTTATTGACAGATAGACGAGAAGACAAAGTGGAATTGTTTTATCGACAGATAGACGAGAAGACAAAGTGGAATTGCTTTATCGACAGACGAGAAGACAAAGTGGAATTGTTTTATCGACAGACGAGAAGACAAAGTGGAATTGTTTTATCGACAGACAGACGAGAAGACAAAGTGGAATTGTTTTATCGACAGACGAGAAGTCAAAGTGGAATTGTTTTATCGACAGACGAGAAGTCAAAGTAGAATTGTTTTATCGACAGACGAGAAGACAAAGTGGAATTGTTTTATCGACAGACAAGAAGACAAGGTGGAATTGTTTTATCGACAGACGAGAAGTCAAAGTGGAATTGTTTTATCGACAGACAAGTAAAGACAAGATAGAAATGTTGTTATCGACAGAACGACAGGAAGACAAGGTGGAATTGGTTTATAGGACTAACAAATATACAAGGAGGTGCTAGGCATGCTGATAACAATAATAGTAACAACAACAATAATAATAGTGATAGTGATGATAATAATAATAATAATGACAACAATAATGATAATAACAATAATGATAATAATAATAATCATAATGATAATCAGGAGAAAGACAAGGTGGAATTGTTTTGTAGGAATGAAAAACAGATGAGGAGACAAGACACAAATAGTTTTGTCTACCACTCCGTCGTCAGCATTCAGAGAACTTGTTCAAGGGAGATGATTAGAACACGGCCTACAATGATGAACGGGCCACGGGGAGATAACTTGAAAGAAGCGAGATAACCCAGGTGAACTGTCTACAGGTATAGCAGTGTTTCTATCAGGCAGCGAAATATTGCGCTAAATACTTGAGAGAGAGAGAGAGAGAGAGAGAGAGAGACGAGAGAAGAGGGAGAATGGAGAGAGAGAGGAGAGAGGAGAGTAGAGAGAGACAGGAGAGAGATGGAGAGAGAGAGGAGAGAGAGAGAAGAGGGAGAATGAGAGAGAGAGAGAGAGAGGGAGAGAGAGAGAGAGATGAGAGAGAGAGAGAGAGAGAGCAGGAATGGAAGAAGAAGAAGAAGAAGAAGAAGAAGAAGAAGAAGAGGTGTCTCTCTATTGTTTCTTCAATGTTCCCTTGAAAGTTGGTACGGTTCCGTGGACAAAACCACTCGAACATGAGCAAGAGACTCCTATGAGATCTCAGGGTCGATTCCCGCACAAAGCAGGAGGAGTGTCCCGACCCTACTCCCTTCACTTGACCGATGGCGTCCACATGCTGATGACACAGACACTGGGAAGGGAAGCCCGGCGCCGCCAGGTTCCTCCATCCCAATCCCTCTCTGCCTGCACCCTACTCCCTTCTGCTGGCTATAACGCTACGATGGACACTCAATCACCAGACAGCACGGTCGACAGTTCGGATAATCACGATCCTACCTCCATTGCGACGCAGTAGAGTGTACGTGGAATGTAGGCTACTAGGAGCATCCACCAATTGATCACAGAGCCTGGCAAAAAAAAAACAAACAACCAACCACCAACAAACAAACAAACAAACCCCAAACCCTCTTTGATGAGACTTCCCTAGAAACACTCCTTCACTGGACATGGACAGTTCGCACACGTCACTGCGCATGCGGAAAAGGGAAAGAACTGACCCAGGACATTGCCAGATACACGTGGGTTATCCGACAACTAGCTGAAGTGAAGGGAAAGAACTGACCCAGGACATTGCCAGATACACGTGGTTATCCGACAACTACTGAAGTGAGAAGGACATGATCTGGACAGACAAACGCAGACGAAGCATGGGAAAGACAAAAAGAGTGGTTAGACGGGAAGACCGACAAATACAATCAAGAACGGAGTCGCTTTCATCTCATCAGAAAAGAACTGTTTGCGTGCAGTTTCTGTTTGTTTTCGGACAAAATTAACAGGAGTATTCGTTCTTTGCTTAGTACACACACGGAACGTCTGTTGGCCGTGATAAAAAAAATGTTGGAAGAAGATTGACTCATATGACATGTGTTTAGCCATTATTCCCTGCCTGCCCCCAAGCACCAAGCTGCATGGGTGCAGTTAGAGGGAGGATGTCTCTGAGACGAGCCAAGCGAGTCCTGGAGGAAAATATGTGCAGAACCAGACAGGACAAGACACGTGTACCCCCGTGGTGCATGGCTTGAGACCAGAGAAGTGTGGATATCCCTGTCATGGCTTCCACCACAAACACATGGACAGACACTAGCGAGCTAGCCACTAAATTTCTCCACCACAAGCCCATAGAGAGACACAAGCGAGCTAGCCTCTAAATTCTCCACCACAAGCACATAGAGAGACATAAGCGAGCTAGCCACTAATTCTCTACCACGAGCTAGCCACTAAATTCTCCACCACAAGCACATAGAGAGACGCAAGCGAGCTAGCCACTAAATTCTCCACCACGAGCACATAGAGAGACGCAAGCGAGCTAGCCACTAAATTCTCCACCACGAGCACATAGAGAGACGCAAGCGAGCTAGCCACTAAATTCTCCACCACGAACACATAGAGAGACGCAAGCGAGCTAGCCACTAAATTCTCCCACCAAGGGGGTACGAGAACATAGAGAGACGCAAGCGAGCTAGCCACTAAATTCTCCACCACGAGCACATAGAGAGACGCAAGCGAGCTAGCCACTAAATTCTCCACCACGAGCCCATAGAGAGACGCAAGCGAGCTAGCTACTAAATTCTCCACCACGAGCACATAGAGAGACACAAGCGAGCTAGCCACTAAATTCTCCACCATAAGCCCATAGAGAGACGCAAGCGAGCTAGCCGCTAAATTCTTTGTGTTCGACACATGCTGTCGGAAGGTTGCCGTGTCGTATGATATCTGGGAGCCGTGAATATCTGGGAACGCGTTCCCAGATTTACCGTGATATCTGGAACGCGTTCCCAGGTTTCCTGAACTTCCAATCGTAAATGTGTTAACTTTGGAAAATCATGCCAAAAAATTAATGGGAAAAAAGTGACAAGAAGGCCAAAAATCTCAATTGCACCTAAATAAATTGTTTCTGCCTTGGCTTAAAGCTGTGTCAGGCCAATTGACATGGGCTAGAACACAAGCTACATCAAAATGTTGTTATGCTCTGCATAGTTATGCGGGATTGTCTTCAGTTGTGACAAGCTCCTAGCATAACATTATCAGTCTTCAAAATCCCCCGAAAGTCGAGTGTGGCTGCCCACGTGGCGGGGTAATCAAAAACGGTCACACACGTAATGTTCTCATCCCCAGCTGATGCATTTGTACCATAGTGTTCAAGTGCTTCGGCTGTTTGGATGATCCCTGGAGTCTTTTAGCCAGGGTACGACAACAACAACAACAACAAATAAATTGTTTCCTACCTTATCTCGAAAATCCATTCTTTTTTTCGTCTTCTTTCTGCCCTTCTGAGCTCTCTCTCTCTCTCTCTTCCTTCTCCTCTCTCTCTCTCATCTCTCTCTCTCTCTCTTCTCCTCTCTCTCACTCTCTCCTCTCTCCTCTCTCTCGTGTCCTCCATTTTGTCTCTGTCTCGCTCTTTCTCTCTTCCTCTGTCTTCCACGTGTCTCTCTCTCTCTTCATTTTTTTCTCTCCCTCTCTTCTCTTCTCTGTTTCTGCTCTCTGTCGAGCTCCTTCCTTTTTGTCTCTGTCTGTCGTTCTCTCTCTTCACTCTCTCTCTCCTCTTCTCTCTCCACTCTCATCTCTTACTTGTCTCTCTCTTCTTCTCTACTCTCTTCTCTTCTCTCTCTTCCTGTTTTCTCCTCTCCTGTCTCTCTCTTCTTTCTTCTCTTCTCTCTCTCTTCTTTCTCTCTCTCTCCTCTCCTCTCTTCTCTCTCTCTTTCTCTCATCTCATCTCTCTCTCTCTCTACCTCTTCTCTCTCTTCTCTTCTCTTCTCTCACTCTCACTTCTCTCTCTCTCTCTCCTCTCTTCTCTCTTCCTTCTCCTCACCTCTTCTCTTCTCTCTCTTCACTTTATCTCTTCCCCCCCTCTCTCTCTCTCTCATCTTCTTCTCTCTCACTCTCTTCTCTCTCTCTCTCTCTCCTCTCTCTCTCCTCTCTCTCTCTCCTCTCCTCTCTCTCTTTCTCTTCTCTCTTTCTCTTCTCTCACTCTCATTCTCTCTCTCTCTCTCTCTCTCTCTCTCTTTCTCTCTCTCATCTCATCTCTACCTCCTCTCTCTTTCTCTCTCTCCTCCCTCACTCTCCTTCTCTCTCTCATTTCCGTTCTCTCTTTCTTCTCTCGCTTCTCTCATCTCATTCTCGCTCTGTACTCTGCCCCGATTTTTTCTCTCTGTCCTCCCCCACCCCCCACCTCCTCCTCTCTCTCTCACCCGGTTCCTCTCATCCTCTCCGGCTCGTCTCGTACTATCGAGCTCTCCACGCTTCTTCTTCTCCAACTCGGATTTCTTACACTCTCGACTCTACCCCAGATTCTCCCTCACCACGTCCCTCATCCTCGCCCACTCTCTCTCCTTCTACTCAGCAAAACTCTTCATCGTCACATGCATGCTCTACTTTCATCCGTTCTGAAACAGGTCAATTTTTGCACGTCGTTTCTCTACAAAACCGCCCACCCCATTATGTGAAATTGGTTCACGATACCCAAAAACATTCCATACCTTTTCTCTTCCGCCTCGCAGCAGATTCTTAGACTTCGATGTGAACATGTGTTTTTACGGACTAGCCAGTCTTGTTCTTCTGCAAACAGGATATTTATAGACCTACATCCCACGTGAATGGTGTCCATGATGCGCTTCAAACAGAGTACATTATAAATAAAGAGGTAAGTTATCAACTGATTCACAAAAGTATCTAAAAAAAAAAAGAAAAAGAAACAGTTTGAGAAAGTGATCCACAAGAACAAATCACCAAAAATTTTGTGCTGTAAGCACTCTGTCAATGGGGAGAGAGAGGGAAAAGGGAAAAACAGAATATTTCAAAAGAATGGTGAAAGCAGATTAAAGAGTGGGGGGTGGGGGGGGGGGACTTGGTGGAATGACAACTGAAAGAGCGCTGAGTGAAAAAAAACCAATCAAATTCAATTGGACAAAATTGATTTGGAGGGGAAAAACATGCATGCAATCAATATATTCCCTCCAAACACACTCCCACCTGCGGTGCACCCCCCAAAAAAATGCCATATCACACACAATTTAACCCCCCCCCCCCCCCTCCCGCCTCTTCCCTAACTCCCCACCCCACCCCTCGCGCCCCCCCCCCCTTTTTTTTTAAATAAAGTTTTTACCCTTTAACTTCAACATGCGTTTTATCCGACCCCCCCCTTCACCCATCACCCAAGTTTGCCCCCCCCACCCCCCCCCCCCCCCCCCTGTTTTTAATTTGATTAAATCCCTTCATTTTTTTATTCACGCATTCCATTTGAAAAGTTTCTTTCGTCGTCACCATTGACAAAAAGTTTTATGGGATATACTTGAAACGTCAGTGATTTCCTTCTTCGGAACACCTGTTTTAATCTCCCTTTTCTTGCGTTCACTTTTATTTTGATATTTTTTCTTTCTTTTCTTTCTGTCTGTCTGTTTTGTCTGTCTGTCTTCTGTCTGTCTTCTCTCTTTTCTCTCCTCTCTCTTCTCTCTCTCTCTCTCTCTCTCTCTCTTCCTGACCGTTGACAAGGCTTATAGCTTATTGCTCAGAAGTCCCCGGGAGACTTCCTTCTTTCCCCTCTTTTCTGGTTAAACTTTCTTTTTCTTCCCCCGGGGGCGCGGCTTTTT
>CM031598.1:109204390-109211890 GCA_018398815.1 Conus ventricosus
TCAAGATCTGAAAGGAATGGTGAATGTGGAACAAAATGCAGATTAGCGTTATTAATGGCATCACAAAATGCACAGATCGTTAGAAGTTTGCTATGTATCTTTATATATAAAGTCTTCAAGAAAAGAGAAACAATTTTGTCTTGAATTACTAATTTTTACGTGTCCTTGGAAGTCAGTTTAGTGCGTGATACCATGTACGAACTGTTATAATGTTCTTTTCGTTTTTCTCTTTGTTTCATTGAATTTGTCTGATTATGTTTTACCATCAATGATCACACTCCTTCAAATGGGGTTTTGGCCAGACTGAATACATTCTCTTCTGTTCTGTTCTGTGTTCTCTTTCTCTCTCTCTTTTTCTCTGTGTCTCTGGCTGTCTGTCTGTCTGTCTGGTCTGTCTGTCTGTCTGTCTGTCTTCTCTCTCTTCTCTCTCTCTCTCTCTCTCTCTCTCTCTCTCTCTCTCTCTGTATAGTTTCTAATCTGCTAATACAAACGTTTAATTCCTAGATCCTGTTAGACCAGTTGTATGCTTGTAGATGGGATGTCTGTCTCTCTCTCTCTCTCCATGTCTCTGTCTGTCTGTCTCTGTCTCTGTGTCTCTGTCTGTCTGTCTGTCTGTCTCTCTGTCTCTGTCTCTCTCTCTCTCTCTCTCTCTCTCTCTCTCTCTCTCTCTCTCTCTCTCTCTTTTTTTAATTCTAATCTGCTAATACAAACGTTTAATTCCTAGATCCTGTTAGACCAGTTGTATGCTTGTAGATGGGATTAAGTGCGTTCCGACTAGTTGTGGCTATCGTTAATACTGATGTCATTACTGTAAAGGGGGACAGGTGGAACGTTTCTCCAACAGTCCTTCATCTCACTCTGTCCATCTGTATCTCTCGGCTTCTGCTTTGGTCTCCCGTGTTTATCTGTCTGTCTGCTTCTATCTGTCTCTCTCTCTCTCTCTCTCTCTCTCTCTCTCTCTCTCTCTCTCTCTCTCTCTCTCTCTGTGTGTTGTGTGTGTGTGTGTGTGTGTGTGTGTGTGTGTGTGTGTGTGTGTGTGTGTGTGTGTGTGTGTGTGTGTGTGTGTGTGTGTGTGTGTGTGTCGCGCGTGTGTGTGTGTGTGTGTGTGTGTGCCTTTGTTCGTCCGTCTATCCGTCTGTCCGTCTGTCTGTCTTTTGTCTGTCTGCCTGCCTGTCTATCTGCCTGTCTGTCTGTCTCTTTGTCT
This sequence comes from Conus ventricosus, assembly GCA_018398815.1. NCBI lineage: Eukaryota > Metazoa > Mollusca > Gastropoda > Neogastropoda > Conidae > Conus > Conus ventricosus. Next base: position 109,205,595 of record CM031598.1, read on the forward strand.
CTGTCTGTCTGCCTGTCTGCCTGCCTGCCTGTCTATCTGTCTGTCTGTCTGTCTGTCTGTCTGTCTGTGTCTGTCTGTGTCTGTGTCTGTCTCTGTCTCTGTCTCTTTGTCTCTGTCTGTGTCTGTCTGTGTCTGTCTGTCTGTCTGTCTGTCTGTCTGTCTGATTGACCGTCTCTCTCTCTCTCTCTCTCTCTCTCTCTCTCTCTCTCTCTCTCTCTCCTCTCTTTCTCTCTCTCTCTCTCGCTCTGTTCGTCCATCCGTCTGCATGTTGTCTATCTGTCTGTCTCTGTCTCTGTCTGTGTACTTGCCTTTGTATGTGTGTGTGTGTGTGTGTGTGTGTGTGTGTGTGTGTGTGTGTGTGTGTGTGTGTGTGTGTGTGTGTGTGTGCGTGTGTGCGTGTGTGTGTTGTCTGTCTGTCTGTCTGTCTGTGTGTCTGTCTCTGTCTCTGTCTCTGTCTCTCTCTCTCTCTCTCTCTCTCTTCTCTCTCTCTCTCTTTCTCTGTGCGCACGTGAGTGCGTAGGCGCTCGCGCGCGTTTGTGCGTCCTCTCTCTCTCTCTCTCTCTCTCTCTCTCTCTCTCTCTCTCTCTCTCTCTCTCTCTCTCTCTCTCTCTGAGTGCAGCGAATATAACACATCTATAACATGTATAACATGTGCAATATTATAACTATGCGTCCTTAAGAGTGGATGGGTGGAAGCGTGAGGGAGTAGGGAGGAGGTAATTTTATGCACAAGTTCATTTCTCGGCAAGCTGTTCTCTATCACCTATGAAAATCCAGTGAAGAAGGTTCTGAAGTTTTCCAGAATTGTGCGACGGTGACTTGGCTGACAGCCGCTAACGTTGATGTATGATCTTGTTCTTCCAGTTTTGTGACGGAGGATAGATACCCTAAAGCTTTTGCTGGCTACTGCTGCGTCTTTTGTTTGCGCGTTGGTTTGTACATGACCCTGGGGATCTAAAAGATGTTTAAATCAACAGCAACAGCAAGAAAAGTGGAATGAGCGGCGAAGTGAACAACATATGCAAGACATCAAGGCTGCCCTCCATGAACTCTCAAAAACAGTCTGTCATTACGCTTCAGTGGATTCCGTCTCACTGTGGGATCATGGGCAACGAAAAAGCTGATGCTCTCTCCAAGGCAGGCAGCAAAATGGAGCAGTTCAGCCACCCCGTGACCTACAGGAGGCCAAGACCATCATCCACAACCAGTTTCAGTCCCAGTGGAAGAGAAGGCTGGGTGCAAAGAGTGGTGCTGACCCGATCCACCAGCTCCAAAGGCACCAGCAGACAATCCTCTTCAGACTGAGGACCGGCCGCTGCAGACTGCTGAGCCACCTAAACCGCCTGAAGATCACCTACACTGACCAGTGTCCATGCGGCACTGGACCCCAGACCCCTGAACATGTCCTCCTGCGCTGTCCTACTCACGCAGCTCTACGACACAAAACCTGGCCGGGGGGAGCGGAGTTACAGGCGCAGCTTTGGGGAGCCCGTTCTGACCTGGAGAAGACCGCGGGCTTCATCATGGCGGCCGGGTTACAAGTCTGACGCATCCAGCTTCAATCGAACGCAGAGAGAGAGAGAGAGAGAGAGAGAGAGAGAGAGAGAGGAGAGAGAGAGAGAGAGAGAGAAGAGAGAGAGAGGAATGAGCGGCACACAGGACCTCAGTGGCGTAGTCATCATCAGCGACTTGTCAGTGAACACAGCCAGACAATCCGTGAGGTGAGGCAGTGGGGACGCATCTTCCAACAGGTTTATTCATCAATCAGGACCCGAAGGGAAGATCCAGAGCAGCAAAGTATTGATTATAAAGCCAGCAACATTCACTGCGAAGTGAAAAGACACTTGCATCTTCCAACAGTTTATTCATCAATCAGGACACGAAGGGAAGATCCAGAGCAGCAAAGTATTGATTATAAAGCCAGGAACATTCACTGCGAAGTGAAGAGACACTTACAGTGCGTGAAATACCAAGCAACGTACAACTATAGCCAACCATAAAACGATATAACGGGTAGTTACAGAGCGTCAGATATTAAACGACTGACCATTGTGAAACATCATATATCAAAGGAAAGAGGTACAGAGCATTAGAAATCAAAGAACAAATCCTAACAGAGCATTAATATAAAACAAAAGTCCCCCTTGCGGAGCATTAGATATTACTGAGTACTTATAAAGGACCTATCTTTGGTTAGAGGCTAAGCTCTAAGCGCTTTACAATCCTGTACGGAAATGCCCCGGCGGAGGTTCGAACCGGCAATCCCATGTTCACGAATCCAGCGTTCTGCTAACTGAGCTATTCTAGATATAAAAGAACAGACAGTTATGAAAATTAGATATCAAACACTAGAGCATTACAGAGCATTGTATGTCAGAGAACAGACAGTACCTGAGCACGAGGTATGAAACAACTAACAAAACTTCAGATCATCAAATTACAGACAATAGATAGCATCAGATCTCAAACAACAGTCGTGAATTACAGAGTATTAGATAGCAAACAACAAGCAGTGAAAGATGTCAAACAACCGACAATTACAGCGCATTAAACATCAAACAACCGACAATTACAGCGCATTAAACATCAAACAACCGACAATTACAGCGCATTAAAAGTCAAACAACCGACAATTACAGTGCATTAAATATCAAACAACCGACAATTATAGCGCATCAATTGTCAAACAACCGACAATTATAGTGCATTAAAATCAAACAACCGACAATTGCAGCGCATTAAAAATGAAACAACCGACAATTACAGCGCATTAAAATCAAACAACCGACAATTACAGTGCATTAAATATCAAACAACCGACAATTATAGCGCATTAATTATCAAACAACTGGCAATCATAGTGGACTGAATAAGTATTGAACAACAAAGAGAGAGAGAGAGAGAGAGAGAGAGAGAGGAGAGAGAGAGAAGAGAGAGAGAGAGAGAGAGAGAGAGAGAGAGAGAGAGAGAGAGAGAGAGAGAGAGAGATGTGCTCGGGAGGTAGGGCAAGGTTGGTGATGACGATGAAAGGAGGATGGGTTGGGAGATGGGGTGGTAGGAGTATTCTGTCTCAAACTACAAGTTGCCCCACCAGAACGTTATCACTCTAAGATGAACGGTGGAAGTTTCCATATTTTGGAAGGGTGGATTCTTAGGAGAATCGAACTCACAACGACCCATGGAAAACTCTGCAGTTTACCGACCAGCAAACCAGGGAAAATGCCTTCGACTTTTCCTCTTTCAGTTACATTCAGGATTAACACTCACACCCACAAAACGGTCTTAAGCCAGACAGGGACCCAGCAGGTACCGGCAGACTGACAACACGTTCACGTGGGTAACAAACATGACAACGTTCTTGATGTGTGGCGTGGTCACGGGATTCGAACCTGCAACGTCTGGCGGCATTGCTCTGCTACTGAGTTTTAACCGGGGCGACACTTGATCTGTAGTACTGCGGTGACTGTTTTGTTCACGGCCAGCTGTCAGAGTGTATTGAGAGGGAGAGACAGGCAGCGAAAAATCTCCCTTTGCTGGTGGCTCCGCTTCGTTGGCCAGATGCTGAGTGAGAGGAAGGGCTGGGTGGAACAGATACAACTGATCTACGTGTGGAGGGTCAGCACGGGGTCAAAGATCAAACGGTCTTTCTTCCGCTCTTACCCGTCGACCTTCTCTGTCTATTTACCACTCGACTTCATCCTGATTCTGCACCCCTCCACTGGTCTTCCCATTCTTCATCTTTCCTGCTTCATTCTCAAGATTTCCAGAGCAGGGTCAAAGTTCATGATCTTGACCAGCGTCCTTAGTGAGAGAAGCGTAGAGTACAGCCTGTCATGTAGTCTCAGACCGAAATGGACATCCGTAGCATCATCTTAATCATCCCCATTCTCATCGATCAGCATAAAAAGGTTTTGTGGACTCTTGAAGACCACATGATCTAAAAGCATGCTGGCAGTTCGGGGACTTCATTCTTCTCGCCAAGACTCTTTCATGAGACTGAACAGCCTAATAGGGATCTTTTGACCAAAAATCGATTACAATTTTCTGTATCTATCTGATTATGGCATTTTTGTTTTAAATGAGTTGATAATCTCTTGGCCATGATTTGTCCCCCCCCCCCCCCCCCCCCCTTAAAAAATCGTTATCAGATTCCTATGTTGTGACTATTATCATGAGAATATAGGAAGCAAAAACGCAGGGTAAGTTTCTTATTTAGGTGTGTGGCACGTGCGAGGGAAGACGTTGAGGACTTTGAACTTGGTGACGTGGCAACTATTTCTTTCTTTTTTTTTTTTTTTTTGAAATCAGAACCAGGGGTGCATGTAAAGACAGAACAACCAAGTTTGAGATACTTGGAGAGAGAGAGAGAGAGAGAGAGAGAGAGAGAGAGAGAGAGAGAGAGAGAGAGAGAGAGAGAGAGAGAGATTTTCACACTCGCATTCTCATCTGAACACTAGTCATCGTTTGCTGGATGCTGAGTGATGAAAGGTTGCTGAAACTGATACAGCTGATCTCCGTGTGGATGGTCAAGACGGGATGAACGATCAAACAGGTCCTCTGCCACTTTTCCCGTTCACCTTCTCTGTCTGTTTACCACTCGACCTCATTGTGATCCTGCCCCCTCCCTCTGCCTCCACTTTCCTCACCTTTCCTGGTTCATTCTCAGGGTTTCCAGAGAACTGGATGCAAAGTTCATGATCATAACGAGCATCCTTAGTAAGACAAGGGTGTTTGGCTGTGCTGTTCTGTCTTGCGCTGTGTAGAGTGCAAACGAACAGTGATGAGCCTGATCTTCAGACTGCCTGTTCCTTCACCTATTCATCAGTCCATCGATGTGTCTGTCCAATTGTCTGGCATCTTCACCATTGATCTGCTATGATGATTCAAGGGTTAGATCTAGATTTTTGTCATCATGTGTTTCGTTGAAAAAAAAAAATTAAGAGTTATCCTTTGGCACATTTCTCTATCTCTTTCTCTACCTGTTAGCCACTCTTCCTGAATGTTTCTGTCTGCATTTCTCTATCTCTGTCTCTACCTGTTAGCCACTCTTCCTGAATGCTTCTGTCTGCATTTCTCTGTCTCTACCTGTTAGCCACTCTTCCTGAATGTTTCTGTCTGCATTTCTCTGTCTCTACCTGTTAGCCACTCTTCCTGAATGTTTCTGTCTGCATTTCTCTATCTCTGTCTCTACCTGTTAGCCACTCTTCCTGAATGTTTCTGTCTGCATTTCTCTATCTCTGTCTCTACCTGTTAGCCACTCTTCCTGAATGTTTCTGTCTGCATTTCTCTATCTCTGTCTCTACCTGTTAGCCACTCTTCCTGAAGTTTCTGTCTGCATTTCTCATCTCTGTCTCTACCTGTTAGCCACTCTCCTGAATGTTTCTGGTCTGCATTTCTCTAATCTCTGTCTCTAACTGTTAGCCACTCTTACCTGAATGTTTCTGTCTGCATTTCTCTATCTCTGTCTCTCCTGTTAGCCACTCTTCTGAATGTTTCTGTCTGCATTTCTCTATCTCTGTCTCTACCTGTAGCCACTCTCCTGAATGTTTCTGTCTGCATTTCTCTATCTCTGTCTCTACCGTTAGCACTCTTCCTGAATGTTTCTGTCTGCATTTCTCTATCTCTGTCTCTACCTGTTAGCCACTCTTCTGAATGTTTCTTCTGCATTTCTCTATCTCTGTCTCTACCTGTTAGCCACTCTTCCTGAATGTTTCTGTCTGCATTTCTCTGTTTCTCTGTCTGTCGAGTTCATTTGTTTTTCTAACAGGTCTTCCATTCATCATGAGACTTCCCACTATAATAGGTCTTCATTCATCATGAGACTCCCACTATAATAGGTCTTCCATTCATCATGAGACTCCCACTATAAGAAGGTAACATTAACAAACACCTATACTTAACTTCTTACACATCAGGCATATCCTCTTCTGAAGTTTGAAAAAAAAATTCCAGCTTATTCAACAAACAACAGCAATGTCCGCCTATGATAAATTAAAGGCCCTTACTAGTTCATACCAAAAACGAGAAAGTTGATGGAATTTGGAGACTCGCTTTGCTGAACACACACACATCAAAGCGTGGACATCAAAACAGACAGGCATGACGATGAGTGTCACTAAGCCAGAGTCTGCTTCAACTTCTTTCCATTTTTAATCATTCTTGATGCAAACAATATCAACGTTGGTTAGGGACAGGGTGCGCAGGATAGTGATGTGGTGGTGGCGTGGATTTAGGTCAGAAAGGATGTTTGGGTCTGATTATGAGAGAGAGAAGGGGCAGAGACAGAGACGAGACAG
>CM031598.1:109221890-109231890 GCA_018398815.1 Conus ventricosus
CCCCCCACCCCCCCCCCCCCCCTTTACACCTCCCGTCCACCCTCCACCCCCCACCCCCCCTCGCACACCACTCCCCCCTCCTTCCTCTTGCACCCGACCCACCCCACCCCCCCCCCACCCCCCCACCCCCCCCCCCCCCCCCCCCCCCCCCCCCACCGTTTCCCCCTCCCTCCCAGTTTCCCCCCTTTGCGCACAAAGCCCCCGAACCCCCCACCAGGACATTTTTTTCCCTCTCCCTTAGTGGTTTCCCCCACACCCGGAACAAATTGATGTTTTGAATCACCACTCCTGCACATTTTTGTTCACCTTCCCCGCCACTGCCCTTTCCTTACTCCCCTTCTCTCTTTCTTTTCCCTCCTCCCCCCTCCCCCCCCCTTTCCCCCCCGACCCTCCCCTCTGTCTCTGTCCCCCCCCCCCCCCCCCCCCCTGGTCGGATTAAAGAAACAAAGGGAAAAAATTTGGGGGACCGGCGTTATTAGGCTTCATATCCCCACCCCAGCCCTCCCTTTCCCCCCCAACCCCCCCCCCCCCCCCCCCCTCCCCCCCCACCTTTTTTGTTGTTTTTTTTTTTTTTTTCTTCATTTCACTTCCGTTCCCCCTCCACTTGTCCCCTCCCTTCCTTCCTCCCCCTACCCCCGTCCCCATTTTTGCTGGACAGGGGGACAACCCCAAAAAAGGGAGATGTGAAAGGGGGGAAAAATAAGATTGGGGGGGGGGAGGGGGGGTGGGGGGGGGTGGGGGGGGGGAACTGCGAAAACCAGAAGCGGGGATTTTTCCCCCCTCCCCCCCCTTCCCCCCCTTACCCCTACCTTCCTTTTGTTGTGTGTGTGGGGTGTGTGTGTGGGGTGTGTCTTTTGTTGTTGTTGTTGTCCGCTTCTTATCTGTTTGTCCTTAAAATTTAATATGTTGGTTTTTTTTTTTTTCAAAAAAATACAACCTTCTCTCGAGTCTGCCCTCTCCCCCAAAAAGTTGCAACAGGGGAAAGGTAATCAGTTCCGCCAAGGTAGTGACCCCTAGATTTTTTTTTTAAAAAAAAATATTAAAGGGGATGGGGGGGGGGAGGGGGTGGGCTACCCCAAAACTTTTGACGACGCAAGGGGACAGGACAAAAAGGAAACCGGAGAGTGCTGGGGACTGGATGAGGTTTGGGAAAAGGGGGGGGAGGGAGGAAGAAGGGACGGAGAGTCCCCGGGGGGGACGGGGGGGGATGAGGGGGGAAGGCGGGGGAGGAGGGAAGGGGAAGACTGTGAGAGGGGGGGGGAGGGCATGGGGGGTGGGAAGGGCGGGGGGGAGGAGGAAAGGGGAAGACGTGAGAGTGTGGGGGAGGAAGGGGGTGGGGAATCGGGAGAGGAAAGGAAGACTGTGAGAGTGCGGGGGGGATTTGAATTGGGTGGGAAGGCGGGAGGAGGAAGGAAGACTGGAGAGTTTGGGGGAACAAGATGGGGTGGGAAGGCGGGGAGGAAGGAAGACTGTAGGGCTGGGGGACTGGGATGGGGGGGAAGGCGGGAGGGGAAGGAGACTTAAGTGCGGGGGCGAGATGGGGTGGAAGGGGGAGGAGGAAGGAAGATTTGAAGTGCTGGGGACTGAGATGGGGGGGGAAGGCGGGGGGGAGGAAGGAAAACTGTGGGATGCTGGGGGGACTGGGAGGGGGGGGGAAGGCGGGAGGGGGAAGGGAAAAATGTGAGAGTTGTGGGGGATGAGAGGGGGGGGAAGGGGGGGGGAGGAAGGAAGGGAGCACAGAAAAGGGAAAGGAAGAAAACGGCCGCAGCGGGTGGGGAGAAGGGGGGGAAGGGTGGGGGAAGGGGGGAAGAAGGGGAGAAAAGGGGGGGGAAAAGAAGGGTGGAGAGAAGGGTGGGGGGAAGGGGGTGGGGGAGAAGGGGTGGGGAGGGAAGGGGTTGGGGGAAAGAAAGGGGGGAGAAAGGGTGGGGAGAAGGGTGGAGAGAAGGGGGGAAAGAGAAGGGTGGGGAAAAAGGTGGAGAGAAGGGGAGAGAAGGTGGAGAAAAAGTAGAAAAAGGTGGAGAGAAGGGGGAGAGAAGGGGGGAAAAAGAAGGGTGGGAGAAGGGTGGTGAAAAGGTGGGGAGAAGGGTGGGAAAAGGGGGGTGGTGAAAGGGGGGGGGGAAAAGGGGTGGAGAAAAAGGGGGGGGAAAAGGGGGGAAAGAAGGGGTGGGAGAAGGGGGGGGTGAGAAGGGTGGGGGAGAGATGGGGAAGGGGGGGTGAAAGGGTGGGAAAAGGGGTTTGGAGAAAGGGTAGAAAAGAAGTGTGAAAAGAAAGGTGGGAGAAGGGGGGGAAAAAGGGTGGGGGGGAAAAGGGGGGAAGAAGGGTGGGGGAAGGGTGGGAAAAGGGTGGTGAGAAGGGTGGGGAAGGGTGGTGAGAAGGGTGGGGAGAAGGTTGGAGAGAAGGTGGAGAGAAAGGTGGAGAGAAGGGGTGGAGGAAAGGGTGGAGAGAAGGGAGAGGAAAAAGGGGTGGAGAAAAGGGGGTGGTAGAAGGGTGGGGAAAGGGGGGAAGAGAAGGGTGGAGAAAAGGGTGGGGGAAGGGTGGAGAGAAGGGGGGGTGGGGTGAAGGGTGGGGGAGAAGGGGGGGGAAAAAGGGGGGGGAGAAGGTAAAGAGAAAGGGGTTGGGGAAAAAGGGGTGGGGAAAAGGGGTGGTTGAAAAGGGGTGGGGGAAGGGTGGAGAGAAGGGGGGGGAGAAAGGGGGGGAGAGAAAGGGGGGGAAGAAGGGTGGGAGAAGGGTGGAAGGAAAGGTGGAAGAAGGGTGGGGAGAAGGGATGGGGGGTGAAGGTGGGGAAAGGGGGGAGAAAGGGTGGGGGAAAAAGGGGTGGAGAGGAAGGGTGGAGAAAAGGGTGGGGGGAAAGGGTGGTGGGTGTGGTCGCGGGGAAATAAATCTGGGAAATTTTGGGGGTCTAGAAATGATGTGCGCCAGAAGACAACAGCACCCCCAGCGCAAGCGCCGCGCCGCGCGCCCCCACACTCACACACGCACCCAAAAACACACACACACAACACACACACCCAACCACACACCACACACACAAGTAGAGCACGGCGCGCGCGCGCGCAAACACACACTTTTACACACAGAGCATGTGCACCCCCCACAAAACAACAAAACAAACAAACAAACACTTCACCCACACACACACAGCAACACACCACACACCAACAAAACACACCACCCAAACAACACACACACACACACACACACACATATACACACACACACCACCTTTGTTGAAAATCACTTTATGTGGGAAGGGACTTTTAAACGGGAAAGAACAACAACAACAACACCCAAACAAAACACCCCCCCCCCACACCCACCCCCAACACACCAGAAACCAAAAAGCCCCAAACCCACAAAAACCTGGTGCGGGGGTCACTTGTCCTGGGGGACTAAACACCCGATTGTTTCCCTAGGGCCGTTTAAAATCTGCCTCTTTTGTTCAGGTGGCCGACCTTTTTTCCCCCTCTCTCTCTTCCTTCCCCTTCTTTTCTTTTTCCCCTTTTTTTGGAAAAAACCTTTTCTTCCCCAACCCCCTTAAACCCCCCCCTTTTTTTTCAGCTTTTCCCCCCCGCCCCGCCCCCTTTTTTCTTTCTTTCTTCTTTTTTCCCTTTTTTTTCTTTTTTCTTTTTCCTTCTTTTTTCTCACCCCCCCCCCCCCCCCATCCCCCACTTTGTTTGTTTGTTTGTCTTCGGCTTGCTCTCTCTTCTCTCCTTGCTTCTTTCTTTCTTCCTGCTTTCTCTCTCTATTCGTCTCTTTCTCTTTTTTCCCTCTCTCTCTCTCTTCTCTCTCCTCTCTCCTCTCTCTCTCTCTTCTCTCTCGCTTCCTCCCTGGCTGTTTGTCCTTTTCTCTTTTTTCGACTGTTTTCCCTGAAAACATGATTTTTCTCCGGGAGAACCGCTTTAAAAGGAATCTCATGGGAAACCTTCTTCATTATCTATAGTCCCCGCTCTGGAACTCTCTTCCATCCACTGTTAAATGGTCCTTGTTCGTCTGTCAAATACCCCTTTAACTTAGCCTTTTCCCTACAATTCATTCCAGGCCTGGAAAACTTCCCCGTGTCCTGTTGTTTTTTTCGTGTCCAAATTTTAATTTGAATAGGGCCCCCCCTTTTTCTCTCTCCCTTTTTCTCTCTCTTTTCTCTCTCTTCTCTCTTCTCTCTGTGTGTGCGTGTGTGTGCGTGCGTGTGTGTGTGTGTGTGTGTGTGTGTGTGTGTGTGTGTGTGGGGGTGTGTGGGGTGGTGGTGGTTTGTTGGGGTTTGTGTGTGTGGTGTGTGGTTGGTGTGTTGTGTGTGGGTGCCGTTTTGTGGCAGCGGTTGTGGTGTGTTGTGTGTGGGTGTGTGTGGGGTTGGTGGTTTTTGTGGTGTGTGTGTGTGTGTTGTGGGTTGGTGGGGCGTCCTCCGGTGTGTGTATGTGTGGTGTGTGTGTGTGGTTTTGTGTGTGTGTGTGTGTGTGTGTGTGTGTGGGTTGTGTGTGGGTGTGTGTGTGCGTGCGCGTTCCGTGTGTTGGTGTGGGTGTGGGGTGGGGGTGGTGTTAAAGTGTGTGTTGTGTGTGTGGTTGTGGTGTGTGGGGGTTTGAGGGGGGAGGGGGGGAGAGAGAGAGAGAGAGAGAGAGAGAGAGAGAGAGAGAGAGAGAGAAGAGAGAGAGAGAGAGAAGAGAGGACGACCACCGACAGACAGACAATAGAGGGGGGGAAAAGGGGGGAAGGGGTCTTTTTTTAAAATGTATAGAAAAAGCAAGGGAAAAGGGTCAGACACTGCGATTCCAACCTGGAGGGCCGCCCCCCCCCCCAACCACACAAATACACACACCCACCCCCACGAGACGCACGCACACAAACCCTTTTTTCCCCCTTCAAAGTTTAAAAAACCTGTTTCCGGAAAGAATTAAAGAACACCGCCTTTCCATCGCAAATAGAACGTCTTTCTAGGTTTTTAGTCAAGAAACAGATACGAGATCCCAAAATCAAATCTTGATTTAAAAACACACACACCTGGAAGACAATCGGCAGTTGACTTCTGCGTTGAGGCGTGCCAGTTTACATTCATTTTTTCGGCATTTTCCTTTTTTCACTGAACTGAAGTGCCCGTGGGGGCAAATGCTTTTCCACGCACAAAACCGGGGTCGCCATGAAAATGGTTTTGGTCACTCTCGTGAAAACGGCTTAAACCAGGTTACCTCCTTTTCAGGTTTCCTGTCATCATCCACGTTTTTTGCTTTTTTTTTTAAAATTTTTTTAATTTTTTTTTAAAAAAATTTGGTGTAGTGTGTGAGGCAGACCCCTCCGCCATTCACCTGGAAAAACTATTCCCCTCTTAAAAAAAATTCCACGTACGGGCCACAAAAACAACAAACACACACAACAACCACACCCCAAAACACACAACGCACCCCCAACCCCACACGCACACACGCAAACAACACGCACGCAGCCGCACGCACCAAACCCACCGCACGCACGCAACCACCACCAACCACCACCACCCACACACACACACACACACACACACAACCCCCACACAATCCTCTGCCCTCACGCCAGAAAACACAGGTGTCTGGGGGTTTGAACAGGAACGGCCCAACCATACCAAAAGGGTGTTGGGTGTTTTGAACAGAACGAGCCTTCACACCAGACACACGGATGCTGGGTGTTTGAACAGGAACAGCCCCCCACCAGTCACACAGGGTTCTGGGTGTTTGAAAGGAACGAGCCCTCACACCATAAAACAGGGTGCTGGGGTTTGAACGGGAACGAGCCTTCACACCAGTACACACAGGATGTCTGGGTGGGTACCAGAACGCGTGGGTACCAGGGTGGGGTTTAAAACAAAAGATTACCTGGGGGTCGCGCAAGACTTTGCAGCACACACAAAGTTTTGCACAAATTCTGCAATTAAACACTCACACAACTGTACACTTTAAGCGCCACAAATTCCGTAAGAAGAAAAAAACCTGCAAGTGCAATTAAAAAACCAGAAATAAAGAAAACCAAAAAACAAATCAAACGAACATGTGTGTCTCATAGGGGCCCACAAAATGTGCATATCATAACGTCTTTACAAACATTACTACAAAGGGGAAATGTCTTCAAGATATACCAGAATTCCACATGGTTTGAGAGGGGCCAGGGTGGGGGGGGGGGGGGGGGGGGGGCAGGAGGAGGAGAAGGAAAAGTTCCGCTTGATTTCCAACGGCTTACGACAATGACGACAGGCTTGTACTGGCTGTGCCAGTCGGGAATCTTCTAATGGTGCAGACTGTTATGGCACTGATAGTCCCACACACTGAGTGGCTTTTACAGGAACACACACACACACAACACACACACACACACACACACACACACACACACACACACACACACATTCACCCCCACACACACACACACACACACACACACACACACCACACACACACACACACACAGCATTCACCACACACACACACATACCACACACACACACACACACACACACACACACACACACACACACACACACGCACGCACGCACGCACGCACGCACGCACACGCAGACACACACACACACACACACACACACACACACACACACACACACACACACACACACACACACACACACACACGCACACATATCACACACACACACACACACACACCCCAACACACACACACACTCAAGAGAGAGAGAGAGAGAGAGAGAGAGAGAGAGAGAGAGAGAGGGGGGGGGGGGCGGCTCTCGTGCACGCTTTCAAACCAAACAAAGGGAAAACTAGCTGTTTTCCCTGAGGTTGAGCTCCTCCTCCACCACAGGATACCCATATACTGCAGTCATTGTAGAACAGTTCTTGCAAATCCTGCCCACGTGACGATGACAGGGACCACATGGATAACACGAAGGGTGTCCGGGACGTAGGGTTGTCTGTATGCCTCCGGCCAAAAGAAGCATGAGGACGTCCACAGGGATCTGGAGTGATGTCTTGTCCGGGGCGACAGAGAGAACGGTCTGCGCGAAGAGATGACGACGCTGGTTGATGCTGAAGACCTCGATGGCGTCAGAACTGATCATGGTCGAGGGGCCAAAGGTTCAGGCTCCAGAAGGACAGAAGAAGAGCGAGGTCTAAGTGGATGCTCTTGAGCGTGGTCAACCAGCATCGGTTGTCCGGTGGTTGTGGCCAGTAGTAGCAAGGATGGTGTGTTTGTGAGGCCGGAAACGTGACACCGAGGTCATTTGGACACCATCATCCTGGTAGGCATTAGGCTAAAAATAAAGATCAGAATGTCTACATCCCTGATTCCATCAAGACCCAGCTGCATTCGATCATGACCCCCTCATGCCCGGCTCACTCAGCAAGACAAAGCATCAACTGCCACCCTCTATGAGGCACAAAACGCATCTTAGTATCCTTAAGTGTAGTTCCGGTGAAGCTAGCACTGAGGGGCCCACACACATTCAAAGTATTAGCTTACTTCGAAGCAAACCTTTCCCAACATCTAAACGTTCAATTGTAAGTTGCCTACATGTTCCTTGGTGCGGGTTATGACTCCCAGACTTCAGCATTCGAAAACACTTCAGCCAACAGAAATCCACAATCATCGGCAGCATGTTCTCAGTAGATGCCTCCACGCCAGCTTGCTCGCGCACCCATGTCATCAACGTCATCGTCTGTCACGCCTCCCGGAGTGTATCACACCTTGAACACAGTCCACGACCTTCTTCTTGTGTTTGATGGAGAGGTTACTGTCTTCGTCACATAGGGCTGAGTGGGGACAAGTGCTGATTATTGTCTGTGCTGCCCATGAGAGCAGTTCTGATGTACATCCCTCATTTCTGCTGCTGCAGCTGTTGCTGAATCCTGCTCTCTCCCCTTTCTCTCTCCTCTCTCTCTCTCCTTCTCTCCTCTCTCTCTCTCTCTCTCTCTCTCTCTCTCTCCTCTCTCTCTTCTCTCTCTCTCTCTCTCTCTCTCTCTCTCTGTCTGTCCTGTCTGTCTGTCTGTCTGTCTCTCTCTCTCTCTTTAACTAATTTCTTCCTTGTCCTCCATGCTTCTACTCCACATCATCAGACTGATATCAGGGCTGGAGCTGATCAGTCCTGTCTTTGCCACAGCAGGAGTCTTTGAGCTGAAGAAACCCCTGTTTGAATTCACGGGAAATGGATGGGAGGGGGGTGGAGGAGAATGAGGGGGCACTATCATCATCATCATCATCATCATCATCGTCATCATCATCATCATCATCATCATCATCATCATCATCATCATCATCATCATCATGTCAGAGCACACCACCATCTTTCCTGCAGCTAATTCCCAAACAAAGCAGGGTCGTAGCTTCCTATTTCTACCGCTGTTTTGTGAGACCTGTCAGGTCTCGTGCACACTGTCTTCACGTTCCACGCTCCAGTTTGATTTTTGCCGGTCTGACAGAGAGAGAGAGAGAGAGAGAGAGAGAGGGGAGAGAGAGAGGGGGGGGAGGGTCGAGGGGTGGGAGGTGGGGGTCGGTCTTATGACCTGCTCGGCTTTCACGACATGGCGTCATGTTTCTGTCTTGGCGCAGATCCTTCCCTCTTGCAGGTTGAGGTCTGTTGTTCTGCTGTTGATGTTTCTGCGGCAAAGCTTGTTTTATGTGGGGAGAGGGGTGGGGGTGGGGTTAGGGGTGAGGGGTGGGGTGGGGGGGGGGTCCCGCTTTCAGCCCTCCTCCTTACTCATCTGGATTTTTAAACTTACCGCCAATGACATTGACAAACAAAGCACAAGACAAGACACATGCATTCAACCACTTGGGTCTTCATCAGGCGAAAAAATAATCACATTAACATGTGGGACAGTACAAACTACGAAAAACAAAAAAGGGGAATGAAAAATGACTTATCCGTAATTCTTCATGAAGGCGGAAATGACATGAGGCCAGGGGGATTATGGGAGAGAAACAGAGGGGGGGGGGGGGGGGGGGGGGGGGGGGGGGGGGGGGGGGGGGGGGGGGGGGGGGGGGGGGGGGGGGGGGGGGTAGGGGTTATGTGGGGGGGGAGGAAAGGGTGTGTGTGTGGGGGGGGATTGGGGGGGGAGGATCAAAACAAAATAAGGGAAAAAGGGGAGGGAGGGTGTGTGGGGAGTGGGGGTTGAAGGGGAGGATGTGGTGTGGTGATGGAGTGTGTTGTGGGGTGTGTGGGGGTTGTAGTGTGTGTGTTGGTAGGGGAATTGCCAACTGATGTGGAAGAGGTGGGTATGTGTGTTTGGTATTGTTGGATATTGATGCCTTTTGGGGGTGTGTGGCCCATTTGGAAATGAGATGGGATTCTTGAGTTGTGCGTTCAAAGCTGTCACTCTGTGACTGCCAGAGTGCCATAATTTGACATGGTCGATGTGTGTTGGTGTGGTTGAAGTGTGGGACGGGTTTGGGTCGGTGGTGGCGGATATCGCCAGATGTTCAGCGATGGTGTTTCAAGTGGTGCGTGACGCACACTTGAAACACGCATTGGAACATCTGGCTGATATCCGCCACACCGACCCAAACCGTCGCCCACATTCAACCACCCACACAACATCGACCATGTCAAAGTTATGGCCCTGTGCGTCACAGAGTGACAGCTTTGAACGCACAACTCAGATTTCCACTCATTTCCAAACTGGCAACTACACCCAAGGCAATCATATCGCAACATATCAAACCCCACTACCCACCTCTCCACATCAGATTGGCAATAACCCTACCAACACACACACATACACACAAATACACGACACACTTACACTGACCCACCACCACATCCTCTTCAACCTATCAGTACTACAGCACCCTCCATCTAATTAATCTTAATTTTGCTTATTGATCCTTCCCCTTAAAATCCCCCACACACACAACACACACACCTTTCTTCACATCCCTTTTCCTTCCTTTCTTTTCTTCTTTTTTTTTTTTTTTCTTTTTCCAAAACTATCCACCATTACCACAACCATCACAAAGATATCATACCATCCTAATAAACTAGACACCCCAACCCTATCATATCACCCCACACACACCT
>CM031598.1:109254630-109267130 GCA_018398815.1 Conus ventricosus
GAAAACGTGGTGATCCCAAGAAAACTGGTTGCGACCAAAGGATAATAATTGTGTTGTTGTTGTTTTTCCTTTCCTCTATTTCCTCCAGGATCATCGGGTTTTTTTTTCTCTCTCCAGAAAACAACTATTATCACCTAGATGCAATATGCTACCATATGTCACGCTCTGAATGACTGCGGGAAAGTTATTGTTGTCTGCCAGTGCGTGCGTGCGTGCGTGCTGCGTGCGTGTGCGTGTGTGTGTGTGTTGTGTGTGTGTGTGTGTGGTTGTGTGTGTGTGTGTGTGTGTGTGTGTCGTGGGCGCAGTGAGTGGGAGGAGCGAGAGAGAAGAGAAGAGAGAGAGAGAGAGAGAAGGTGTGTGTGTGTGTGTGTGTGTGTGGTGTGTGTGTGTGTGTGTGTGTGTGTGTGAAATTCACTTTGTCTTTTGTCTCATGTTCCTGGTTTGAGATACGGAGAGTCTGAAGCGCTTCTTTTCCAACAGCCGAATTTGACACCCGAGATCTGCTATTATTGTCCAACTCTGGCATCCACACAACAAAGATGGATCTCCATCGTTGCAGAGTGTTGTCTCGGTGGGAAAGAGACACACCCGATGTTCCTGAGGACTTTGAGTCACGTATGGGCCGACATGGCTAGGGCCACTTTCCACTGGAAATAATCCGGCCGTTGACGCTCTCTCGCAGCCGTATCTTGCAACATCAGTTAACCGGAAGATGAAAAGGAAAACAGGTTGGCGATGTCGGTCAGAATTCAGTGGCAATAGTCGTTTGAGAAATGAAAATCTGCCTGTCTCTCTATTAGAAACAAACAAACAAACAAACAATGCAGCGTGACTTATGGACTCTATGCTGATACGGATTTGGGAACGAAAAGTCCAGTAAAACAGAAACGAAGGAGGGACATGCTGACTGTACTTACCTATAAGAAATTTTGTTTTCAAATGGTACCTTAAGTGCTGAATACTGCTAGAGGTGTGTTTTGGTGGGTCCCCTGCACAGACTTTTAAGATGAAGATGAGATGATAGAAAATACATGTGTTTTGGACCTAATCTGCGTCTACGGACTCCAACCAGCGTATTTTGATTTAGAAACAGATACCCATGTCAAACAAGGAAACAACGTCAAACGGGATCTGCTTCATCTTTCCCCTTTCCTGCCCCCCCCCCCCCCCCCCCCCCCCCCCCTCAACCTCCCCCACTTTCCCCAGTCCCTCTATTACTGATCACCTCCAATTCAAAATTAGTTACGTGAAACTTTCAGATTCGGTGTCCATGTTGTCTTCTGTTTCCGTTAAAAAGAATGGAAGACAAATAAGAACGTGCGACTCATTGTCCTTTCCAGTCACTTTCCACTGATTTATTTTGTTTTCTTTCACTTGATCTGCATTAGTCGATAACAAAGTGAACGATTTTACGTTGCTCCCATTGGTAGACATTAAACGAACAAAAAATGCAGGTTTAGGAGCGAATAAATGCTTTCAGGAAGACTTCACCGCAACTGGAACAGGGAATCTAAAACAAAGGACGATGTCAGTCAAAACGTCAACACACGTGCTGGAAGACAACATACCTCATTATAACTGTGAGAAGCTGCGGGCTTCTTTGGTGCAAGGTATGAGTGCCACCATGATACTCTCTGCCTACGTCCATCTTACATCGAACAGAACAGAATGGACGGAGAAGAGAGCAGACCCGACCAAATTGAAGACGGACAATCTGAAAGAATGGAATGGTTCCAGCACCTCTGCCCTGTGGCGCATGATTGTGGGTAGGGAGCTGTGGAGATCCATGAAGGACCGATCGTCCGTCGTGTCACGGGACCCCTTCGACCTGATGACATGGGTGATGAAAACAACGACAGAGAAACAGCACGACATTGTTCACACCAGGGGACACTTCTGGTGGAGGTACCAGCATCCATGTTCGACAGTCCGGAAATGACCCCCAATGAGTTGACTCCGAGTGCGTGACATTACCTTTACCCCCCGCTTCCCCTTTCATTGCCCCCCC
The DNA here is from genome assembly GCA_018398815.1 of Conus ventricosus. NCBI lineage: Eukaryota > Metazoa > Mollusca > Gastropoda > Neogastropoda > Conidae > Conus > Conus ventricosus. Next base: position 109,256,639 of record CM031598.1, read on the forward strand.
CCCCCCCCCCCCCCACACACACACACACACTCTATTGTAAACTGACCTATGTTTTAGCCAACTGAATAACCCTGCCAAGGTCGAACTTTACTCTTGACCTCACTGAATGACCCTACTGAGGTGTGACTCGTCTCTGACCTCATTGAATGACCCTGCCTCAGTCTGACTGACCTTTACTTCACTAACGGCACGCGCCAAACTAATGTCTGACTGATTCTCTCTGAGGTCTGATTGACGCTGAACTAAACTGAACGACCCAACTAACTTTTGACCTCACTGAATGACCTAACAGAGATCTGATTTACCTCTGACCTCACTGAATGATCCCACGTAGATCTGGCTTACCTTTGACCTCACGGAAGGACTCCATTGATGTCTGATTAACCTTTGACCTCCCTGAATGACCCCGCTGAGGTCTGACTTACCTTTGACATCACAGAGTGACCCCACTGAGGTCTGACGTACCTTTAACCTCACTGAATGACCCCGCTGAGGTCTGACTTACCTTTGACCTCACTGAATGACCCCACTGAGGTCTGACTTACCTCTGACCTCACTGAATGACCCCACTGAGGTCTGACTTATCTTTGACCTCACTGAATGACCCCGCTGAGGTCTGACTTACCTTTGACCGCACCGAATGATCCCACTGAGGTCTGACTTACCTTTGACCGCACTGAATGACCCCACTGTGATCTGACTCATCTGTAACTTCACTGGACGATGGCCGTGAGGTCCGAGTTGCTTTTGAACACGCGGAATGACCTTAGTTCAGGCTGACTGACCCTTGACCTCACTGAATGACCACACTGAGGTCTGATTGAAACCTTTGACCCCGATGCATTCCTCTCTCACCTCACTGAATTGTCCTTAGTGAGGACTGAGTCACCTTTGACCTCACGGAATGACCCGCAGCCTGCACTGTCACTGCACGTGCTTACACCGCCCCACTCTCTGGCACCACGGCCAGCAGGCACCTCTGCTGTACGTCAATGAGCTGTCAGCGGCACTGTCAGAGATGGTAATGAGCTCTGGAACCTCCTCGTGCTGCGTTCTTCCCACCCCTCCATCCTCCCTCTACCCTTCCTCGCTCTCTCGCTCCTCTCTCTCTGTCTCTGTCTCTCTCTCTTTGTCTCTCTTCTCTCTCTCTCTCTCTCTCTCTCTCTCCTCTCTCTCTCTCTCTCTCTCTCTCTCTCTCTCTCTCTCTCTCTCTTAGAGCGTGTGTCTGTCGGTCTGTCTGTCTGTCTGCCTGTCTTGTCTCCTCCATCCCACCCACCCACCCTCCTGCAGATCACACACACACACACACACACACACACACACACACCACACACACACACACACACACACACACACACACACACACCGTGTATTTGTGGTACAGTGTGGTATGTGACCTTTCCCTTATCCTTGGCTCCCATTCTTGTGCGCTGTCAGAGAGTGCACGTAACAAGACAAAAACAAAACACACACCACACACACACACACACACACACACACACACACACACACACACACACACACACACAAAAGAAAAAAAAAAAAAGAAAAAGAAAAAAAGGCCGTGCATATAATATACTGAAGACATCCGCTCTCACTCCATCCAACCCCTTTTGTTCCGAGCGACCCCCCCCCCCCCCCTCAACCACCCCGCCCCCACCCTTCCACCTTCGCAACTCTCTTATCTCCCGTTCCCTGCCCCCCTTTCCTGCAGAAAAGAGAAGATGGGGGAAGGGAGAGTACAAAAAGATATTACACCTATGTAAGAGAAATACTGTGATGAAATTGGGGGGGGGGGGGGGGGGGGGGGGGGATGACAGTATAATTGATCAGATTTCAGATTAGACAAATTCTGAGTTGAACACTATGACAAAAAAAAAAAGACGCAGCAACAATGACAACAAAGCCAATAATCTTCAGAAACAAAGGGAATGTGCATGCCGTCTCCGAAACGAGTCATCTTTTTTAGCTAAGCTAAACCATAGTTGATAAGTTAATATGTCTATAAGTGATAAGTTAATATGTCTATAAGTGATAAGTTAATATGTCATAAGTCATAAGTTAATATGTCTATAAGTCATAAGTTAATATGTCTATAAGTTTCAGAAGCGAACCCTCGCTGTAATGTCATAACTAGCGACAAGTCTGAGTTTGAGTTTCAGAAACAACTTAGGCGCTTTTCCCCTCGAAGCTAAATATAGCTTGAAAGTGTCAATATGTCTGAGTTTCAGAAACGAGTTTGTTCTTTCCACTCAAAGCTAAGTCATAGCTTGAAAAGTGTCAATATGTCTGAGTTTCAGAAACGAGTTTGCTCTTTCCACTCAAAGCTAAATCATAGCTTGAAAGTGTCAGTATGTCAGAGTTTCAGAAACGAGTTTGCTCCTTCCTCTCAAAGCTAAATCGTAGTCACAATGTCAATATGTCTGAGTTTCAGAACGAGTTTGCTCTTCCACTCAAAGCTAAATCGTAGTCACAATGTCAATATGTCGAGTTTCAGAAACGAGTTTGCTCTTTCCACTCGAAGCTACATCATACCAAGAAGCCAATAATGAAGCAATGTTTCAGCTACGAATGCATTCTTTTCCGCTCAAAGCTAAATCATAGCCAAAAAGTCTGAGTAACAGAAACGAGTTTACTCTTTCTCCTCTTAGCTAAATCATATACTACAAAAAAATCAGAATGGCTATGTTTCTGACATGGGTTTACTCCTTCCCCTCAAAACTAAATCATAGCCAAAAGTATTAGGTATGAGGAACCCCTTTCTCTCACAGCTAAACAGGCGCCAGCAACTTGACGTCTCACTTCAGAAGCAGTCCTAACTTGAATCTCTTTGCTGAAACAAAACCAAAAAAGTCAGTGTGACTGAGTTGAAGAAACGAGTCCTCTCATTCAAGTCATTAACATACCACAGCCAGAAAGGTTAACAATCATGTTTCAGTTTCAGAAAATGATTGAACTCTTTCAGTCCATTGCCAACATGCAAGATGCCCCAGTTTCTGAACAGGCCTTCTCTTTTATCCCCAAAATCAATCATAGCACAAAGCTCAATGTCTAAGTTTCAGAAGTAACTCTTCTCTTTCACATCATAGCTAAAACTTGTTGTTTACAATCTCATTTCGGAAACAGGACCTTTCTTTTACTCAATCGCTAAATCATAGCCAAACTGTCAAGACCTGAGTATCAGAACCAATTTCCAAGCGATGGTTACTCGAATAATCACAGCTTGCTGGTGAGATAAGTCGACTATTGCACCCGCTGTGCCTATGAAAACAGCTGAGTCATCATGAGTATGGCGGTGACTGCGCCCTATGAGCTTGTTTTTTCCCACATGATACTCCCATCCCCCTCCCTCCCCCCCCCCCCCCCCCCCCCCTGCCGCCATGTGGGTGGAACTGTAGGTGCACAAAAACCGGGAGAAGAATGGGACGGATGCACGCACGACATACTCCCCACAGGGGTCCTTCAGTAAGAATCGCATTATACATAGACAGTGACGCCCATAGTGATCTCCGAGCTTTGGTTCGTTTTCTGACATCTGACCACAACCTGCACCCATCCAAACCTTATCCAAACCACAACATTTACCAGTTCTGCAACTCATGAGAATTTCACAATCAGAAGTCATATGACATGTGAAACTACAAACTTAATTTACTTACTTTTATTTTGCTCTAAATGCTCAAGGTCACAATATGTTGGTGAAACCAGAAACACGCTAAAACAGAGATTCTACCAACATCGTTCAAACATTAACAAAAAAATACAGGCACACTCGTCACACAACATTTTAATCAACCAGATCACTCCCTTGAAAACATGAAATGCGTAGCTGTAGAAAAGGTACACTCGGATAACCATTCTAAAAGGCTTGCAAGGGAAGCATTCTGGATCAATAAGCATAAAACACTCACACCATCTGGCCTCAACACCCTAATTCAGGATACGTAATGTGGATATCCTCAATGTAGATTGAAGATAGCCGCCTGGTATTTCTTGCCAAGCCATAAAAATTGTCACTTACTGTTATCATGTGCCATCATGTACCGGTGGAAATGGAGGACATGTATAAAACATCGCATGCATCCTATGTGAGAAACTGGAGGAATAAATGAGATAAATGAAAATGAGTGACTGATATTTGAATGGTACGGGAAACGACTGAATGAGCGCCAGTAGGCTGCTCTTCGGCCGGCTCTACCTGGGTAGGCAGCCTGTTGAGTGAGTGAGGTAGTGTGTTTTTGTAAAGCGCTTAGAGCTTGGTCTGTGACCGAGGATAGGCGCTATATAAATACCCAATATAATAATTCATCGCAACTGGTGCCGCTGATGATTTTAAGGTGTCTGTGAATGTGGATGTGAGAGTATAAGGGAACATCTTGCACAATACCCAGAGTGTACATCATGCCAATGGATAACGCTCCTGTATTACCCATGTTTGTTACCCTTTTTCATTTTACATTAGAGTATAGACTGATTGATGTAAATATGTTGTCGTTGGGTTGCTCTTGTTTCTCCTCAAATAGTTGCTATTTCTTCCAGAACCCCCCCCCCCCCCCCTTTCCCCCTTCCAACGCCTAATGTCCCCACCCCCACCCCCGCTCCTCCTTGTTATTATTATTATTATTATTACTGTTATTATTGTTATTATTTTAATACACAATTTTTGACTAGTTTGGCCTTTTATGTGTACATATGTTGGGGAGATGGGTACAGAAGGATAGAGAATAACTGGATTTATTAGTAGGCTAGGAGGAAGTAATGTTTAGGGCTATATGTAGTGTGTGTATGTGTGTGTATGTGTGTGTGTGTGTGTGTGTGTGTGCGTGCGTGTGTGCGTGCGTGCGTGCGTGCGCGTGCGTGCGTGCGTGCGTGTGTGTGTGTGTGTGGTGTGTGTGTGTGTGTGTGTGTGTGTGTGTGTGTGTGTGTGTGTGGCGTGCGCGTGAGCGTGTGGGTGTGTGTGTGTCAGCAAGAGGAAGGTACAAATGCGTGTATTTTAGAGGAGTTTCACGTGCATAACTGAGTGAATAAACGAGTGAGGGTGCCACTGTCCAGCCAGTTTTAACGGTCATTTCGTGAGTTTTAATCAAATTTGTTTTCGCTTGTTGGATTTGTTGTTTGGTCAGAATGCTGTCATCCCACTGAAGAAGGCGAAGTCTGTGCCGAAATATATTTGGGAAAATACATCCACTTGTTGTGCTGTGTTTGATTTTTATTCTGTGTGTGCAATGCCCATATATGTGTGTATAATATATATATAAATATATAATTATATATATATATATATTATTTATATTATATATATATATATATATATATATTATACTCACACGTGCGTGGGCAAGCACGCGTGTGCACACACACACAAACACACACACACACACACACACACAACCACACACACACACACACACACACACATCACCCACACACACACACACACACACACACACACACACACACACACACACACACACACTCACATACACACACACATACACACAGAGGTGCACACGGAGGAAACAATTGAGAGATTGGGGGGGGGGGGGGGGGGGGGGGGGGGGGAGAAATATAAAGAGAAAACAATGATTAAAACACTTCATTGAAGACATAGGAAGATAGGGAAGGGAAGCGGGACGAAGAGGGAGAAGGAAAACCGTCAAAAACTTCAGTCGAAAAAAAAAAAAAAACCCGCTCCATTCATAAGCTGGCTAGTGAGAAAAACAGAATGGAAGCATTGTACGGTTCTTGTATCCCATGAGGAAGTACGCTCCAAGACTCCTCTGTCCTCCAGAACCAGAAGCTAACCAGTCACTGACCCGAACTGCCCCCAGGCAGAGCGCATTACGGCTCCCATCTGATTCCGGCACCGAAGCCAACACAGGCAGAACGCATTACGGCTTTCCCCTCTGATTCCGGCACCGAAGCCAACACAGGCAGAACGCATTACGGCTCCCCTCTGATTCCCGGGACCGAAAGCCAACACAGGCAGAGCGCATTACGGCTCCCATCTGATTCCGGGCACCAGCCAACACAGGGAGAACGCACACGGCTCCCATCTGATTCCGGCACCGAAGCCAACACAGGCAGAGCGCATTAACGGCTCCCATCTGATTCCGGCACCGAAGCCAACACAGGCAGAACGCATTAGGGCTCCCATCTGATTCCGGCACCGAAGCCAACACAGGCAGAGCGCATTACGGCTCCCATCTGATTCCGCACCGAAGCCAACACAGGCAGAACGCATTGCGGCTCCCACTGATTCCGGCACCGAAGCCAACACAGGCAGAGCGCATTACGGCTCCCATCTGATTCCGGCACCGAAGCCAACACAGGCAGAACGCATTACGGCTCCCATCTGATTCCGGCACCGAAGCCAACACAGGCAGAGCGCAGTTACGGCTCCCATCTGATTCCGGCACCGAAGCCAACACAGGCAGAACGCATTGCGGCTCCCATCTGATTCCGGCACCGAAGCCAACACAGGCAGAACGCATTGCGGCTCCCATCTGATTCCGGCACCGAAGCCAACACAGGCAGAGCGCATTACGGCTCCATCTGATTCCGGCACCGAAGCCAACACAAGGCAGAACGCATTACGGCTCCCATCTGATTCCGGCACCGAAGCCAACACAGGCAGAGCGCATTACGGCTCCCATCTGATTCCGGCACCGAAGCCAACACAGGCAGAGCGCATTTACGGCTCCATCTGATTCCGGCACCGAAGCCAACACAGGCAGAGCGCATTACGGCTCCCATCTGATTCCGGCACCGAAGCCAACACAGGCAGAGCGCATTACGGCTCCCATCTGATTCCGGCATCTACGCCATCATAATCACAGGCAGAAGAAGAAAAGGGAAAACAAAAACAAAAAAAAAACAAAAAAAAAACGGAACGACGCATCATCTCCTCGCTCGCCCACCGCCCTCCTCAAGCCCTCCCTCCCTCTCTCTCCCCCCCGCCCCTCCATCCTATTGTCCTTCGCTTCCAGAGACACAAACGGATTTCCTGGTTCACACACACACACAACACACACACACACACACACACACACACACACACAAAATGAAGATGCAGCTATCACCTGCATCTGACTGGCTGTTGGATATTGGTATGTGTGTGTGTTGTGTGTGTGTGTGTGTGTGTGTGTGTGTGTGTGTGTGTGTGTGTGTGTGTGTGTGTGTGTTTGTGTGTGCGCGCGTGCGTGCGTGCGTGCGTGCGCGTGTTTGTGTGTGCGTGTGCTTCCTTCCATCAAAATATTGAAGCTGATTTACTGAAATCTAACGGTTTTAAAGAGTAAATATTCTCTGGTCGTTTCTACGCGTTCTCAAATACTTTCGTCGACCACAAGAGAAACCTGTCCTGCTGGACGTTTAAGTATTGATCAGAATTTTCAGTGGTTGTATAGGTCTCTGTTTAGCAGGCATGTTACAAAAAAAAAACAACAACATGTGACAGACTAGCACTGGCATGTGGTCCACAAGAAGTGGCGGAAGGGTATGTGCCACCATCTCCCCATCCACAGATTGGGGGGAGTGGGGGGTGAGGGTAGGGGGGGGGGGGGGGGAGACAGTACTTCTTGCGGTCAGCGAACCCACTTTGTACATTGAACCCACAGCTGAACCCACCTTGTACATTGAACCCAGAGCTGAACCCACCTTGTACATTGAACCTACAGCTGAACCCACCTTGTACATTGAACCCACAGCTGAACCCACCTTGTACATTGAACCCACAGCTGAACCCACCTTGTACATTGAACCCACAGCTGAACCCACCTTGTACATTGAACCCACAGCTGAACCCACCTTGTACATTGAACCCACAGCTGAACCCACCTTGTACATTGAACCCACAGCTGAACCCACCTTGTACATTGAACCCACAGCTGAACCCACCTTGTACATTGAACCCACAGCTGAACCCACCTTGTACATTGAACCCACAGCTGGCCCTTTTCACGGTGAAGGCGCATTTCCTTTGACCCGAAAGCGACCCGTCTTTCGGGGCAGGCGGAGGCGGGGGGCGGAGTGGGGGGGGGGGGGGGGGGGGGTCTGCCTTACACATGTCTGGCACCTGGGGCCAACAACCATGTCACGTGTAAATTGTAAACAGACCCGTCCAGTTCCAGAACCCGGACTGCTGCATGGAGTAATGGCTTTGTGCAATGTGGGTTGCCGTTCCTACTTTCCCTGTCACTCTCTAGGGATTCTGCTGCCTTTTGTTTTTCGCGTCTCTTTCTGTATTGCAGTCCTTCTTTTTTTCCTTGCCTTTATGGCTCATCCTCCTGTGTTTGCAGTTTTGTTGTTGTTGTTCTTCTTCTCTTGCTGTGAATGACAGTTTGTCTGGAGGTGAAACTGACCACTTAGGGAGTGCCATGTCCATGGCTGACAGTGCACAAGCTATCCATTCCCCAGAGTCTATGTAAATTATTTGCCCATGTGGCTTTTGAAAAAAAAAAAAAAAAAAAAAACCTTTTTAGTTGCATTTAAATTTCTTTGTTGTATTTTTCTTCTAAAAAAAAAAAATGGAGGTGGAAAAATTACGGGGAATGCCCGATGCTCTCAGCACCGGCGTCTTGTGTCTATCATCAGATGACTGAATTAACGTCCCTGATATTTAGTCAACATAAAACGTACAGAATTATCGTCCCTGATATTTAATGAGAATGAAAATATTGACTCATCGTCCCTTGTATTCAATCAATATAAAACATACAGAATTATCGTCCCTTATATTTAATTAGCATGAAAATTCTGACTCATCGTCCCTTGTATTCAATCAGTATAAAACATACAGAATTATCGTCCCATGTATTTAAAGAACAACAATATACTGAATTATCTGTCTCATGCATTTAATGAACATAGAAACACTTAATTTTCGTCCCTTGTGTTTAATGACTGTTAAAAAGAAACAACTGAATTATCGCCACTTATATTTCATGCATACAACCCCCCCCCCCCCCCCCCCCAAACACACACACACACACACACACACACACACACACTGAATTATCGTCTCTATAATCGTCCCTTATATTATGATGAACATCAAAATACTGAATTATCGCCTTACCAGGCAATACAAATATATCTGCCTTCAAAAAGGATTGCGATCGTTCCCTTATGCAGCTAGTGAAGAGTTTTCATATCTGTAATATATTTTCTTAATTTCATGTTCCCAGTTTCTCCATCTTCAAACTCCCCCCCCCCCCCCCCCCCCCCCCCTTCCTCCTTAAGTCCAAATCTTTGCCAAGTCATTACCATGAAGACAGTTCAGTTGTTGGCCTGCGCTTGTTTTTTTCCCCCCACTATTAGATTGTTTGTCTATGCATTTGTCTGATTTTATTCAAGTTTAAAAGGCTGTGCCATCTTGAATAAAAGTTACTCTGTGTTAGGTTTTCTTATGGGAGCAAACGTTACCCCACTTGTTTACTGTTTATTGTTTACTGTTCCCTGCCTCAAATCATTTCATTTCCAAATATAATTTGTTAACGCTTACACCGCTTTACTGTCGCTGCCTATTGCAGGCAGGACAGGGCGCTCTATTTCGCAGTACGGCGACGGTCCAAGACAATGCTCTGTGTTCTAACAGCCCTCGTCCAGGGCAACGAAGACAAATCTCACCTAAAAGGTAGTCTTCACAGAGAGAGAGTCTCGCAGCTCAGCGATTAAGTCATAGCGTTCAGAAACCGACCTGTCGGTCGTGGGGTTCGAACCACGTGAGGTCGTGTGTGTGTGTGTGTGTGTGTGTGTGTGTGTGTGTGTGTGGTGCGTGCGTGCGTGTGTGTGTGTGTGTGTGTGTGTGTGTGTGTGTGTGTGTGTGTGTGTGTGTGTGTGTGTGTGTGTGTGTGTGTGTGTGTGTGTGTGTTTGTTTCAGACAGAGAGAGAGAGGACAGACAGAAAGACAGACAGAGAGACAAAGAAGAAGACAGAACAGAAAAAAAACGAGAGAGAGAGAGAGACAGAGAGAGAGAGAGAGAGAGAGAGACAGACAGACAGACAGACAGACAGACAGACAGACAGACAGGCAGACAGACACACAGATAGAGACAGAAACACCGAGACAGAGAGACATTGGGACAGACAGAGACAGACAGACAGACAGGCAGAGACAGAGGCAGAAAGACGTGGAAAGGTTAATTAAGAGAGAGAGAGAGAGAGAGAGAGAGAGAGAGAGAGAGAGAGAGAGAAGAGAGAGAGAGAGAGAGAGAGAGAGAGAGAGAGAGTGAGGGGTGGAAGGAGATGGGAGGCAAAGTGGAAGGAGAGTGGTGTGGGCTGTAGCATTTCAGGACTGGCCTGACAATCAAGGGGGGTTATTTTGACATTGCAGCCAGCAGCGGGGAGCGCAGAAATGGATGACAGAGAATGTTAACTAGATCCATGATCCGGATTCGCACACGGCACACTATATGCTACACTACTGCACCACACTACACTACACTACACTGCACGGCATTACACGACACTACGCTATGCTACACTACACTAC
>CM031598.1:109272130-109277130 GCA_018398815.1 Conus ventricosus
ACATGAACACTCCAACACACGTAGCTTTATTTCCATTGACTCCGGCGTCTCTTGGTTTTACTTGCTGGCAAAGGGAATGTGGTCCAGTGACGAACACTTTTTCGTGCAGATCCGTAATGAAATCCGTATCAAAGAACGGATCCACGATCCGTTCGACCTTAGCGAAGGTATATGCTCTCCTTAATGCCCTTTTTATTTGAAGGGTGGTAACTACATCATTTTACCTTAATAATAATAATAATAATAAAAATAAAAATATTAATAATAATAATGATGATGATGAGACGATGATGATGATGATGATGATAAAATAATAATAATAATAATAACAATATAATAATAATAATATATAATAATAATAATAATAATAATAATAATAATAATAATAATAATGATACTTTTATTATCATTTATGGCGCTTAATCTCACATCATAAGCCCTAAGCGCTTACAAATATATTTTTTAAAAGGTTAAAGACAACATAAATGAAACCAATAAGAAGATGAATATTGCAAACAAGTTACCATACCTCTACAAACCTTAACACCTCAATAGGTAGTAAACACAGAAACACCACAAGGAAAGAATCCAACTTTGAAAATGTCGTCATTCCTGCAATCCTAGACGAACGAAAAATGGAGGGGGAGGGGCGAGGGGCAAGGGGCAAAGGGTGGGGGTGGGGGGTTGATGAAGCGTTGGAGGACAAGGTAGGCCTAGAGAGGAAAGGGTTCCTTTCATTCCTTCTTCGTACGGAGGTTCTTGCCGTGAAAGATCAAAGCCAGTGAACTAGCAGGAAATGCTGAAGATGCTTTGTAACATGCCAAAGGGGAAACTCCGCTATGCCATCAAAAGTTCAATAAACCAGCTTTCAATATACGTTTGACGGAAAGAACCTTTTTGCACTAAGTACAGAGGAGATGAATAGTAAGTGGGGTGGAAGAGGAGATGAAAGAGGGTGGGGTGGGGGGTGTGGGGTGGATGGGGAAGGGAAGGAGAGGCAGGGTAAGGATGGTTGGTGACGGGAAAGGAATTCTTCAGATAAATGCAGAAATAAAAGTCACAGTATGGTGGCAGTTCAAGGTCTCTTCCGGCGATAGGGCAGACGGGGGGGGGGGGGGGGGGGGGGGGGGGGGGGGGGCATCCTTGGCGCGCGCGCGCGAGCATCGTGTGTGTGTGTGTGTGTGTGTGTGTGTGTGTGTGTGTGTGTGTGTGTGTGTGTGTGTTGTACGTGTGTGCTGCGCGCGCGTGTGTTATGTGTGTGTGTGCGTGCGTGTGTGAATGATGTGTGTGTGTGTGTGTGTGTGTGGTGTGTGTGTGTGTGTGTGTGTGTGTGTGAGAGAGAGAGAAGAGAGAGAGGAGAGAGAGAGAGAGAGAAGAGAGGAGAGAGAGAGGAGAGAAATGGGGGTGTGGGCTATTGAACACTAGACATACCGCAAGAATGCTAACAAAGAATGACGGAGATCAAAAGCAAACAAACAAATAATACATAAGTAAATAGAGAAAAAAAAAGGAAATAAATAAATGAAAAAATAAAGACAATTTTCAAAAGTGGGGTCGAAAATGGAGGGGGTGGGGGATGGGGGATGTTTTTGTGTTGGGAGTCAGCATGATTCGAACAAACAACAGTGATTTTGTTCATTGGATGGGAGGAGCGGGCGGGAGGGGGGTGGGGGGGGGGGGGGGGGGGGGGAGAAGACGCACCGGTGGACGAGGAAGATAGACAGGGGGTGAGTTAGGAAGAGAGTATGTATAAAACTGATGCGAAACCCTGGAAGATCATGTATATCAGGAGTTTCAGTGTCAGTTTCATCAAGGAGGCGTCACTGCGTGCGGACTAGTCCATATACGCTACACCACATCCGCTAAGTTTTGAGACCACACACACACACACTACGCATGATTTGAAGCTGATGGATATATGAATTAACGACAAAGATGAGACAATTGAAGAAGAGGGTCTCGTGGCTACGACTCAGCGGATGTCTGACTACGCATTAGCCCAACGCGCTGGTCAGACCTTGAGTGCCTACCTACCATTTGTGTGTGTGTGTGTGTGTGTGTGTGTGTGTGTGTGTGTGTGTGTGTGTGTGTGTGTGTGTGTGTGTGTGTGTGTGTGTGAGAGAAGTCATTGACAATAGACTGCAAAGCCATGGCTATTCAACACCTACTTTAGCACACAGTACAAAAAGAGACAAGTGAAAGGTCAAGAAACAACACCAAAATTTCGCTTCTCTGTTTGGTTTGTTGTTTTCACTAAGCGTGATGTTGCACACTGTTCCATAGGTTTGATTCATATGTTGGTTTGTTGTTTTCACTAAGCGTGATGTTGCACACTGTTCCATAGGTTGATTCATATGTTGGTTTGTTGTTTTCACTAAGCGTGATGTTGCACACTGTTCCATAGGTTTGATTCATATGTTGGTTTGTTGTTTTCACTAAGCGTGATGTTGCACACTGTTCCATAGGTTTGATTCATATGTTGGTTTGTTGTTTTCACTAAGCGTGATGTTGCACACTGTTCCATAGGTTTGATTCATATGTTGGTTTGTTGTTTTCACTAAGCGTGATGTTGCACACTGTTCCATAGGTTTGATTCATGTGTTGGTTTGTTGTTTTCACTAAGCGTGATGTTGCACACTGTTCCATAGGTTTGATTCATATGTTGGTTTGTTGTTTTCACTAAGCGTGATGTTGCACACTGTTCCATAGGTTTGATTCATATGTTGGTTTGTTGTTTTCACTAAGCGTGATGTTGCACACTGTTCCATAGGTTTGATTCATATGTTGGTTTGTTGTTTTCACTAAGCGTGATGTTGCACACTGTTCCATAGGTTTGATTCATATGTTGGTTTGTTGTTTTCACTAAGCGTGATGTTGCACACTGTTCCATAGGTTTGATTCATATGTTGGTTTGTTGTTTTCACTAAGCGTGATGTTGCACACTGTTCCATAGGTTTAATTCATGTGTTGTGTTTGTTGTTTTCACTAAGCGTGATGTTGCACACTGTTCCATAGGTTTGATTCATATGTTGGTTTGTTGTTTTCATCTAAGCGTGATGTTGCACACTGTTCCATAGGTTTGATTCATATGTTGGTTTTAGCACTCTGCTGTCTGGAGTGTAAAGCCTCGTTGTGACCAAGGGTCATCAGTCTCGTTGTGGACCAAGGGTCACCAGTCTCGTTGTGACCAATGGTCATCAGTCTCGTTATGACCAAGGGTCATCAGTCTCGCTGTGACCAATGGTCATCAGTCTCGTCGTGACCAAGGGTCATCAGTCTCGTTGTGACCAAGGGTCATCAGTCTCGTTGTGACCAAGGGTCATCAGTCTCGCTGTGACCAAGGGTCATCAGTCTCGTGACCAGGGGTCACCAGTCTTGTTGTGACCAATGGTCAACAGTCTCCTTGTGACCAATGGTCAACAGTCTCCTTGTGACCAATGGTCAACAGTCTCGTTGTGACCAATGGTACACAGTCTCCTTGTGACCAATGGTCAACAGTCTCGTTGTGACCAAGGGTCATCAGTCTCGCTGTGACCAATGGTCACCAGTCTCGCTGTGACCAAGGGTCATCAGTCTCGTTGTGACCAAGGGTCACCAGTCTTGTTGTGACCAATGGTCAACAGTCTCCTTGTGACCAATGGTCAACAGTCTCGTTGTGACCAAGGGTCATCAGTCTCGCTGTGACCAAGGGTCATCAGTCTCGTTGTGACCAAGGGTCATCAGTCTCGTTGTGACCAAGGGTCATCAGTCTCGCTGTGACCAATGGTCATCAGTCTTGTTGTGACCAAGGGTCATCAGTCTCGTTGTGACCAAGGGTCATCAGTCTCGCTGTGACCAATGGTCAACAGTCTCGTTGTGACCAAGGGTCATCAGTCTCGTTGTGACCAAGGGCCATCAGTCTCGCTGTGACCAATGGTCAACAGTCTCGTTGTGACCAAGGGTCATCAGTCTCGTTGTGACCAATGCTCAACAGTCTCGTTGTGACCAATGGTCATCAGTCTCGTTGTGACCAAGGGTCATCCGTCTCGTTGTGACCAAGGGTCATCAGTCTCGCTGTGACCAATGGTCATCAAGTCTCGTTGTGACCAAGGGTTTATCAGTCTCGCTGTGACCAATGGGTCAACAGTCTCGTTGTGACCAAGGGTCAACAGTCTCGTTGTGACCAAGGGTCATCAGTCTCGTTGTGACCAATGGTTACAGTCTCGTTGTGACCAAGGGTCAACAGTCTCGTTGTGACCAATGGTCATCAGTCTCGTTGTGACCAATGGTCATCAGTCTCGTTTGACCAATGGTCATCAGTCTCGCTGTGACCAAGGGTCACCCGTCTCGCTGTGACCAATGGTCATCAGTCTCGTTGTGACCAAGGGTCATCAGTCTCGTTGTGACCAAGGGTCACAGTCTCGTTGTGACCAAGGGTCATCAGTCTCGTTGTGACCAAGGGTCAAACAGTCTCGCTGTGACCAATGGTCACCCGTCTCGCTGTGACCAATGGTCATCAGTCTCGTTGTGACCAAGGGTCATCAGTCTCGTTGTGACCAAGGGTCAACAGTCTCGCTGTGACCAAGGGTCATCATCTCGTGTGACCAAGGGTCATCAGTTGTTGTGACCAAGGGTCATCAGTCTCGTTGTGACCAAGGGTCATCAGTCTCGCTGTGACAAGGGTCACCAGTCTCGCTGTGACCACCATGGTCATCAGTCTCGTTGTGATCAAGGGTCATCAGTTCGTTGTGACCAATGCTCAACCCGTCTCGTTGTGACCAGGGTCATCAGTCTCGTTGTGACCAAGGGTCATCAGTCTCGCTTGACAGGGTCTCAGTCTCGCTGTGACAATGGTATCAGTCTCGTTGTGACCAGGTCATCAGTCTCGTTGGTGACCAATGGTCAACAGTCCGTTGTGCAAGGGTCATCAGTTGTTGTGACAGGGTCTCAGTTCGCTGTGACCAAAGGTCAACGTCTCGTTAGACAAGGGTATCATCTCGTGTGACCAATGGTCAACAGTT
>CM031598.1:109282619-109437619 GCA_018398815.1 Conus ventricosus
TCATTAACCGTAGGTCTCAGCAGCACCACAAATCCAACCAACAACAAAAAGGAGAACACTGACATTTCTTACTTTTATTCTCTCAACTAATATCACCTTCATCTTCAGGAACAAATGAAACAATATATTGAAATGTTGGGTTTAATTATGAAAACAAAGCAATGGATAAAACTCAGTACACCTTCGCCAAACATTTGGATGTACATTTTCAATTTTCTCGAGCAAAAATGTATCCACTTTACTGGCTACAATAACATTTCGAAATAATTATGCTTTTTCAATTCCTCCCCCACCCCACCCCCTCTTTCTTTTGGTTTTTGTTTTTGTCTTGTTTGAATCAGACAGACCAATTCATGTACACTTCCTCACATACCAATACCAATGAAGGGCACAACACATAAAACCAACAGAGAAGCACGCACACAAGCATACACACTCACATAAAAGCCCTTAGTTTTCTTTGTACTGTACCATACTGACCAATCCTTACATTCATCCACCCCGCTGGTCAGCCCTGAAATTTCTCTGTACTGTACCATACTGACCAATCCTTACATTCATCCATCCCACTGGTCAGCCCTGAAGTTTTCTCTGTACTGTACCATACTGACCAATCCTTACATTCATCCATCCCACTGGTCAGTCCCTTTTGTTATTCCTAGTAATGAATCATTTTCTCTTGGCATGTCAAGAAAAAAAAGAAACACCCTCTGTGACCGTGACACACACGTCCTATACAAACCAACAACCATACAGATTTTGGAGAATCGCATGTACGAGTTCTGCATGCTATGACCATATCTGATCATACACAACATGTGAAGTTTTCCCCTTTTTCTTCTTCAATTTAAAACAAGAGAAAGAGGGAGAGGATGATGTGCAGCAGACACTAGCTGTGTCAACTCATTCAAAGGTTAATATTGCTGATTATTTGTACTGCACAAGATGTCCTCATCATAATACAATGATATAGTGACAAATCATTCTTGGACATTATTTGGGCAGTTCACTAGCTTTCACCATACTTCCAGGATGTAAATGATCATACTGAAAAAATCTCATTTTCGTCTTCACATTAAGAAAGTTAGGGAGAAGAACACTGTAAAAGCCCATGTAAAATGTTAAAACCGGATAACTGAAATGCATGGCTCCACTTGATTCACCTTGGAAAAAACCATCCTCAACAAACTAATGTTATTAAAGGGCTGTGACCTGAACATGGTGTTCAAGCAAAAAGTAAAATATTTCCAAGTACCAGGCATGAAAGTGACCAGCAGTAAAAAAGGCTGAAAAATCGGCGGGGGTCTGGGGGCCACCGTAGGCCCCCAGTGGGGCCCAGTGGCAATGCCCCGGCGGGGGTCAGGGGGCAGAGCCCCCTGAAGCTGAAGCTTTTTTATGAAATAAAAGGCCTAAAACTGCAAATAAACCCCTATTTCAGCGCTGTTAAGAAGGGCAAATAAGCCACATTTTCATGTTTTCAGTAATGAAAATAATACTTCAAAAGATCATATAATAATATACTTTTATATGTGCATACTGACTCATTCACTCGCATTATTTTGTGTTATTTTATTTTTACTTTTTAACATGCGCGCTGGTGACCTACTCGTTTTTGAGTGAACCAGTATTTTAGGAAGAAGAAGAAAACAATGAGGCAGCCTTCATCACAACATTGATTCAGTCGGTCAATCTTTCCACATGGAACACAAAATGCAGCGCCTTTTTCGTCTAATTTGCGAAACACATCGCCAACTCGAACATCGTCCACTTCCTGGTCTAGCCAGTCCCACCTCCAATCGTTTCTCATCCCTTTTTTTTTGGCGTGAAATCACGACGCGCTTGACAAACTTCGGCAATTTAACAATGTCCGACGTTCGACAGGCGCGAAAAGACCGGATGTTGATTGACGGCGGAAGTGACCGGTTGACTCTTTTGAGAATAACAAATTGTCCAAATGGGAATAGCATCGAACGAAAGTTTATTTCAGGATTTTTCTTTTCTTTTTTTTTTTTTTTTTTGGGCGGCACATTTTTTGGGGGGGCGGCGCAGATGAAAAAAATGGGTGGAAAATCCGCCTTAGGCGGACGAATTTCATGCCTGAAGTACTCGTAATGGAATGCTGTCACAACCTTCGTCAGGCTGCAGGGCAAGGGTGTACAAGTGTGCATGCCTACAAATGATACCCCATCACCCCCAACCTCAAAGTCATATAACATTTCCATTTCCCTGTCAAACAGCACTCCAGAAAAAAATACTTTGCCAGCCCCTGGCCTTTTTCTGTGTCCTGAACAAAACTTTCTGCCACGAAGCTGAAGCTATCTGTGAAGAGATAATGTACCCCTGCCATTCATCACGCTGCACCAGTACCACACTCACCAAGACAAAGGCATTCTGAAGCAAACCTCACTCGTGCCAAGATTTCATTGCTTCTACAGTTCGTTGACGCTTTGGGATCATCAGGCATTGTTAACAGACTTCTGTACGCACTATCTCATTGATCCCCTTTGTAGAAACAAAATTACGCACAACATGGAATTGCACAAACTATATTCCACACTTGGAAGAATCTTGCAGCACAGAATCAATGGCAGCGTGGTCTCTTTGGAAACCTACATTTAACAAGCCACGAAGTGCATTCTATGTCGGTAGCACTGGCCTTGTCCAGTTCCTGTTACATGGCCAAGATCTGACTAACCAAATCAAGAAGCCAGCTGAGCTCATAACCAGGCATCCGGACAATTTTTCTTTACTTTTAAAAAGTAGCCCAATGTTTTGATTAGAAATGCACCTATACACTAAATCATAATAATTGGTGTGGCAACACAAATCGGCGTGTACAAACTGAAACAAAAGAAACAGTGTGTGTCAAGCATGATGCATGGCACAGAATGGGCATTTAGTGACGATGGCGCCTGAATTTGATCTGTGCCGTTTCATGTGTTAGATTCACTTTGCAGGTGTATGTGCATCAGGTGTATGTGCTGCACTTGTCAGTCTGTATCTGTGCTTGGTCAGGTATAAAATCACTTGTCAACCAGGGACATTTTTAGATCAAGATCGACCAGGTCACCTGAGCTGAAAACTGAATACGATATTACAGAAACCGCTAGTGACCGTTCAATCTCAAGCCCTGTGGAAAACACACCCCTTCATTTAACTCTAAAATCACACACAATCAGTTATTGCACAATATTTACACAAGATAAACAATATAGACAGGGATTACATGTGATGCACAAGGTCACTTTGGATCACCTCAGCCAGTTTTATCACAGTTATTCACACAAAGTCAAACACAGCACAAAAAAAGAAAGAAAAAAAAAACATATCTCACACACACAACTGTGAGTATGTGCGTGTGAAAGGAATGTCAGAAAGTGAAAAGATGACAGCTGTTCTAATACTGAACACCTTTGTCTCTTATTCTGATACAAAAAAGGGTCCAACTATTCACTGTAATCTCCCATTTCGTTGCCAGGTCTCACTGTTTATTCAGTAACACTTGCTCGAGACATTCAAGCAAAACATGTGATGTTTTCTCTTCCACTGCATGGAAGCCAATATCAACCAAACTGTAATTACACATGTTGCTTGCACTGAGATACGCAAGAACTAAATGCATTACCTGGTAAATCCAAAATTCTTATTTCATCAGAGCCCCATAGGTACTCAATAAGAATAAACATCAGCGTGATCATTCTGACTGGGAAAATAAAAGCATCCACTGTTAACCTATTCTATGTGTTAAACAAAAAACTGTGGCTCTGATGTCGCGCATGGGGTAAATGGGATAGGAGAATAACGCTCATTTGTTAAGGCACACTCTGAGAGTCAACCAAACTTGAGAGCTAACCAACACATGTTTACAGTTATCTGCAAACTGAAGATAATTATCAAAACACACAAGTGCAAAAATGAGAAATGCACACATACACTATGCTGAGTTGCTTTAAATATTGTGTAATATTGTCAAGAACCAGTTGTACTGTCTCAGACAGGGTTTCTGTTCAAGTCAGTAATCAGAGGCAAAGACAGCACACACCAGTCGAACATCTTGGGCATGACTTTTCATCTGATCATTGCTGTTATCTCCACTGGCCTGGCTCCTGCAGTACACAAGTGTCTCTCACATGCAGAACGGTCAACAATCATCCGCACAACTTCAAACTGTAGGTGTGTTCCGGCCAGATGAAGTTCGAGACCCTGGCGGTAAGGGGGAGCCACTGGCACCTGATGACATAAACATGATGTCTCTATGACAATGGGCAGATAACTGAAGAAGATACTGTCAATGGCTAAGTCTTATTTACCTGCTGAAATGACCGAAGATTTCTGATCAACCTGTGAGCAGTGCAATAAAAAAGTTTTGTCACCAACAGAAAATCTTCAATGAAAAATACTCGCCCATTTAATATTGAAAAATGTAGCCAATTCACATTTGACAGATGACTATGGATCCCTAGGATGTATTTAAATACTGGTAGATTCAGCAAACATATGTATCACCACATCCTATCCATCAAAGGCACAGTCATTTAACCAATCAATTTCAAACAGACCTATTATAGTCCACACTGATGCCTGAAGCACTGTTGTTGACTTAGCAATGTCCAGGCCTCTAAATCAGAAACAATGGACTGTCTTCCATCATGGTCACTTACTGTGTTTGCTGGTCACTCAATACAAGGAGGAAAAAATATATTAAAAACATTTTTTGCTCATCAGGGAGGACACTGCAAATGCAAAAGGAGAAGATGACTTAAATGCCGTTTCTTAACTAAAGCTCAATCCTTGCAAAATGACCCACACAGAAATCAAGCATACCATCATCCTCAGCAAGCATATTGGAAAACAGAAAATGGCAGACCCGATGATCAGTAATTCAAAGGTCAAAATACTGTTATTCTTCTACCAGTTGCTCACTTAAACTCAGAATTTCATCAACTAACAGACCCTGTTTACCCTACAAAAGCTGTTGGTGTACTTTTCAATTAAAACATGCGTACTTTCTACAAAGTGTGTGTGTACACATCTTCCTAATCTTTATAAAAGGGAGGGGCAGGGAGCAGAGGAGCGAGGGTGCTGGTTTTCATCAATGGCATCACTTATCAGTGGGTAGAGGGATACCTGATCTCCCTATACATACTGTAAAGAAACCTTACTCCCAATACAAATTACTTTCAAACTGATTCACAGCACACTCTGGTACAATTCCAAGCTCTTTCGCCAGTTTCTTTGATATTTCAGAGCCTGCAGTCCCCGTTCCAATGTATCTGCATGTCATCAAGACACAGTCGCATCCAGACATGATTTCACGTGCGAGAGTTAGCAAAAGTTGTTGCTCTATGCTCACAGTGCACAAAAACAATGGTTATGTGCTGCATGTGCAATTTCTGCTCAAGAAACGTGTCTATACATCCCCCCACCCCCCTTTCCTGATGTTTTTCTTTTTTTTTTCTTATCAGTTTGTCATATTCATCGTATTTTCCCCAAATGTGTACACAATACGGCAAAATCATATGGATAAAAAGGTCTGAAGTTAAGTATGCAAAAAACTTGCCAATCAAGCAGTTATCATGGTGTAAAAAAAAGAGGGGAGGGGGAAGGGGAACAGCTGATTGAATCTATATTTCAAAACATGAATAGTTATACTGCTGCCTATCATTTTACAGACCATTATCACCGATATATAAAACAACCAAAAAGATTTTCCACCCACCTGTTCCGGTAAAGTTGTAACCATAGGCTGCGTAGGCTGCAGTCATTCCAGCATGGGCTCCTGCAATCTCTGCTGCTGTCATGGTCTTTTTAGCACTGCCACGTCCTCGTGGCCGACGTCCAACTCCTGACCCTCTGGGTCGTCCCCGCCCTTTCTTCACTGGCTGGACAGGGGTGCTTGTCACTAAAACAGGTAGAATACAAGACATGTGGCTGGTTACCTTCAATGTTTGAGCAACACATTCAGATCCGATTCAATATGTTGTTATTCTTGATAAAAAAATATTTAAAAAATCAGTGCTCACCATACCACACAACTCCAATTACTTTCAGTCACAGGCGGGCGATGTCCAATTTGAACTTGTTAAGAGTGGACATGCCATTGTCCATTAAACATTTTACTGTGACAGCCCACATGATCACTTCCTCAGACTCACTTTAGCACAGGTTTATCACAGCATGTTTATCGCACCAGTTATAACTCACCTCCTTACAACAACTGCATGTTCATCATGGGCTTTGTTAATATTTGGCTTTTGGGAATGTTTCAAAAGCTTTGTTAATATTTGACTTTTTGTGTATGTTTCAAAAGGAGATAACTTCTGCATCATCAACCTGAGCAACTTCCTGCAAAGTTGCAAACTGTGTAAGTGAATTTGTGAGTGCAAGCGAACTGTCCTGCATAAATGTCCTGCTGAAATCTACAGAATAGTCAGACATCCTTATTCCTTCTGGGGCACTAAGGACATGTGTTCTTTTGATACAGTCCTGTAGCAACAACCTGGATGAACATGTTTTTGTTTTTGTCTTGTTTTACAGGGTTCATACAGGAAATGCAAACTCAAAATTCCAGACTTTTCCCAAGCCAAGAGCTGCATTTTCAATACTACTTTCAAGACTTTGTTCATAATGCAATGTCTTAATGTGATGTTATAAACACAAACACACAAGAGTCGAAATATCACGTTTGAGGTCACGGAATAATTTCTTTGTTTGCATGATAAACGCTAAATGATGCTGAAAATCAAAGCAGCCATGCATAATATCAAGCAATTCTGCTTGATTCCTCAATTTCCAGGCTATTCCAGGCCACAGTGCGATTTTTCCACTTTTCCAGGCCTGGAAAATGGACTTCAAATTTCCAGATTTTTTTAAGACCTGTATGAACCCCGTTTCATAATGGCATACTTTTGCTCACAAACACTTTATCCCAACAGTCACATTATCTATAGGGGCACTTTTTTTCCCCTACATCCAGAGACATTCACTCACCAGGAGGGAAAATTGTATGAGCATCATCCACGATGACCAGTCCCCCATCGTTACTGCTGTCTTCCTGTGCCGCTCCAAGGAGGGAAGCTCGCTGTTCCAGGATACCTGCTTGTAGACCAAATCCACCAACAAACAAATGAAGCCACAGGCCACAATCTTTTGTGTTTCTGGTGCTACTATCATGCTACAGTACTGTTACTGCAAAATAACTGCCAGATTTCATTCTATGGCATTTCTATAAACCAAAATAACTGCCAGATTTCATTCTATGGCATTTCTATAAACCAAACTTCTATCAAAAAACAATTGTTTAAAAATCAACTTAGCAAGAGGAAAGTAAAGTAAAGTTCCCATGACTAAGATTTGCTTTCACTATTTGATGGCCTCTCCACACACTCATTTCATTTTTTGCTCAAAAGTGTGCTCTTATTGTCAGGCCAAAGACTCAGGTAAGATAATAACTAATCATCAAGCATCTTTTTTCCACCAAAATGATCACATTTCTATCAAGAATCATGATGACCTAAGAATTACAGCGCCTCTGAAGGGGGAAGGAAGGAAGAGCGGTGGGGAGGGGCAGAGTGCTGGGGAGGCGACGGTTAGAGAAAACGACATACAAATAAATGAGGTGCAAGTTTTGCATAAAGCTCGCGCGCACACAACACACACACACACGCACACAGACAAGGCAAGCTAACCGTGGACATGGGACTAGCAGGCATGGAGAAAGAATCGTAACTGGCCCAGCGACTCGGTAACTGGTGCAGGGGCAGGAATTGTTACATTGATATCAGGGGGAGGAGCCGCCTCCTTCTTCGGCTTCTTGCTCTCACGTTTCTGTGGAAATACAGACATGTACTCAAAACAAACGGTCAGCTGCAAAACGATTCATTTGCAAAACATGTTCCTGCTGGTCTATAAATGTAATCAAACCTGAAAGGCAAAATAAACATATTTACTTCCAAAACACTTTCTAGTTATTATATAACCACAGTCAAACCTGACAAGCTCTGTGCACATATTGATGCCATAAGGTAATTGAAAAAAAAAGGAAAAAGAAAAAATGAATACAAAACACTTTGAAAATAACAGGCCACAAACAAAACAAAAAAAAAAAAGGAAAAATGAATACAAAACACTTTGTAAATAACAGGCCACAAAACACACATAAAGATGTAGAGAAGCAGAAAAGACAATGATCCTGCGTTCTCCAATGTAAATTGCATGAGAAAAGAAATTTAGGATAAAATACTAAACCACAAAGCATGCGGATACTTAAAATCCATTACAGATTTTTTCAGTACGTGAACATACCACTAGCTGAAGGTACACTTAACAGCATGGATGAAAAGGAAAAAAAAAGCCAGCATTAATACAATCATTGTCATGCCCATTGTGTCAGTTTTCAAAGCAGTGAGCGCTTTCATAAATACCTTATACTCTTTACGCCGCCTTTTCCTTCCATCTTCTTTCCTCTCTTCCTGCCTCTGCCGCACTGCACACAAAAAACAACCTCTACCAGCCAAGCACGAAAAAAAAAGAAAAGAAAAGAAAAGAAAAAAGACAATGACTCGGCTGGGGTACCAGTAAGGTCCAAGATCCTAGCGGAGGTAAGGGGGTGAAGGCTTTTTTCTTTTTTAATTAAGTGCAGCAGAAAATCTTAAAAATCACGTATTTGTGTTATTGAGAGTGAGAGAGTAAGAGTGTGTGGCAGAGTCGGGTGCGCATGCATGCATGCTTTTCTGTGTGAGTGTGTGTGTGTGTACAAGCGTGTGGAAAGAGAGAGAGAGAGAGAGAGAGAGAGAGAGAGAGAGAGAGGAGAGAGAGAGAGAGAGAGAGAGAGAGGGGGGGGGGGGGGGGGGCTTTTCTTTCCACTCTTTTCGATGCAATGTCTTTATGGCGGTGATGTGAAAACGTTGAAGGCAGAAAAAACGGAAACAGCAGAAAAGCTTTCAGTTTTCTAATCAGTCTCTTCCCACAAAAAAACCCCTCATTTTATAGGTAAACCTTTGGCTAACAACTCTTCAAACAGCTTTGGATTTGGTCTTAAATAACAGGGAGCCTATAATGGCATACAAATCAAATAAAGACAAAGCCAACAATCTGAAAATATCTTTGAAGGCAAAGAATCCTTACTGAGCACCTCTTCCTTGCGAGGTTTCACTGTACACAGGACTAGCAGCAACCTCCACACACAACATATTCCATGCCACAGTACACATGAACAACCACAAAACAATACAAGGTAATGCTCATTTCGTACTCAAAAAACAAACCAGTAAATTTTCAGTAAATAGGTTTTCTTCAGACCTAACTAACAACAGACACAAAAAAATTGAACAGAATGCTCTCCACATGGTTATCAGCAAGAGAATTGAGAATTGTACAGTAAATAAGCATTACTTTGCACAATGTCATGTGAGTTTACTTGTATTATGGCTTATTTTCAGCAACACAACAATCTTTTCTTCAGCCTCCTGATAAATGACATCACTAGACATACACAGACATGTACACACTACTGTCCTCACATTTTTTCTCCATCTCGATGTCGTCAATGAGCAAGGAGACCACCTCTGTCGGCTTCAGTATGTCAGGTCTGTAGCTGCCTCCTGATATCACCATCTTCTGGATCTGGAAGGCACAGCCACTGACATCAATCAGTAATTCACTGCTCATACTGCATGTAAATGTACATTAACAACTAAGCCATGCTGAAGCCTCTGTGATGGGGAGAGCTGTAAGTGATATGACCCCAGTGTACTTGTAAGTTGCAACAAAACATCAATTCTTCCAACATAAAGGAGACTACAGAAGATGTAAATATGTATAGGTGTAATTGCTGCAATAGTTTTTTATTTATCTGAAAAGGCTAAACTGAGAGCTAGACATGGCAGGGCACACCCTGAAGAACAAAACTTCCTGCACTGGTCCAGCAGATAGGCAATTCACAAAAGTACTGGTCCACATCGTCAAACCGAGTCCTCCCTAAATTCTGTTTGAAATTATTCTTTGCATCACACTTATTTCAACTGAACGCACCACGGCTTGCAAGTATATACATGCTTTTCTGTTTGTTATTCAGAACAATCCATGTCTTTGACAGATCCTCCAGCAAGTAATGGTCATGCATATATCCACACACAGACAGAGCAACTGTGCTCTTACTTCACTCTTCTCCTTGGCCCTCTGGAGGATTCTCTCTTCAATGGTGCCCTGGCAGATCAGTCGGTAGACGGTCACCTGCTTGGTCTGGCCAAGGCGATGGGCTCTGTCCATGGCCTGCTGGTCCACTGTGGGATTCCAGTCACTGTCGTAGAAGATCACCTGCACAAACAACTCACTTTGTTAACCTTCTTGACAATCATGTGTCCGCTAGCGCCCGACCGGACATCACACTGCCAAAAGGCTGAGCGCCTGCCAGCGCCTAGTAAAACACGTGGCAACAATGGGCGCCGCCATGTTTCTCGTAGAAAAGGAAGTCTCGCGAGAACGTGACTTCCTTCTTCCTGTAGCCATTCACTTCCGTTTGCAAAAAACCACCAGTCGATACATGCCGTAGTTCTTGAGTTATGAATTTTTTGAAGTTTTGTGGTTGAAATGCTGTTTTTCACCATGGCTAACCTTGATTTCTGCCGTTCTATAATGAGATTTAGTGATGAAGATACTGTGATTGTAGGATTTACGGCGTATGACTTAGTGAAAGTGCTGGGCAATGAAGCTTACAGTGTCCTAGATTTCGACTGGGATGAGGTTCCAGATATGATAAATGATTCGGAAGAAAGTTCTGAAGAAGAAGATTCCCCCCCCCCCCCCCCCCCCCCCCCCCCCCCCCCCTCATGTGACATTCTTCAAACTTATGATCTAGCAACATATATATTCGTAGGAATTTTTAAAATTATTTTCATTTCATTATTTCCTTTCCTCTCTTTTAAATAAATTTTTAAATTGGGTAAACGTGTTCAAATTATGGAGTTACTTATCTTGCCGATGGTTTTCGGCGTAACTAAGCTCAGGTAAGTGCATACTGAAGAGGGTTAAGCATACACTGACAAATGCAGACAGTTTACCCTAAAATTGTAATCGGTGTAATTTTCAACCGAAACGAAATTTCCACTAAAATGAGTGTATTTTCTACACATCTTCCAAATTTTCATTTAAGCATTGGGGAGTGCCGGTGGGGATTCCTTTTCACCTGCCATCACACAACACAGGGCAAAAAGATACCTGATCTTACTAGAGCGAGCGCAGTAGAAAGAGTGTGCATCAGTACAGATAATTTCAAAACCTGAATCATCTACATACCGTGCCACAAAGTCACTCTCCTTAATCAGTCTTTCAACTGGGCATGTCTGGGCATGTAGTCCCTGCTGTTGTTCCAAATTCATACAGCAAGACGAAACGGTTACACACAGCAAGTGCAATTACTGCTCAAGATACCATCATTTAAGTTTCTTTTCAGTGTATTTTTTCCAATTCGCGGCCAAATCATATGGGTAAAGAAGTCCGCAAACGGGATTTTGGTTCATCAACATCTCTTCTGAAGGACTTGGAGGGAACAGAAGTCTGCACAGATTTACATTTTTTTTTTAAATCTTCCTGTCTGGCGTTCTCAAGTGGGAATCAAACAAGACCTTCAGGCAAGTCTTACCCTCTAGATCAACAAACATCTGTTCCATGGAACTTTCTGACGAGAGGATAAAGCGGAATGGGGAAGCGATTCAAGAATATTTCTTCCAAGGAATGTAAGCATCACACGTCAAACACACACACACACATGCAAAACACAGTCCCAAACCACAGATGAAGGAACTGGTATGAAAGAGAATACAGAAAAACAACGGCACATAGGTAAGTCACATTAAGTCCCATTCACACACAGTAAAAAAAAACAGTGTGCACACCGTGTCAGCAGCAGTCAAGTTGATGCCCAGGCCTCCAGCTCGTGTGCTGAGCAGGAAAACAAAAATGTCTGACTTCGACTGAAAGTCTGCTACCATGTCTCGCCGGTCTGATATCCTGGAGGAGCCATCCAGACGCTTGTACGTGTGCTTCCGACAAACCATGTACTCCTGGAACCAGACACTTAATGCTTATTATAAAGAACCATATGTAAAATTACATAGAATACAAAATCAACACTATGAGCTGAAATGTACATAAATCAAATATTGTGCATTAGCCAAACACAGGCGATGAAATGATAAGGTTGGTGGGAAGCCACAGAAATTAAACTGCTAAAACCTCAGTCCACCCCTTATGTCTACATACATCACTGGGGGGTGGATGTTGGGAAGGGTGGAAGCCACAGATATTACATTAACAAAGCCCCGATCTACCCTTTATGTCTACATACATCACTGGGGGGTGGATGTTGGGAAGGGTGGAAGCCACAGATAGTACATTAACAAAGCCCCAATCTACCCTTTATGTCTACATACATCACTGGGGGGTGGATGTTGGGAAGGGTGGAAGCCACAGATAGTACATTAACAAAGCCATAATCTACCCTTTATGTCTACATACATCACTGGGGGGTGGATGTTGGGAAGGGTGGAAGCCACAGATAGTACATTAACAAAGCCCCAATCTACCCTTTATGTCTACATACATCACTGGGGGGTGGATGTTGGGAAGGGTGGAAGCCACAGATAGTACATTAACAAAGCCCCAATCTACCCTTTATGTCTACATCAGGCATGCCTACCCCTAAATTGCTCTTTCAGGGACACACATGTTCAAAATCAGGGACAGGACACAATTTTCAGGGACACCTAACTATTCGGCAAATTATTGGTCATCAGACAGAAGCAACACAAAAACAGCAAACTAAAATAAAAAGCATGAAAAACAGCTTACCTTTATTTACACTATGTACAAATACAGTCCTTTCTGTACTAATGAGACTGAGATTCCTTCTTTGTGGCCGAAGTTGACACTCCACTGTTAAAAAATCCAGTGATTATTTTATTCTGTTGCTGTGCTTCAGAAATTTTTATGTTCGCTTTATGCTTGTCAGTTTGTGTGTGCTGCCGACAGTCGTCTTTTCCACCGGATTTGATGGAGAAATCACATGCACAAACTTCGCAGAAAGCGAACGTTTCTCCTTTCCTCCCTGGCTTCATACAAGGCCAGAACTCTGTATACTCCTGTCGAAACGTCTGGCTGCGTTTGACTGCGCTTAAATTCTTTGGAGATGAATCAGAATCGGTGAAAACTTGTTTTCGCTTGTTCGACGCCATTGTTGAAGCAGGGGGGTAGAAATGACCGCGCCGCGCATGCGCGATGGACATTCGCTTCCGTCTTGGCGCCAGCCTGAGACTTTGAACCGGATCCTAGCGAAATAAACGGTCATTTTCGCGAACTTTCAATTTTCCGGGACGCGAACGCAAAACCCGTATTTCCGGGACGCCCTGCTCATTTTCTTTATTTTCAGGGACAAATACGGCTACAGCGGGACGGTAGGCATGCCTGCTACATACATCACTGGGGGGTGGATGTTGGGAAGGGTGGAAGCCACAGATAGTACATTAACAAAGCCCCGATCTACCCTTTATGTCTACATACATCACTGGGGGGTGGATGTTGGGAAGGGTGGAAGCCACAGATAGTACATTAACAAAGCCCCAATCTACCCTTTATGTCTACATACATCACTGGGGGGTGGATGTTGGGAAGGGTGGAAGCCACAGATAGTACATTAACAAAGCCCCGATCTACCCTTTATGTCTACATACATCACTACACTAGTATCTGTTCCATCTAACCAAGCCTCTTCCCCCACCTCACTTATAACGCCCATAGAGGAAGAACATTTCAACAGTTAAAATGATAACAATGATCTTTTTTCAACCAGGAATCACCATAGCTGCAGAATTTGAAAGTTTACCTCCAACAGGTCAATCATGCGTGTCATCTGTGAGTAAATGAGCACCCTGTGGCCTTCTCTCTTGAGTCGCTGGAGTAGCGTGTCCAACACGTACAGCTTTCCGGCATCACTCACCAAGGATTCCTTATCTGTGAAAACCAGTGACAAACACTGAATGTACCCAAGCATTAGTTTCAGTATTGCTGAACCCGCCACAATGGGTCCTCTCAGGGCTTCCACCAAGCACAAACGTCTCTTCATGAATAAAAAAACAACAACAACAAAAAGTTCTCTTGTCAACTATAGAGTTAAAATATCTAACTTAACTGAGGGAAATGACACCAAGAAAAACAAAAACCCCAAGCAAAAGGGAATTTAAAGTGACCCATGGTTATAGGATTGCACATATCTTTATTCCCAAAGGAACAAACCCTCAGTTAACAAAGATTAACAGAACTTCACCTCTGATTTGACTGAAACACTAACCAAGCAGGGAGAGGAGGTGAAGTTTCTGTTAAAAAATGATGAAAACTATGATAGTAGCTGTCATGTTAAAAGTCCAAAGACCTACAATGTGCCAAAGTCATTACAATGGGAATAACATAATGAGGATTATGTCACATGAAGGCTAAATGAATCTGACTAAAATCTGACCAGAGGTGGTAAGTGGAAACTGTCAGTCACAAGTTATATGACCAGGAACATAGTACATCATAACACCTCTACAGGTAAAGTGTTATTAGCTCTACATTGTGCAGACGATACCTTTGAGAAAAAAACAAAAAAAACTACTGAGGCTGGTAAGGGACCAAAGACGGAGAAGTCAAAATCTGCAGTTAACTAGTTCCCAGCAATCAAGTGTTTGACAAGCACACCACTCATTCACAGCAGTGCTCAAGAACAGACCTGGTATCTGCACGCAGTGCCAGCCATAGCGGGGCTGTATGGCACACAGCCCAGCTGGAGGCTCACTGTAGAACCTGTTTGCAGGGTAGCACCGCTCCCAGAACAGCTCAGGCGTGCCATACAACAACGACCGCTTGGCCTCCAGAGTGCCGCACAGACTCTGTCGCAGCCTGTCCCACTCGGCACTGCGGTCCACACAATGTAGCCTGCGAGGTGGGCACAGCACCTGGGCAAGGACACACGTCAAAGTCAAATCAAACTGCCTCACGCATTTCACTAGTTAGGTCTAACATTCTGGCCCAAGCCTTGCTTCAAATGTAAAGCCCTAATCACACACGATATGAGTCTTGTTCATCAAGTGCAGGTTCTGTTCTTGCACTCAGTCTTTCTCTCATCTCATCATTTTCTAAGCACCAGAGCTTAATCTAGGATTTTTGAAAAAGGGGGGCAGCCCCCCCCCCCCCCCCCCCCCCCATCAAAAAAGGGGGCACCTGCCTCCCTCCAACCCCATGTTACATACCTCCTCCACCTTCGTACACAGACTTAACACACCTTGCTCAAATCATCTAGATTAAACAACCAATAAAAAACAAAAGGCTTCTGCTTGCATGGCATGGTGGTGGTCAAATACTTCAATGTGGTGCTCGATGGTGTTAGTGCGTAAGTTCGTACAACCTTTGGGTGACGTGAATACGTTTTGTTTCTTGTGTTTCAAACACAATTCACATCGCATCCCACCTGTCTTCAGCTTATACATCCAAGGTCACTTCTTCAGCCAATCGTCTTGAAACCGTGTTCCCTTGCACTGGCACTCTTTTCCGGCTGCTTCTCCGAGCTTTTGGATGTAGTCGCGGTTTCTTCATGATCTTCTCCACCTTCGCATGGCACAGAATTTTTTTTTTCCACTTTTCCTCCACAAAAGTCGAAGTCAAATTGGGTGGGTGTACGCTTCATTTTGGAAAATATCCAATATGGCGCCTTAAACTCTCGCAACTTCTTGTCGGTGATCGAGGTGGAGGAGATAAACGGCTGCCGATTGGTTGATTTACACTAACAGCCAATGAAATATCAAGAAATCGTTCGCTCTCGCTCAGTCCTAGTTTCAGTTTTTCAAGCAGACGACAAACGAGCGCCCGCAACGATCAGTGAACAGGGCAGGCAGTTCTGCAACTGTGCGGGAGTCTGCCCGCATTCAGACTCGATAATTGCGGGATGGAACAGATTTTCGGGGATTGTACCAATCCCATGCTCTAGATTAAGCTCTGAAGCACACGAGGAAATTCATGTGTATTTGTATTTACTCTTGCTTACCTAGGTGGTTGTATCTGTCAAGTGACAAAAAGCAAGCACACTTGATTCCAAGACTCACTTCATGTGACATAGGCTTCAGTACTATGGAACTACACAATGCTGATCCCTACAAAATCTGTGAAAATTGGAATTTAAAAAGTGGCATCATAACAACTGGGCTTAAAAAAAGTGGAAAGTCTTCAATATCAATCTTATTATAGCCAAGCTGACTACAGTGGCAATCTAATTAAAAGATGAATTTATAACAAAGTTTAAAAAAAAAAAATTTTCACAGAAAAAAACAAGTCTTTAAATAAAAGGATTCTCAATGGGAAGGGCCCCTCCGGATACATCTCACTGTATCATCATCATATCATGTTACCACCCCTTTAAAGAAAAATCTGAGCATATGAATCACAGAAAACTTAATAATCATGACCATCTTAATATTCTACTGTACAGGTGAAAGGCATCTACATCCCTTCGAAACAGCCAACAAACTCAGCGGTTTTCATCAACCAGGGAGACATAATCATATCACTTGTACTGAAACTAAGAACATGAACAGAAACATCGAACAAAAAAAATAAAAGCAGAGAAACCACTGGATGGGCGAGTTCCAGAGACTAAAAGCAAATGCACCCCTACCTTGGGCACAAGGGAAAGCACCAGCTCTGGCAGAAAAGTAGGCTGTGTGTCCAGCACTTTGGGGGGGCGTGGCTTGTGAGGGTGAAGTGGGAGGGTGAAATCTTCCATGTGCGTTGGACTCTTCACTGGTGAATGGTGCATCTGTTCACACACCAGCAGTGTTACTAGCAGGTGAAAACATCCAGCATCTTCATATGATTACCTAACATATCATAAACAACATTTTTACATAAATTATTCAGTGTTTTATTCCTCAAATCACTTACTACTAGTAAATATGAAATATCAACATTTGGCTCAAAACTTAACACTATTATCAAATCTGTGCCACTTTCCACAAAAATTGAGAAAAATAACTGCACCAATTTCTTTCTTTTTATTATTCATATCAACAATGTTCAAGCAAAATCATAAACACCAAAAATTTCCTGCACAAAGCGTTGCCAAAGACCAAAAAAATTTGTTTGTGTGTGGAACTTGGGATTTATCAAACAAACAAAACCTTGAAGAACACAAGTAAAGGTCCACCTTCCCCCTACTCTCATCCCATCTAATTCCACAACTTCCACCATTGTCCATGGGACATAGAATCTTCCATCAACCTTGATAAAAGCTAACACAACCACCTAATGGCCACTGGCAGTTCAGGACAGATGCACAATGTAACACCCCCCATGACTAACCTTGGTTGGAGACACTGGGGGACTGCCAAACTTCTTCATGCGGGCGTGGCGTGCTCGAATATGGCGGTGAGCAGCAGTCTCCTGAATGTAATGGAGAGTGTGAGGGCAATGGGTGTACACAGTGCCGACCGGCTGAGTGAAGACCAGCTTGGCCAGGGCGGGACTTTGAGCCAGGTTGGCTGGTGATGTGGCAGCTAAGGGGGCTAGAGTCAGACAGTCCCTGACCCTGAAGGAGTTCTCATGCCATCATGGTGGTGGTGTATCCTGTAGGCGGCCTTGTGAGCAAGGAACACTCCCAGCCATCTGAAAATCAGAACAGAAAGCTGGACATAGTCAGTATCCCACACCACAGAGCCTTCAACAAGCTTTCAACTGAAGCATCATCCTACGGACTGTATGCTAAATACCCAACATGACACCAGCCAATGTGATTCAGAGGCTGGTGCCATGGATTCCCCAGCTGCCAGGTCACAGGTTTGATTCCCATCAAAGCCATTAACTTTTGGGATTTTTCAGCCTCAACCAACTCCTACCCAAGTTACGGTGTGTGCGGTAGGGAGGACAGGGCGGCCTCTGGTGCTTTTGATGACTTGGGGCCTGCACTTGAAAAGTGATGAAGACAGAGTCTGGGAGAATGATAATTATGATGGTGATTGAATTGTTAATAATTTTCCAGTCCTGGGGTCTGAGCTACCACTTGCGTGAGCATGTATTTCTAATGCCTGGTCTCTAGTGCAGAAAACTCTCTTCCTCATATTTCAGCCCCTCCCCCTCATCATCTCACGGAAACACAATTAGAACATCATTTTTTGAGGATATTTTCACTGTCGAATCCATTCTTGAGCTCTCCTCTAAATAAAGTATTTCAATTTTACCATTACTCAGCCGACTGCCCAGACGCGCTACACCTTCTCTGGTATCCCGCTGGCCACAAACAGTTTACCCTGAACAGCTGCCTTTGGTGAAAGATACCAGTCGTATAGAATTTTCATTCCAAAATCCACATGCATCTGCCTTTTTGACAGAATCAAAATCAATTTTTTTAAAAATCACCATCTACCTAAACTAAACATAAAATGCAATAGAAACTTAACTGTAACAAATACAAAGAAATACAGTGCTGTGGTGGGAGTCAGAGACCCTTTCAACTTTCGACCCAGGACCTTTTAGATTAGCTGTGATGGGGGTCACGGATGCCTTAAGTACAACAGGCAAGAGTGTCCAGGAAGTGGTTCAGAAGACATAAAAAGAAAAAAAAAAGAAAAAGAGCCAAATACAAAAATGGGGAGTATATGACGCCAAATTCAAGTTTAGAATCACAGAAACACCCCCACTACCTCCTTCCTAAAAAGCATTTAGTAGACCAAAACAATTTGTAGAAAATTATCTTCCTGCCTCTTCAAACATTTCAGCACTCATAAAAATTAACTCGGACAAGCCTTTCAAGGCAGATTTCAAAACAATTTTTTAAAAATTCTGTCACAACCTTTTGTTTCATGAAACACGCTAGTGTGTGCACATGTCCATCCATATAAACGAAAATTTTGTAAGTGCCATAGAAGTTTCAATGTCAAGTGAATGGTTTTTGACCATATGCGATTGAAAATGGTCACATATTCACAAGAAGATCTATCCAACGGTGAACCTTAAAATGCAAGCCAACAAATGAGGAAGAAGAAAGATGAGGTTTCTGACCTATTAATATACATGTGCAGGCGCAAGCAAGTGCGCACATAAATACAGGTGTAAGCAACACAGGTACACACAAACCGACATCAGGAGTTGACTGACCTGACCAGGAAGCCCCCAAACATGTAGGAATAAAGCTGTTGTGGTGACATGTCTATACCACGTAAGAAGGACAGGCAACTTGTCACTGGACTGTCTGCAAAGCATATCAACACACAACTGATCTCAAATATGCAGCGTTTCATCTAAACATTCAAATGCATAGGACAAATGTTCCAGCTCATGGAAATCTTCAGGACATTTTAGAAAACTACTTGATAAACGTACCAGGATGCTTATGAAACCGCACTGTTGTTTTTTTCTTCACCAAGTATTATAAACAAACTGTGTGCACTGTCAGGAAATGCACCAGAACTGATGTAACTCAAAACACTCATTCAAAGTAATATTTTGCACTGGAATTCTATTCTCATCTTTTTTCTTCTTCTTTGTTTGATTTAACAATATGATGTGTACTTTATACCTGTGGCTGCTATGCACAGCCAGTGTTTTATCTCTTTGCTGTGGTGTGTGACCCTGGAGAAGTCTTGGTTTACTTGACTTCCACTTGTTCAGCCAAAATCTGAGTATACACTGCCAACAACTTCCTCTTTTTTTCTTTGACAGCATGGTTTGGAGTAGACTGTCAGAATATTACTTTTGTATGTCATGTTCACAGCTTTGCCTACGTAAACATTGTGAATGTGCAAGAACATGCATCTGTGCTTGCTTGAAATCATAAAAGCAGTGTTTGAAAGTCCATACAAACAGGTAACTGGGTTGAAATCATAAAAGCAGTGTTTGAAAGTCCATACAAACAGGTAACTGGATGCACTTTGTTCATAAACATTCAATCCTGAGCTGAAATGGCAAAAAAATCATAAAGATGAAGTGCCCCTTCAACTGAAAACTTTATCAGTCATTTTCAACTGAACAGTAATCAGTCCATCGTCTGAAGTCCAACGCTATGATAGATCACTTAGATGTACTTGAGAACTAGCTCTGCCTAAAGCTGCCTGTACACTTTCATATACTCCATCCTACCTGGCTGTGGTAAGCTCATTCGATTCCCTGTCTTAAAGGCTGAATAGTGTCTGAAGGACTCTTAAGATATTTATATATATATATTTCTTCAATCTAAGACATAAGCAGCTTTTAAAGGCTGAATAGTGTCTGAAGGACTCTTAAGATATTTATATATATATTTCTTCAATCTAAGACATAAGAGCAAGCTTTGTTTATAATTCAATATCTATATCTATATATATATATATATAATATATATAATATATAAAATCAGAGTTAAAAAGCCACTCAGGACGTAAAAAGTTTTAATCTCTTCATTTTAAAATCCTATTTTAAACTGGTATATATATATATATATATATATATATATATATATATATATATATATATATATATATATATATAAAACTGCAATCACAAACTATATATATATGAAGATTATCTTCCTGAAGTGTGCCTCTTTCCACTCTGCAAAGCTTACAGCTGCAGCTTTGAGAGCTTCTGCTTTGGTCAGCTTTGTAACTTAAAAAAATTTTTTTGGTTGTTGCAAGCCATCAAGTAATCATAAACCCTAATGGAACCACAGCATCCGGTTACAGTCTCATTGACTTCTGCAGATGACTAACAGCCTAGCATGAACACTTCACAAGGATGTGAACCTACCTTGATTAAACACAGCCTGATGGACATGGGATGGCATGTGGATGTAAAGCTTGTTGTATAGGATGTGCTTCTTGCTGGGGAGGGCCTGCTCCAGGACACCGTCTCTGTAGATCTGCTTGGGGAGGTTGTAGTCCTCTATCAGCATGTACAAGGGACTTCTGGCCTCTTTCCGCTCAAACAACTCAGGGTGATTGCACACCTGTACCACAGAAAAACACACCTGGACAAGTCATACAGATATTCTCCTCTATGATAATGGACAAGAAAGGAAAGCCCCTGAGACCTGAATGTTCATATTGTTCATTCATAAAAATTACTTCACATTCATTTCTGACGCTTTGGCATTCTGTCTATGAAGTACCTTGAAAAAAAATTCGAAAAAAAACTATAATGCCCATTCTTCATCTGAACAATTGACTCTTCCCATTCATTTATTTAGTTAGTAAACAAAAATAAAAACACAAAGTTTTGCAAACAATGAGCAGCTGTGCTGATTCTCAATGACATTTCAGATTCTGTTTATTTCTGGAGAAATTTTCAAAACAACAACTGCAGACTAAATACCTCATACACAGCTGTGCATCACCCTTGCTGTCCATCTCTAAGAGCTCGCCATTTTCATCAATCCTTAGTACAATAATTTCTTGCAAACTAAAACAAGAAAATAAAAAAGAAATATACCTTTCGGAACTGCATGACGAGATTCATGAGACTAGAAGTGGTGGACTGGGACTGGGAACTGGAAGAGACTGTTGACTGAATCAGATCATCAATAGAGATTTTCTTCTTGATGGCCTGGTACAGCTGGTTCTGACGCTTTGTTAGTGGGCAGTTCACCATGATTTCAATCTGAATGCAACACAGAATTCACATCATTAAAACAAAATCTACAGACAAATTTGCCATTTAAGAACAGTCACATGGAAATTAACATCAAATAAGTCACTTAATTATGACCTGATACCATCTTCAGAGTATTTGCATCTGCCCCACAAAGATTTATTTTCAAAATCGACAACAGATTCGTTTATAAACTATCTTATCAGAAGTCACAATGAAAAACAAAGAATCAAGGATTATTTGTTATCAGGAGTGTCATGAACTGAATAAGTGTTCATGTGCATTAAAACAACATCAACCTTCTGAAAACCCAACCTCTCAATAGATAAAGAAGGAAAGGCATTATTTACTTTGTCAGACAGTTCATTCTCGACGTCTTTTTTCACTCGACGCAACATGAACGGCTTGAGGATCATGTGAAGACGAGACAGCTGGTCTGCAAAAACAGTGAACAAATATACCCTTTAATTTTAAGGAACTGGAAATTTCAAATAAAAAATAATCTGATGATGTGGCATATGAACAAGGATATATGTATGGATATAGCTAAGCATCTTGTATGAGAGACTGTCTGCTGAATTCTGTTTTGTGTACAAAATGTATCAAGCATTTCTAGTTCATAAATGTGTGTGAATGCAGGTTTGTACATATGCATGACAGTATAGTTACATGTATATGTGCATGCATTCCTGTGTGAGAAATTTATGTCTGGAATGTGACAAAGAACAATGATACTGAGGAACAAGGAGTCTAACCATCAAATGAAAAAAAGAGGAGGCTAAACATTAAACTGTTTGTTCAATGCTCTCATGTAAACGCCATATGTTCAAAACAGCTTCACCTACACATACTTTGACACAATTATATTATTATTATTATTATATTGGGTATTTATATAGCGCCTATCCTCGGTCACAAACCAAGCTCTAAGCGCTTTACAATAAACACACTACCTCACTCACTCAATGGGCTGCCTACCCAGGTAGAGCCGGCCAAAGAGCAGCCTACTGGCGCTCATTCGGTCGTTTCCCGTACCATTTAAATATCAGTCACTCATTTTTATTTATCTCATTTATTCCTCCAGTTTCTCACATAGGATGCATACGATGTTTTATACGTGTCCTCCATTTCCACCAGTACACGATGGCACACGAGAACAGTAACAGTAAGTGACAATTTTTGTGGCTTGGTAAGAAATACCATGCGGCTATCTTCAATCTACATCAATTTTGCCAGGGCAGCGGGGAACCCCCCTGCTCTTTTCGATTTTCAACTGCCGTGGGTTCTTTAATAACGTGTGCAGGGGGCCAGGAAGGCACACGGGTCCGACTCGCTTATAGTCCCCATCCGAAACACCCCCACAGATCAGGTAGCATTTTCAGTGAGCTGGAGTTGGTTTTCAGGGGGAAGGGAAAGAACTGACTTGCTCAGCAGCAGGTTGTTAACATTACTAGAGGCAAGAAATCAAATCACAACGAAAGCTGGGCTGAGTAAAGGTGTGCACGGCACTGAATCTGATAGGTGTAAAGGTGGTCAAAATTTTTACACTTAAAAACAAAGAAAAATTATGATTATCATTTACAATTCAGCTTGTACATAAAACCATACCTGCATCAATTCCTGACTGGCGTTCTGCATGGTTTTCAATGTCCTTGGAAAACCACTCATTGAACTCATCATGGGAGTCGAACATGTTGGCATGATGAAGTGCAGCAAAGCCCACAGCTGGCAACGGAAGAAACAAGGATGCAGTCAATGACATTCACATGCAAATAAGAAGTGTTTCAGACACTAAAGGTCAAGAATAATTTCTAAACTTATCAGCTCAATGTTAGGGTAAAAGTTAACTTTCCAATGCCGAAAAGAATAAATGATTAATACTTTCCAGACGAGCGCCGCAGAGCAACGTCGCTTCCTGCATGCGCGTGCACAGCATGTGCTTACAACCGTTGCAGACGTGCGATTTTCGCACTTTTTATTTTACTTTACGTCTCCTAATATAAACCTAACAAGCAATTGTTATATATCAACGGAAAGGGTAAAGCGCAAACTTTGTAATGAGCATAGAATTAAAATATATTTTGGGTAAAATAGCAACGCTAACTGTTACAGAAACAACATAAGTAAAATGTAGGAGAACACAATCTTGTTTACGTTTGTTTGGTTAGTATGACAACAGCAAATGAGGAAGGAAAGGGGCATAAAACTTCGCTCTTACTTTGAACAGATGCAGAGAAAGCCTGAGGTATTCAATATGTGTAATCCAAGTGAATTCTTTTTTTTTTTTTTAAGGGAATAAATCATTGCACACCGTACACACTTTTCACTGTTTTGGCTTCAGATGATAAGACTTATAAAACTATTAAATACACAGAGCAAATAAAAATCAAGCTCAGATTCTTTTCGATAAACTTGTACACCTTTACCCCCCTCATTTCTGAACTACTTTGCTGAACCAGTTCTAAAACCATGTGTCATTCTCCTTCGCCCGATATATTAGTGAAGCAGGAAATTCCACACGTGCCTTCCAGTGCCAGATGGGTCTCTTTGTTCGGACTACTCTGGGGTCTCAAAGGTCATCACTAGTGCATGTAAACTTAGCCTTCCAGTGGCTAGGACCCTGTTCTAATATTTATGGCAGCTGCATCCCCTAGAAGGTAGCCGAGAGAACATGGGAATTTTTTTATAGTTGTGCGGTCACGGAGGCACGGCACATCCGAGCAGTACAGCAGTGCTGCCATCACCACGGCACGGCTCGCCGTGAACAGGTCAACAGAGTTGCCGTCACTATCGTACGGCGCGTCGTGAAAAGGTTAAAACAAACTTTAAAGAAAAGGAAATTGCTGCGCTACCAAATCAAGAACAAAGAGATAATGTTGCTTATAGCTCAACCAACCGCGAAGGGCCATATCAAAGAACAAATTACAAAACAAACACATGATATTTCCACTTCTCTGGTCTTCTTCAGGCAAGGTAAACAAGATTAAAGACAATTAAAATGATGGACAGACAGACAGTCACTTATTTCTTAAAACTGGGTGCACAAAAGGACGTAGAATGAAAAGTAGACTGTTGGGGGGGGGGGGGGGGGGTGGGGGGATGATATGGGTCAACATAATAATAATAATGATAATAACATAAAGAAAATATTACTACTACTGCTACTAATCTCAATAATGATAGCAGTATAAAATATAGTAATAATACTAACAAATATAACAACAGTAATTTTAGTCATAATACTAACAGTATACCAGAGGAAGAGAAAACAGTGGGATTAGGATACTAAGATCAAAGTTATAGTAACAATAGTAATGATGTTGATAATGATTATAAGAATAATAATGATGTTAATAACAAAAATAACAATAGCAATAATAATCATAATAGATTTAAAAATAATAAAAACAATAATAATTATAAATTTCAAAAAACATTATATAATCAAAAACAAACTAGACTGAAAATGTGTGGTTACAACTTTTATTTCGTTCACTCATATCTTAAAATGGGTACTGTGACTGTCCATGTAAAATGACATAGTTGTGGTGACAGCTAGACACTATATGCTATCATTTCTTTTATAAACAGAATAGGAGCACAGGAAAATGTGAAAAGATGTTTACATGTGCATTGTCTGTGGGACGATGGTAACAAGATGATTAGGTTTCAATGAGGAGGAAGAACAGGCAGGGGAGTCGAGAAGAGTCAATAAAATACCTCAGCCATACTGTTCTGGATTGGAGTACCAGTCAAAAGCAGACGGTTACGACAATTGAGCCAAGCAGGATCTTCCATCGGGCACTGCAGACAAAAATGATCAAAAAATCATAAACCTAAACTCATATCTTGCTCATTTTTTAAAGACTAACCGTAAAGGCAAATTTTTTTTAACTGCAAAAGACCAAAAGATGTTTTTTTTTTCTAACTTAATTTAATCTAACATACCATAGCTGCCAACCTCCCAGAGTCAAAAAGAGTAACACCTCACGGGGGGTGGGTTCGGGAGGGGGGCTGGCCCCCTCGTGATTCAGGGGGGTCAGGGGGCGCAGCCCCCTGAAGCTGAGCCTTTTTTACACTCTGACAGGCATATTTTTCATCTCCTGATAGGAAAACTAATCAAAAGCAAGCCTATTATTAAACCATATCAAAGCATGCATATTAGTATGTTGCATACAATGCAATATTTTGTGTAAAAAAAGCCTCTTATGTAGGTAGCCACCATATTTTTTTCTATAGATTAATATACAAAACACACAAAATAAGACTTACCCAAACAGCTTTTTTATCTTCCATATTGATGTAGGATGAACATAAAAGATGCTCTGCCCTCCCAATCAACAGCACTCACAGTCCTGGGCTTCCATCAGCTACACCCACATTCTTCAGTTCAAGTTCCATCAACTTCACCTTCTGCCCTTATGATCTCACAACTACACCCCATAGGACTTAGGATCCATCAACAATACCCCACAGTCATGTTTCATCAACTATACCCCACAGTCATGTTTCATCAACTATACCCCACAGTCATCTTTCATCAACTACACCCCACAGTCATGTTTCATTAACAACACAACACAGTTATGTTTCATCAACTGTACCCCACAATCTTGCTCAAACAACTTCATCCCCAGTCCTCCGGCTCCATTTAATTGCCATCGCCCCCCACCCCAGTTCTAAGGCTCCATCAAGCTACTCCCCACTCCCCAGTCGTCATGATCCAACCACTACTCCCCACTCCCCAGTCGTCATGATCCAACCACTACTCCCACACCCTGAATTGACAGCCTGTGTTCAAAGATCTAGGTTTTTTTTTCACTATTTGTGCAGTCGAGGACTTGGCCTTCTTTAGAAACTCCTGGCTGAACTTTTGCTCATAGCAAGAGCCATGAAGACTGGCCTTTGCCACCATCATGTTTTTTTTGACGGCTGCCGATTCCTCAGCGTCGTTGGGTGTTTTTTTTTGTGCTTCGTGGTCTTCTCGTGATCGGCCAGATCATTTCTTCCCCATGTGAAATATTCACCGGACATCGACACATGGTGCAGAAAGCAAACTTTTCACCCTTTGAAGGGCAAGAAGTGACCCATGGAAACTTGTCTTTATAAGCTGGCAGATACCGCTGGAATCGTTTAGGTTTTGTGGTTTTCTCCGTGCTACCACTTGAAGACGCCATGTTGACTATTTGAACAGCAGCTATGCGCATGCGCGGATTGGGCCTAGTTTATGCCCCTTTCATGCTGACTTCCGAGTTTACGATTTCTGTTCAGTCGGACCAGTTGCCAAACGTTCTTTTATTTAATTTTGGGCTTTTTTTTTTTTTTTTTTTTTTTGGAAAACTTGTAAACCGGAATTTTTTCAGCAAACAACGAAAATAGGGACAAATTTTAAAAAAAACGATATGTCCCGTTTTCCCGTAACAGTTGGCAGCTATGACATACATACTGTTGCTCACAAACGCAATAAGTGGCAGCTATTGGAACCCAATGCTAGCCTGCCACCAAGTAACCAAAAAGGCATCCAGGTGGAACTAGCTAGACTGAAAGGGATGGCACTATGCATATGCTCCTACATTTCGTCTATCATGGAAGCCACATTTGCCCACATCCAGTTTGGTAAGTCAGTAAGGAAAAAAAAAGTTGGAAGGCCAGGAGGGCGTTAGTGTGAACTACAGAAGGTATCCGTAATTAAATATAATTCAATGGGTTGGTGGGAAGTGGGGGTCCTTTTAATTACACATGCTACAAAAATCTGTTACATGTATTCAAGTTGTATTCTGACCTTTTCCTGCTTATGAACATTTAATTTTCTTTGTATGTGATTATTATGAAACATAAAATAATTTCCACAGTCAAATCAAACGAATTTTTGATACGTTTTCAATAATTAAGAAAAAAAATTTAATAACATGCATTTTCAGGGACTAATGTGTTAACATCAACCAGGTAAGCTATTTGCAAATTACATCCCACTACAG
Organism: Conus ventricosus; assembly: GCA_018398815.1. Classification (NCBI taxonomy): domain Eukaryota; kingdom Metazoa; phylum Mollusca; class Gastropoda; order Neogastropoda; family Conidae; genus Conus; species Conus ventricosus. The sequence goes on from CM031598.1 coordinate 109,310,240, forward strand.
AAGCTGAAGTCTGGTGCAGAAATATCACTTGAAAATGTCCTACTGTTACTTCATTTGAAGTTTAAGGATAATTATAAATCCATATCTAATCTATTTCGGTTTTTTTTTATAGCTTTATTCCACCTTACCACTTGTCTGAAAAAGGCTGTCAGTGTCCAAGTTAAAAAAGTCACCAAAATCAGACCCAAAAAAACTTCGGTGCCATGTCACTGTGATCCTTCACTTACTTACATTTACATCGTATAAAAGTTTATTTTCTCACAAAATCATTTGATTTAAAGTATAAAGGCTGACTGAATATTAAAGGAAGTGTCAGCCATGACCTTTCATGAAGCAGAAACAACAACAACAACAAAATGCCAATCAAAATCGATTTTTAAAAAATATATCAAACAAAGGAAATTTTTATTCTAAAATTACGTTTAATCTAACATACTTACCGTGGCTCACTAATGCAATAAGCGGCAGCAATTTGCTATCCCTGCCGTCGTATACAATAAAGTCCGTACGGACAACAAAACCCCTGAAAGGGCCTCGTGCCTTGCGCATGCTCAGAACCATCCTCTTTTCGAGGTAAATTAAACCCTGACTGAGAACTCCTGATGGAACCAGGAAGGCGGGAGGTAGGGAGGGTCTCTGCGTGAGCCACGGTAAGTATGTTAGATTAAACGTAATTTTAGAATAAAAATTTCCTTTTAATTACACATACAGGGTTCCCAGGTGATGGGCATGAGGCCAAAAAAGGACCTTTAAAGGACTTTAAAAGGACCTCAAATCAGTTTAAAAGGACCTTTGCCAACATAACTTTACAGTACAACCCCAAACCCTTTGGCATGCAGAACAGCAGACACTTACCTCTCATAACCAGTTATCCTGAAAGAAACATCTTCCTGGCATTTTTAACGTTTAGCTTGCAACAAAAACTTTGTAAAACTTTCCAAACTAGGCCCCCGGCAGAAATAGCTAGGGCAGAGAAAGGTCAGGGATGGAGGGAGGGGGGGTAGACAAGGCGGGAAAAGGAATCTATCCTGTAAATGTTACTCAAGAACTCAGCATATAGCTGTTCCCCAAGCTGTTTGTTATGTTCGCATGTTCGCAATCCGTCATGTTACGTACCTATATTTATTTGGGTAATAATATTTTCATCATTATTGCCCCACTCTTTTAATGAATTTCTATGAAGGGAACATTTTAACATAGATAGCATGAGCGAAAATGTTAAGTCAGCTATATGCCGCGAACATTAGCACCGCGTCTGCACTGTGAAACCTGTGACGTCAAAAAAAGCTGGATTGCAGCAACGCACCAGCAGAAGACACAAGCCACTGCCCGCAACTTGCGTCGTCTGCTAGCTAAGCTTACTAAACAGAAAGCCCACTGACAGGCCTAGCGTTATAGGCCTGCCTACCGCGTTTCAGACGATCGCGTCAGCATCTGTCAACTCTTTGCAACTTGCAAAAGTACGGTTTGGGTTGTGGAAGATGTATCGGTTTCGTTTTCAAGCCTCCTTCTCTTGAAAAAACAGGACTTAACAGTACCTTTCAAAAATTAAAAGGACCTCCTCGTGAGTTAAAAGGACCAACTTGCTGAATCAAAGGACTTAAAAGGCCTTTTGACAAAAATCCCATTTATAAGGACTTCAAAGGACTTCAAAGGACCCTACGAACCCTGACATACTATACCGTGGCTCACTAATGCAGAGTCGCACTACCTGGAAGGAGGGCTCACCTGGTTACCGCCTGGAGGAGCGAGAAGAGCCGGAGCGTGTGGCGGAGATGGAGTGTTGCGCCACCACAGCTGATGCGATGCCCCTAGACCCATCATCGCGCAGACGAGAAACGTCGCACAGGTAGAATTGGATGAAGGTGCCAGGGGAACGCCAATACGCGGCATCCAACACACTCTGAATGCTGGCATTATGAGCTACTGCCAGCGAAGACGCCCATGCCCTAATCTCATGAGGTCTAGGTGAGAAAACAGCAGATTCCCCTTCAGGTCTCGCGTACGCAGCTTTAATGACTTCTCTCAGCCATCGAGAGATTGAAGAGCGCCTGATGTCCTCCTTATAACAGACCTGCCTACCTCATGTTATGCTCATCAGTAATAACCACAGAGATTTTCAGTAATTTTGCATTTTCCTTCAGTAATTCCACGGACGCGTAATACACGGCGTTTTTGAACAAATAATGTGTACAAAACTCCAACTACATTTTTAACATTTTAACAAAAAATATAAACAGTAAAAAAGGAACAAAAACAACAAAGCAGAATTAAAATACCTTGGGATGATGGCTGATGACAGACTCAGGACAGGAGTTTCAGGTCAATTCAAAGGTGATATACTTGACAGTTTGTAACTTACACAGCAGTCACCACAGATGACACCACTGATGAAGAACCTAATGTACAACCCCCCCTCCCCCCCCCAAAAAAAAACTACAAAAATGTGTGTGTGTGTGTGTGTGTGTGTGTGTGTGTGTGTGTGTGTGTGTGTTGCACTAAGCCTTGTATTGTGCCTGAGAGATTGCTGAGTCTGGAAACATCCTTTTCATTTTCGCCACTATCTTGTCAGCACAGCTCAGGGACAAGTTGTTTCCGCAGATCAGCTCACACAACAGTCTTTCTGCGTTGGTGATCTTCCGTGTGTGGGTCTGACGGCTGCTCTCGCTGGATTTCGTAAACAACGATGTGATCTTCTGACTGGAGGCACTGGCAGCTGTCTCTTTGTGCATTTTCCCCGAGATATGGCGCTTGCAGTCATTTGCTCCCCCATGTCCGATGGAGAAGTCTGAATTGCACACCGAGCAGTATACAAATCCAGGTCCATGTTTTTTGGATTGCAAAAGACAAGGCCAAGTCCGCGTGTATTTACTTCGGAACACTTGCTTCTTCGCCTTCTTCCGTTGTGGCACAGTGGTTTTCGAACCCTCGTCGTCGGTTTCATGCAAACGTTTAGAAGATTTCTCCGCCATTTTCACAATCGCCGGCAAAAAATCGGTTGAAACTTGTCTTACAATGGCTGAAAAAAAGGGCTTCGAATGGCGCGCACAGATGTGATGGCGCTTCGTGTTGGCCCACAGCACCACATTGACCAATCGCAAGTTCCGAACCATCTGTGGTTTCGGCTTGAGTCAAGGGGAAGTTACTCTGTGGTCTCGGAAAGGTCTAGCATCGACAATCTTTCGAGTCTGGAATTTGCGTAGTTTTTCAATTTTCTTTTCCGTAATTTCGCACGGAAAATCGTACCTCCGTAATGGGGGTTAATTTCCGTAAGATTACGGACGATTACGGAAGGGTAGGCAGGTCTGTTATAACCTTCGTTGTAAGAGAGAAACAGGTGGCACTGCTTGGAGCGAGAAGATTTCGTGCGTTTCCTATACTCCCGCAGAGCGCGCACCGGACAGAGAGTGCGGTCTTCGTCGTCCGGGGCGAGGATAGAAGTGAGAGGAAGAATGGAGATAGTCGGGGAAGAAGAACCTGGCAACTGGTTTTTCGCTAAAAATTCTGGGAGGAGGCGAAGAGATATGGAGCCATCCGGTTCGAGGCGACGTCCCCAGGCAGGCCACTAAGGGCGTGGACTTCACTGCAGCGCCTCCCGGAGGCCAGGGAAACGAGAAAGGCTGTTTTGAAGGAAAGGAATTTCAGAGAACACTCCCGGATGGGCTCGTAAGGGGGGAGCCTGAGGGAGGAGAGGACTAAGAAAAGATCCCACGCCGGGATAACGGCGGGGGCATCGGGCCTCCTGTAGGGCTGCTCCTCTGACAAGATCCCGCAGAAGAGGGTCGTCCCCGAAGGAGGGGCCCCCTAACTGGCGGATAGTGGTGGAAATAGCCGCCCTGTGAACCTTAACCCTCTGCCCCTTGGATCGCCCACTGTGGCCCGAAACGCGATGCCTTTCGTATCCTTGTAACGCCCGCTGTGGCCCGAAATACACTGATACTGTTTGGCTGCCCCTAGCAGACGAATTTTTCCCACAATGCTTTGCGGCGTTATACAGTGACGTAGTTCCGGTTTCCAACTTCCTTCCAGTCCAAACCGCGCGTTTTTACATGCAGTACTTCGATGGCAGTGATTTTTGAAGTTGAGAGCAAGTTTGTGATCGAGATTTTCGCTTCCGCAAGATGGACGACGAAACTGTGGAGATGTTGGCGAACATTTTTTGGTGGCAGTGACAGTGATGAGGAGCTATTTACTGGCTTTAGATTAGAAGAAATAGTGAAAGAAGAGGAGTCCGATGTCGACTTGGACATTTTGGTGGCTGATGGAGGCGATCTCGGCGAAAATCTTGACATCAACTATGCCGATTACGATAGCGTTTCATGCAGTTCGGTCAGTAGTGTTGAACTTAGCAGTGAAAGTGACAGTGATTTAGCCCTACCTGCTGTTCCAGGACCAAGCAAACGAAAAAGAAAACAGAAGAAAGGAAAAAAACAAGCACAACGTAAAATGTGAATGTAGAAATGAACTGGTCAAAAGAAACCAGCGAGGTAAACATCGACCATCCATTTGTTGAGAAAGTGGGCGTGGTGCATGATTTAGAGGTTGGTGCATCACCTTTTGACTTTTTGTCTCTGATTCTTCCTGAGTCATTTACTCTGATGTTGCTGAACAAACTAATCTCAATGCTGAGCAAAAAATAGCTGCATCTGGTAAAGTTGATAAACTTTGGAAGCAAGTCAGTGCAGAGGAAATAAAAATATATCTGTACATCAATTACATGTTCGGCATTCACCATATGCCTGAAGCAAGCATGTATTGGTCATCAGATCCTTTGCTCAGGGTGCCAGCTGTTGCTGATGCAATGTCAAAATCTCGATTTGAGAAGATTTCACAGTATTTCCATCTGAACAATACTGCAAATGCTGTGCCCAAGGGTCATGCAGGATATGACCCTTTGTTCAAAGTGCGACCACTTCTAGAACTTGTTCTGAAGAAAAGCAAGCAACACTACAAGCCAGGGAGGGAAGTAAGCATAGATGAAGCTATGATAAAATACACAGGAAGACTGTCTTTCAAACAATATATGAAGGGGAAGCCTCATCCCTGGGGAATTAAGGTTTGGGTGGCTGCAGACCCACGGACAGTTACATTCTGGATTTCGATGTTTACCTCGGCAAAATAGCTGAACCAATGCCTTTTGGTGTGGGACATCATGTTGTCATGAAAGTTGGAAGTGATTTCCTGGACAAAGGCCACCATTTGTACTTTGACAATTTTTTTTCCTCTGTGTCACTTGCAAAGGCATTAGAAGACAGAAAGACTTACTCATGTGCCACAGTCAGAATGAACAGAAAGGGTTGGCCATCTGAGCTTGACCGCAAGTTGGTGAAGAAGATGAAGACAGGGGATGTCGAATTCTATCAGGATGGCAATTGTGTGGCAACCTTATGGAAGGATAAGCGACCAGTTGCAGTTTTGTCAACCAACTGTGATGCCAAGATGGACGTTACTTCACGCAGAACTCCAGGTGAGGAAAAATTATTTTATACATGTACTTTTCAATCCACAAACACATGCGCGCATGCACGCACGCACACGCACGCACGCACGCACGCACACACACACACACACACACACACACACACACACACACACACACATACATGCACACATTCCATGCTTGCATACAAAGTTGTGTTTCCTCAAAGATTGCAGTGACCCTGGTGTTATGGTGGTGATTAGACTGTGATGGTATAAATGATAATAATGTTTCCTCAGAGATTGCAGTGGCCCTAGAGTTATGGTGGTGACTGTGATGGTGTAAATAATAACAACAACAAGAAGAAAAATGTCTTAACTAATTGAAATTTTATTTTTCAGAAACAGGTAATGGTGAGGAAAAAAATTAGTCAGAATAATTTATAAGAGTTTTTTGTGCAGGTGGGCGGAGAGACCTCCACGTGCCATGTCCAGTGCTGACGTACAACCAGCACATGGGAGGGGTTGACCTGGCTGACCAGATCCACAGCTACTACCCTGTTGGTCGTCCTGGTGTTAGATGGTGGAGGTACCTGGCGTGGTGGCTTCTTCAGGTGGCGATGGTCAACGCCTTCATCATCTGGCGAGCAACCAATCTTCCTGTGCCATCTAAGAGGGGCTTGAGACACTTGGATTTTCGCCTGGACTGTTTGAGAGCACTCTCTAAAGTTGCAGTGAAGTCCAAACGAGTGCAGACTCTTCCTGCAGTCAGTGCATCGGATCCCTTCAGCCACACTCCATTCCGCTACCCAGGACGGAAGGCCAACTGCATCCTGTGTCAGACTGAGAAGATGAAGACGACAAACAAAGGGAAGTGCCCCCAGACTGTATATGGATGTCCTGTGTGCAAAATTCACCTCTGTAAAGGACTTTGTTTCACACAGTACCACCTGAAATTGGCCCAGTAGTCAGAACAATAGACTTACTGGTTGCAGACATTCCGTTATGTGACTCTCTTTCAGACAGTTTACTATCTCTGCTGTTTGTGCCCATAAACTTTTCCCATGAACTTGGATATTTGCTGTGAATATTGTGTGGGCATCCCTGGACATAGTTTGACATTGTGTAGGTGTCATTATCTACATCCAACAACATTTATCATCAGATAATTGGACCCAGTAGATCTTGGTGACAGCTGTAATTTTTCCTTCAGTGACTTCATAATTTTTTTACACCATTTAATCAACAAAGATATAAGCTTTGATGCATGTGGAATTTACTTCAAATGTTTAACTTAATTTTGGAGCACATAAAACATATTTATGACCAAGGTTTGTATTTTTTCTGATTTTTATTTAGCACCAGTACATCCAATTTACGGAGTTACTTCCCTTCCCTTAAGATTTTGATACTAGTAAGCACTCAACGGTCCAAGGGGCAAAGGGTTAACAGAGGAGGCTGAAAGTTTTCTCTCCGATGAAAGAAAGGCTAGGTAGTTCGCCAATTGGCATTGAGAAGGAGAATGAGGTGATACTGCGTGGCTGGAGCACCAAGAGAGCCAGCCATTCCAGTGGACACTATAGACGCTTTGGGTGCCTGACCTGTGGGCATGTTCCACAAGGCCGATTACCGCTGGGGAGGCGCCTCGTGCAGACAGCGCGTCCCGCACAGTAGCCAGGCGTGAAGATGCAGCACGTTTGGATTGCCGTGTGGAATTCCTGACCGTGGCTGAAGCAGGGACTTTGCCTTTAAGGCGAGCGGTATCGGAGGCACGTGAGACAGGTGTAACAGTTCCGGAAACCACGCTTGGGCCGGCCAGCGTGGAGCCACAAGAATAAGCGTGGCTGCATCTTCCCTTGCCTTGCAGAGAACTTTTCCCAGAATGGAGAACGGGGAAAGGCATAGCCCGTCAGGCCGGACCAAGGGATGGACAGGGCGTCCACAGCCCACGCTGCCGGATCCAGAACTGGGGAGACATACAGCTGGAGACGGTGGTTGAACCGGGTGGCGAACAGGTCTACCTGTGGTTTGAACCATACAGTCCAGAGAGGTTCCAGGATAGAGTGGACGAGAGTCCATTCTGAGGGCAGAACCATGTGCGACCTGCTGAGGGAGTCCGCGAGAATGTTGATCTTCCCCGGAACATGCTTGGCCGAGATCCGGATTGATTGTGTCTCGCACCAAAGAAGAAGCTGTTCCGCCCTCAGGGACAGGGAGTGAGAACGCGCCCCCCCTTGCTTGTTGATATAACACGCCACAGTCGTGTTGTCGGTGTTGAGGAGAATGTGTTTCCCTTTCAGGAAGGGAAGAAACTCCTTGAGGGCTTGGAACAACGGCTTCCAGCTCTAGCCGATTGATATGCCGGATCCCATCTCTGGGGACCATTGCCCGGAGGCCGTCAGAGAGCTGACGTGGGCACCCCACCCGGACTGGGACGCGTCCGTAAACAGGTCCTCCTGTGGAGGAGGGGTGTGATGGGGACTCCCTGAGCCAGCCAGGACTGGGAGTGCCATTGGACCACCGATGACTGGAACCACTGACCGAGCGAGATCGGAAGGTCCCACGACTGCAGCGCCTGAGACCAACGCTTGCGAAAGAGGTGCTGAAACCGGCGTTTGTGCAGTCGACCGAGGGGTACTAAGGGGGCCAAGGACTCCATCAGACCCAGAAGAGAGGCCAGCTTCCTGGCTGGCGCCTGCCAAAGGGGAGAGGGGTGGGCCAGAGAGGGCTGGAGGCGAACGGGGGGGGGTTGGAGAGACCAGCAGTTGGTGGTGTGGAGGCATGCCAGAAATGAATGCTGCGACGGGATGAGAGGGATCCGTTGCGACAAATCCAGTGCTGACGGGCTTAAACGTGGGGCTGGGGGGAGCACGAGTGTGGATGAGGCAGAAAAGGGCCAATGTCTAGATAGGCCTTCAGACGAATTCCTTCTCCCGAACATGCAAGCAAGTCCGAGCCACCTTCGGAAACCCAAGGGGCCGGGGAGTCAAGGGAGACCCTGAACTGAAAAACGGGGGCTTCTCCACACGAAGGGGGAGGTATTCTGTCCTTGGGTGGACAAGGATGGAAGTACGCATCTTCAGTGAGGATACGCCCAGTCGGGGATGCAGGCATCGGGTGGACGGGGGTTTCCCGAAACGGAGCGATAAGAACTGTTCAAGGGCGAGAGATCTAAAACCGGTCTCATCCTCAGAAGCTTTGGGACCACGAAATGCGGCTAAAAGCCGGAGGGGAAATGGCAGGGACTTCCTCTGTGACTCCTGGCAAGCGAAAGGGCCTCCTGGTCAAGGCCTGAGAGGCGGCAGAATCCGGAGGAGGTGGGGGGGGGGGGGGGGGGGGGGGGGGGGGGGGGGGGGGGGGGGAAGGCGTGAGAGGAGCCTTCATGCACCCCAAGAAGACGAAACCCCGACCTGACACCCGCAGAGCCCAAGGGCTTGCGGGAAGCCGCTCCCAGGCACTGAGGTGCCTGGAAAGACTCCCCACAGACCCCCCTGGGGTGAAGTACCCAGGTCGGGGGCAAGTCATTGGGGGGTGGGCCGTCTGAGACGTGGGAGCTTTCGGACCCGCCGGCCGAGCCCGAGGCCGACCCCGGCTGGATGCTTGCCTCGGATCCCACGGGGTCCAAATGGACCGTCGTCCCTTGGGTTGAGGGGACCCGGTGATGAGAAAAGGGGCTGGCGCCTTGCGCTTTGAACCGGGACGGGGGGGAGGGGGGCCTGATTGAAAGGCGAGGTCACGCCTAATCTTGGCCTGGCTTTTAAATTGGTAGCCTGTACGTGATTCCCGAACAGAGACCCTGACTTGACTGGCAAGGCTCTGAGGGAAGCGCGGGCAGAGGGAGAACGGGTCACAGAAGATGCCAAAAGGACGCGCTCTCCTCGCTAGTACTGAGTTCAGATGGAGCCTGGCAAAGGGCCCCCAGCCAATACTTAACCCCTTCAGCCATTGACTGAATACAGGCTACCACAGCACTGGGTCCGCAGACTGGCGGATGGTGAAGGAATCTGAATCAGGATCCTTTAAGGGCAGACACTACCCCCCCTAGAAAAGAATCCATAACGGAGATAGCCTCCAAACCCCCTCCTCGCAGACTCTTCCCACTCAGCAAGGCAGCGCTCTGAGAGAGACACTGCCTAGCGTGTGATTTTGATTCTCTCCTGGACCAGGAGGAGGTCCTCCTGGGAGAGGGGGAGAGTGGCATCTGGGATAGTACCATTGCCAAGAAGGCCTTCTTGGCAAATGGAAGCCTCTCTGGCTTAAGGAAACTTCCCACACGCCAACGCACTAGGAAATCAGGGACAGAACCAAAGGCATGAGGTCCTGTCCCCTCGTGCCCCTGACTCTCATTTGGGCCCTCCTCATGCAGTCGGCCACCATGACCAACTCCTTTAGCAGAGAGGAGGGCCTAGCTGCCAATGGGCGAGATCCCGGGGCGAGTTCCGTGCCGAAGGGCGGGGGGCTCTGACCTCCTGAGAGGATGACACCGCCTCGGGAAAAAAGGGGAAAGGGCAGAAAGGCCCACCAAAGTCCGGGAAAGGGAAATAAGAACCGGGTGACTGGTCCTCTTCCTCTGACTCGAATCCACCAGGTCGGACCACAGACCGATGGGGTGGCCCCCCTTTGGGCGAAGCGGTGCGCGGCGAAAGCCCAGAGTGGCCTGGGATGGCTGATTCCCCAGACATTCCGGGAGAGGGATCAGTCCCCGGGGGGGCCCGAGGGGACCCTGGGAGGGAGAGGCTGCATGTGGAGGGCTGGGCATAAAAACCCGGCCACCAGGGAAACCCCGGAGCAGGGGGCTGTGGAAAGCCCATGGTCGGGGGATATTGCCATTGGCCCATGGCGCCCAAGGCAGAGGGCCCTGAACCCCATGATAGGGGGGCTGAGAGTGTGGCTGCTGGCCCAACCCAGAAAGGGGGGGGCCTAATGCGCCGGTCCCCTGAGGGGGGGCTCGAAAAGAGGGCGACACCCCGTGGTCTGCCCGAAAGAAGAGGCCGACACATGGGGCGGGGGAAGGGGAAACAACGGGGGCGAACGAGATTCGAGCCCTTGAGCAGGGGTTGCTTCCTTTATCGCCTACCCAGCGAGAGGGGGAGGGTGACGAATAGTCTACCTCATTGCCCGGCGCCTCCGTAAGGGCCCGTGCATCTTCGTTCTGCCATGGAATCGAAAATGTGCGCAGTAGAACCCAGCTGAACTGGACACAGGATGCACTAACGGATGCGACAGAACCGCAGCGAGTCGCTCACCGTTATGGGGCAAAGGGGCGAGATCGGCAGAACCGCAGTGAGCCGATCACCGCCACAAAATGTGGGTTGCGAGAAAGAGCTCGCTGTCACAAAACAGAACCGCAGCTGAGTTGAAGTGAACCCTTGGGAAAAGTGACGTTGAAGGGAGGGGGGTTTTGGCGGGGGAAGAGACAAAGGGCCTGCCGGCGAGATGCGGGAATCGAAAGACGAAACCTTCTTAATTCTCGCCTACCACCCCAATCGCTTCACATACTTTCTCCCTTAAGTGAAAACATAAGCAAGGACACCAACGAACAGCAACAACAATCGATCGTTGCGAGAAAAATCAAAAATACTTACTGCCGTGTACACGCGGTCTTAACGGGAAAATGGCTGCCGAGAAAAGAGGATTGTTCTGAGCTGCGCAAGGGACGAGGCCCTTTCAGGGGTTTTTTTTGTCCGTACGGACTTTATTGTATACGCGGCAGGATAGCAAATTGCTGCCGCTTATTGCATTAGTGAGCCACGGTATAGTATGTGTAATTAAAACGAACCTCAAATAAGCAACAAACAATTTTGTCAATCACTGTTTTGTTCCGAAGTGGAACAGATGATCTTACAGATGCAGAAAAAGCTCTCACTTCTTGTCATAGCCCTTTAAAATAGGCACGGTTTCATGCAGTTTATGATACAGTTCAACCCTGAATCAATGTGTGTGACATTACAAGTAAAACACACCAAATTCATGAATCATTTTCACAATGTTAATCACATAACAGTGGAGATGGTGACAGAGGAACAGTTTTCTGTACAAGACAGCCACTGACCTTGAAGTACTCTTGAGGCCTGAGCCTCATCCAGAACCATACTGCCACTTGATGCGTTGAAAGTACTTTCACGTCCTGAATCACCAGGTGGTACGATGTGATCACCACGTGGAAAGAAGCACTCTTGGTGTGTAAGGACTTGGAGTCCAGAACTTGCGCAACACTTTGCGGTCCTGCGTGTTTCCCCAGTAAGGAACAACCTGTCAGAAGGAAAGGGGCAAATTGAGTACTTAATTTCTTTCTCTTGAAAATTTTCCGTTTTTAATATACAAGGGTCAGATTTACAATAGCAACAGGCAAATACTGACAAATACATGTCCTTTCAAATGTTTTCTCAAATACATCAGTCAAAGGAAAAAAGCGCAATTCTAACACTCTGTTTTCTTTTAATCATCTTGTGACAAATGTAGATCACATAAACAATAAAGTCATTTCTCAATAGTCATTATAATTCAAAAACCTTTTTAATTTCAACCTTTATGCTTCATAACCCTGGAAACGTAGAACAAAAAAAGAAATTGTATCGGCAAGTCCAAGGTCAATACATTTCATTTTATAACAAATTCCATCAATAAAATATTTCTACAATTTTCATGAGTGAATTCACCTTTAATTCTGGCACAAATCGGAGACTTCCTGCTGCAGTTGTGGAGAGTGGAGGCTGGAGCAATGACCAAAAAAGGACCCCAGATCCCCTGAGACTGAAACACATCAACGCCAACAAGCCACATCATCAACAGACACAAAACGGAGTGACTGGTCCATAACAAGCCTACTGGGTATTTTTCTTTGCTATAAGCGTGCCTGATCACACTTAAGTGTACTACGGATTAATGCAACTTGCCATTTCTTAGGTTGGGGGAAAAAAAGATTCGGGAAATTTTCAGACTCGTTAAAAAAACTTCCACTGCATAGTAATAATGTATGGTTTTTACCTTTTAATGTTGAAGTGAACAACATCAAATCAATGGATTACATCTTTCTAAAAGTGAAATCTGTGATCATGTATGGGTTTTTACCATTCTAATACTAGAAGAAATGGAAAAAAAAAAAACCCAAAAAACAACATAAAAAACACCTGTACTTTCATGGCTCTTACCTTTTTTTTCTTACACTGAAATAAAAATTAATTTGATTCTTTCACTAATTTTCACATAAAACCACAAATTTTAGCAACATGATTTCCCCCACGAAGAGGACAAATTTTTGATCACTAAATGCTACCAAGCATTCTTAAACATACACACATCACCATGTGGAAAAGGCACACACACAAGCACCAATAAATGTCAATATGGACCATACAGAGTAACAAACCTCAGACGATGTGCAGAAAAGCAATGCTCTGCACAGTTTTTCCCAAGCCCATCTCATCTGCCCGAATGGGGCCCTTGATACCCCGGTTGTACAGGTTGGCCAGCCAGTTCATTCCCTGAAGTCAAGAACAAGTCATGATGATCCTCTCTTCCTGAATCTGACTTCATGCCATGGGCAATGCTTTGTCTTAAGCCCATTTTCTGAGTAAGTAATATGTGAAGTAGAACACTTACTGTCCCATAGCAACCGGTCAGGGTTTTTACCATGAGAAAAAAGGGTTCTGAAGCCTGTCATACTTTCAGATTTCCCAAAGAAAAACGCCTTTTTAATGCTTTGTCTTTTAAGAATGTTTAAGCATTATACAATTAGCAAGAGAAATAATTTTTCTCCCGGGTCAGATCAATAATTAATACTTTGTCCAAAGAAACTTTTCTCCTAAAAGTAGTGTTCAGATACTTACATGTAAAAAAAAAAAAAGCCCATTTCTACTCTGCATATGTCTGAGAGTGCACGCAAGAGAGAGAGAGAGAGAGAGAGAGAGAGAGAGAGTGTGCGTGTGTGTGTGCATGTTAATGTGTGTGTACATCCCCGCATCTGTCTCCCAGTTTGTGTGGTGTGTGTTGTGTGTGAGAGAGAAAAGGCTTTTGTTTGCACAGGCAAGTATATCATAGAACTAGTTTTAGGAAAAATCCCCCCCCCCCCCCCCCCCCGAATTTTGCTGTGAAGTGGGAGCCCCATTTCAACCCCTCAATGGATGATGTCTCTGTGTGAACGCTGCTCAAATTCCTGACCAATTCTGCAGGTGTCTGTATCTCAGATGGCCTAGCTGATGCTGGGATATATTACTAAAGGCAGCACAGAGTACAGTCCTGTTAAACAGTCTCATACCAGAAACCCTGAACAACATCTTCATTATTATTTTTCTGAATCAATTAGCATATAAAAAAGTCTCAATTTCTGGCCCCTCATCAATGCCTTTGACGACTTTGTGTTCGATCGCTAGTAACAGCGAATTCATGGGGACTGCCATTTGATGGGTGTGATGGTATTTCTTCCTATGGGGACACTTACCCGTGGTGGCTCTTAAACTAAGCAACGACTGTCATCAGTAGGGAGTTCAGTATGAGGTGTCCTGCATATTTTGGATCAGAACAGGCGCCACTGAGCACCACCTAAATGAGTCGGCAGCAATGCAGTGTCTCCTCATGTCTCATTACTACTTGACAATGACAACTCCCTGTGGACACCAGAACCTAACCATAGTAGGACAAGTCAAAATATGGCTGTGGACCAGATGCTGAAATGAGCACTGTGGGAATAGTGGCATTCAAGCAGCAAGAAAGATGAGAGGACAACAACAAAAATCTTTTGCCCCTAAATTTTATGCCATTTTGTTCCTGTTTCTAAATTCGTCTACAATTTCATCTTGCGACTATCATTTCACTAAATGTGTCAACACTTTGCTGTTCAATAATCTTCTTTCCCTAAATATGCAATTACAAAACTTTGTGTTCAACAATCTTCTACCCGTACATTTGTACACATATAGCTCCCACAGAACAATAATAAGCTGAAATATGTTGTCTAGCAGAGAGCTATACAATTATCCAGTGCTTTCCTCTTTTTCGTTCTTAAATTTTTTAAGGATAAGACTGATGGTTAGGTTACATAACATCAATAAAATTCTGCAATATACAATTATCCAGTGCTTTCCTCTTTTTCATTCTTAAATTTTTAAAGGATAAGTCGGTTACATAACATCAATAAAATTCTGCAATATACAATTATCCAGTGCTTTCCTCTTTTTCTTTAAAGGATAAGTCTGATGGTTAGGTTACATAACATCAAAAAAAATTCTATCTCATGCTTCAGTAAATCAGTGCCTTTAAACCACAGCATTAAAATTCATTTACCAGGTTAAACAGTGATACGCTTCAAATCGTTTCTCTCAACAAGACAAAACTAAACAGAAATACAAACTGAGGTCTGAAGGCTTCATGGGCTCAGAAGTCTTCACGGTAAGCCTCTTGATTCAACACTTAATTTCACACACTGGAATCATTTTTTAAAAGAAAAGAAAAAAAGGGAAAAGAAACTAAGCATAATATCCCCATTACCTTCAGCTGATAGCCTTTCAGCTTGCCCACAAAGATATTGGGTTGAGGCTGCTCAACATCAGCAACAGTGGATGGGTTGGCGAAGCTGCTTTCCACTGCACACATCAAATTTCTTTCATTAAATCCTTATCGCATAAAATCAAATGGTTATTCAAAACTATATTTGCTCTGAACCAACTGAGGCAAGGTCATGCTACTTTATGCATTTAACCCCAATAAACAAGGTAGACGATTTCTATTTAAAATTTGTATACAATTTTTAGGCATGTTTCAAGACAAGCCTATGGATTATGTCTGTAACTCATGACAATGCAATCTTCACAAACATGAACAAGAAAAAGTCTTGCCTTGCTGAATCTAATGTTCTCTCTCGCTTGAGTATGTCCAGGAACTCCCTCCTTTGTGGACAACTTAGCAAATATTTGGAATAGTGTTTTGCAACAATCAATGTTTTCACATTTTCCTCCCAATATGCCTGATCCCTATTTGGCATGGGCATCACCACATGCTATCAGGTTCCTAAAAACACAAATCTGGGATAGTAGGAAACTAAACATGCCTCCATAACCTGTTATGATGAACAGAGTGACGGCCCTTAGTGAATTCACTTCATAAATCTTCCTCATAGTTCAGTGTTCTCTTTTCTTCTTGGCGAGGGAACATGCCCCCCTCTGTTCAGAGTTCTGACTTCCTTGCTCATGTATGCTCAAAAGCGACCTTTGATGTTTGCTTTCACTTCAGAAGTGAAAGCTTCTTTCTCTCTTCTTTAACTATGGAGACTTTTATCTGAAAATGTCCTCAAGTTGCACTCTATCGATGCCTTTCTTAAGCATTCGACTCCAATGTTGTTCATTATAGTGTCTCCAATGTTCCTTGTAACACATAACTAGGGATATTTTAAGGACACATTTTACAGGCTGATGTAGAGAATGTCCCTGGGACTCCCAGTATGATTGTTTTTCTGCAGCTTCATTCAATGTCAAAAGCTGCAAACTGGTCAAGAGAAGCCGCAATTCAGTTTCGCCGACAAATGTGGTCCACCATTTTTTTTCAGATTCAGGCCCCAAGTATCCAAGTTTTCACAACACTTGCAGGAAAGAATTAATCACAGATGTGATTCAGTCACTCTTGCCCATTAAAAATTCACTGGATGCAACAGTCCTTCTCCATTTTCATTGATGAGATCGACCTATTCCTTCTCTTCAACATTCCTGACGAAGATATCAATAAAGGTGGTATTATGGGCACTATCAGAGGTGATTCTAGGATTCCAAAAAAGGGGGCCCCAAGGGCCCCTCAGTGTAAAAAATGGGGCCCCCCAGGGGGGCCTAAATTTTAACTATATAATTTCTATATTTTTCAACGGCAGGTACAGCCGTATGGGTTGCCTGGGCAAATGATTTCTGCATAGCCTCTCCTTGAAGTGAGTGTTGATGATCTGCTGCCTCTGCATGTCGCTCCAGAGTTGAAGTACGAAAGTTTGTACATCCATCGACAGTTGTGAATGTGTTGGATTTGGAGTGTTTCAAGCATAAACTACACTGCATGCCACGAGCGCTGGTGTCGCTGACTTTGAGCCATGACCATTTCTTGAGCCACTTGTCTTGAAATTTTTTCTTTGTGACTGCAGTGACTGTGTTTGTCTCCTCTGTGTCTGGCTTCGCTGTACTACTGTCCACAAGCGTCTCTGAAGCGGTCCCTGACTCAGTCTCAGGCATGTCGCTTGCAGACACAACACTGTCTGGTTTTGATGACGAAAATCCCGAACCACAGACCTGTTTACCCCTCTATCCCCTTGACCAGTAGATTAGGTGTAGCAAACCAGTAGATTTGGTCTCAAAACAGTAGATTTCCCCTCGCACGTTAAAACCAATAACAAATATAATATGACTGTGGAAAACACATTTCTGCGACAGCTTTAGAATATATATCTCACTTACCCTTTGTTGTGTGTGTGCTCAACATGATGAAGAAACACAGGAAAACGTCACTCTATCATAGAGTTCTGCAGGCAGCACTTTTTATTGTTAATGTTCAGTTACACCACACAGGGAGAGCAACCAGCACTTTTCCACTAACTTCATACAGTTCTGCATGATGCCTACACACAGGGAGAGCAGCCAGCACAGTTTGTCACTAACTTCATACAGCTCTGCATGATGACTACACACAGGGAGAGCAGCCAGCACAGTTTGTCACTAACTTCATACAGCTCTGCATGATGACTACACACAGGGAGAGCAGCCAGCACAGTTTGTCACTAACTTCATACAGCTCTGCATGATGCCTACACACAGGGAGAGCAGCCAGCACAGTTTGTCACTAACTAGATACAGTTCTGCATGGTGACTACACACAGGGAGAGCAAATAGCACTTTTCACTAACTTAAAAATAGTTCTGCATGATGAATATACAGTACATGGCTTGCTGTCTTTTCATTTTAGGTTAGTCTAGTGGTGCTTAAGACTTTGCGTGTAAGCACTTCTTAACCTGCGCACGGATTCAGAGGACATGTCCCTGACAGCCTCGACAGGTTCCCTGGGATCTGATTTGACCACCAGTAAACTCTCCAGGGTAACATCTGAAAGGGAGGCCCGCTGGCTAGTCCTGTTCTTCTTGACACATGAGAAGACACGCTCACAGTGAGCGCTGCCATGAGGAATAGTCAAGATACCTCTCATCACAAGAGACAATTCTGACAGAAGCCCTTCATCCAGTTCCCCAATCTTCTTCCATGTGGAATCAATCCCATCAGCATCCCCTTCAGTCACACATTGCCTTATATCAGTACACTGATATGTGATGAACTGTTCAATGACTGTGTCAGCTGTGACACCTCCTATCACTCGACACAGTGTTGCTTCTGCCTTTGTGATGTCATCTTCCAACTTTCCTTTGGCGTCGTCTTTGGTCACGGCAGCCGTAAAAAAGTTCGTAATCTGTGGGCCGGAACTGCGCGCGCAACACTTATGAGACTCACAGTTGACATGCCTTTTTATGTCGTGTTGTCCGCCATGCGAGATACCAGAGCATACTATAATGTAGTATGCTCTGGAGATACTGAAGTGAAGTTTGCACTTGGTGCAGAAGGCGAACTCTGCTCCTTTACTTGATGATATAATGTCCGGGAAGTCTGTCTGGTACTGCAGCTTGAACTTTTGAAAATATTTCTTCTTCTTCTTCTTAACCGCATCAATCACACGGGAATCACAGTCTGAGTCGCCGCCGCTTTCATCAGTTTCATGAGCACGCTTCTTCTCAATCGCCGCCATTTTCACTGCGCAGAAGTGGTAGCGTTCAGCTGCATCAACTTCCCGCCCGCGACGACTATGGCGGACGCGTAACTCATCACCGCACACGCGCGAGAGAACAGGTAACTTGGCCGGGCGCCACCGACAGTGAACTGTATGTTGATAAAATTCTGGATCGGAAATCTGCCGAAGTGGTTTCGGTGAGCAACGGGAGAAAGCGCGTTTCGCGATCGGGAGATTTGAAGTCGAGCGGGAGACCGTATAACAACGTCTGAACTCGGGAGAATCTCCCGGTGAGGTCGGGAGGTAAACATGTCTGCGAACCACCTTGACACAGGCTCCGATTCCCGCTCGCATGACGAAACAGAACTAACCCGGTCCGACTGACAGTCTGATTGCGATCGCGTATCTACATCTCCACTGTCGGCACTGGCACTCGTTGAAGGATAACTAGGCGGCTGCTCAGTGACGGTCGAACACTCGCTTTGTACATCCAAAGAATCATCTGCCTCTCCTCCTCTCTTCGATTTCTTCGCCCCTCGGGTAAAAGAAAAATCCAACAACATGCCTCGTTTCGTCATGATGGAACCTCAGGCAGAAACGCAGGGCTGCCGTACCGCGAGCTGTGATTGGCTGAAAGCAAACTTTCCAACCAATCGCAGTTGACTATACAGATATGCGTTTACATTCAGTTCCTACTGCTCATGCGCACAAGGCTGACCTTGACATAGCTGATAGCTCGATGACAGCTTCGCTTGGTTCGCTCGGTAGATTACTAGGCCAAGCGGACGCGAGATTAAAAAGGCAAGGGAGTGAAAAAAAATTAGCGCAGTCACGACTGGCGAGTGCGGCATTTCTTGTTTGTGTGCGGAGCAGCGGCCGCGCTGGGCTTACGGTTTTGCGTCTTTCGATTTTTTAAAGCGGTATTCCGCTAATTCCGCGCTCTAGAATCACCTCTGACTATCATCATATTTGTCAATCTTGTTTTCAATTCTGTTGACAAACACAGCAGCAGGGCTCACTCTACCACTGAGCCCGCTGAACATTTTGTGTCCACATTAAACCCCATTCCATCTTTCGACAGAGTTGGCCATCGTGTGCCAACTGATGCATATGACACAAACATTAACACATGAACACTAGTGCAGCTGAACTATTACATTTAAAAGTAGCAATTCCAAGTGTGAGGCAAGGCCAGTGCAAGACTGTTGTACACACTGGAAAGAAGATTTGGCGAAGTCCTCAATTAGCAGCAAGATTTGGAGTGAAAGTCCTGCTTTTTGAGCCCCCTCCACCTTCTTATCCCTCCCTACCTTATCCCTCCCTACCTTTTTTTTTTTTTTTTTTTTTGCTGTCCCAACCTCTGCGCCACCTCAGAGGCAGTGCACCCACGCCGCTCATTCCGACCCCCCGTCCACAGCCACAGCCCGGTCGGCCCCGCCGCAGCCCCGGCACTCCACAGGGAGCAGTCAATGTCAAGTCGTCAAGAGGCAACCCACCGGAGGAGACACTGCACTGCTGCCGAGTCACTTCGGTGGTGTTCAGTGGTGCCTGTTCTGATCTAACATACGCAGGACACCACCTACTAAGCCCCCTACTGACGACAATAACTGCTTAGTTGCGGAGCCGGCGTGAGTGAGCTCTCCCTCCGCAGGGCGCCACCACGTCCGTCCAACGACAGCCCCCATGGACTGGCCGATACCGGTGACCCCGACGGAACCAAACCAAGGCCACAGACGTGGAGAGGACATCGAAATTGAGGTCACCATGAGAGCAGGGCATGAAGGGCCACAGATTGAGACATTTTTTTATGCTTGATTGATGAGAATGAGGATGATTAAAATGATGCTACGGATTTCCATTTCGGTCTGAGACTACATGACAGGGCTGTACTCTAAGCTTTCTTTCATAATATATCCTGGCATCAACCAGGCCCGAGAGATACAGGCACCTGCAGTGTTGGTCAGGAAATTTAAGCAACACTCTCAGAAACGCATCCATTAAGTGGATGAAACTCGACTGTGTGGTCCCAGTCTTCCCAGCTGAGTCCACAGCAAACTCATCTCTGGGTAGGAGCCGGTTGGGGCAGAAAAACCCACATGACTCTGATGGGATTCGAACCCATGACCTCCCAGCCGAGAGTTCGCGATGCTAACCACTTCGCCACGGTGGCTGGTCGCCCTCGAGGTTCTGGTTAGTGGCAAGTTAGAGGGGGGTGATATCCATCTATCTATCTACCTATCTATACATATATATATATATATATTTTTTTTTTTTTTCCCAATCAAATTTCTAAATGACCAGTATTTACCAGGAGTTGATGTCTTTGTTTTATTGAGAGAACAAATGTTGCTGTACATGTTTATATTCTGTAAAGTAGCATGCAGTTTGTAGTATTTATGTCCATGCATTTTTGATCTTTCATCAATCTGTTTCTGTCTCTGCAAGCTGATAAGAATGCTAAATATTGTTGGTTGAAGATGTGTGTCCTTGCCTAGCTTGGGTGTGGAACTGTTCTTATTGTTGAACAGTTACTGCTCCTCGTTTCATTAAGCTGTGGGTTTTTTTTTTACTGGGCAAGAGGGACAACAACCTCTCTATATAAGGGAAAAGAATGCAAAAGCTATCACCTTTGCATAATGCATCACCTGTGTGGTGCTGTTCTTTTCTATTGATTACATATCCGTACCTACTCTGTTGGCGCAGCCCAGTGCTTGCAGAATTTCTTCAGCTTTTGTATTAAGGTGACGTAGAAGCAGATAAAGAAACACACGCATGAAAATGCTGTGACCTCAATTGGTTCATGCTGTCTCATTTTCAGATAATTTCTCAGAGGAGGTTTTTCCATTTCTGTTTTAAGACTCAAGTCCTGACCAATAGGAATATCATTCCATTGACTGCAGTGGCAGTTGAGCATGACATTCAAGCGAGAACTTCACATAGAAATCAGCATGAATAGTGAGGAGCTGTTGGACAGTGTTATTTCAAAGGGGAGCTTTCTCTGCAAAATGTTCAACATAAATATATATATATACCAGCGCATGTATATGGCTGCGAAAAAGAACAGGGTGTCAGGTTTGTTTTAGGGTGTTTTTTTTTTGTGTGTGTGTATTTTCAGTTCGTGTCACCAAATTCACTGTGGTTTCAGCTTTCTTGAAAACAAATAATTGAGTTTACGCTACCCACATGAGCAGTACTTTAAGCAAATTTTTCAATTCCACGTATTGATTGCAGTGGTATGCTTGCTTGTCTGTCTTTGTGAGCTTGTGAGCTACATGTATACCAACTGTCCCCATGCCAAAAGGTGATCAGGGGATTGATATTTCAAACAGTGCAAACTCTACCCAAACGGTGAGGTTTAAAGAACTTCATGCTCCCATTGGTGTGTGTGCAGAACCCTGATGGGTGGGCCTTGATGGGCCATGTCAAGTACCTGAGTGGTGACAACGACACAGCCAAGGAATGCTATGAGCGCACCCTGTCCTTCGTGACAGACCAGAGGTTCCGCTAGACTATAGACTTTGCCGGTACTTGGTACCGACAACAACAAAAATTTCCGGTACAAGTCTTAAATCAGCCGGTACCGCGCTTGGCTGCCTGCCATGCACTACACACTCAACCGCGATTCTGGGTCACGCGAACGGGCGATAGCGAGCGGCCTACCGGCACGGATAGCACGTAACAGGCTTGTCAGTGACAGCCTTCAGTCAACTGAACTCAACAGAAAAGTCGACGGAGAGAGTAACATGCAAAAAAATCATAAATGAAAACAAAAAGCAAAACAAAACAAAACCAAACCAAACCAACCAACCAACCAAAACGTAACCAAAACAAACAAACAAACAAAACAAACTTAACAAACTTCTCGCTTACCTATCCACACGTGCGAAAGAATTCCGTCAGTGTTCGTCATCGAACCATGCAGTTACTCAAAGTGATGTTGAAAACAGCGACAGTCAATTGAAAACTGGGTCGGGGATTACCGCAAGTTCAATCCAGGGTCAGACTGTCAGCATGACACGCACACAATCCATATGTCTCTACTGATCAACAGACTTACAGAGTCCGTGCACTCAAGATATTGATGACCAGTGAACAGTTACAGTTTTGTATTGTCAGAAGTCAAGAATAAGCGACACAAACTTGTGATATGCACAATGAAGGACGACTGTACGAAGGTCACAAGATAAAAAGAAGGGGGGAAAAAAAACAGCAAACACGCGAATACACACTGTCACACACACACACACACACACACAAATCAGTAGTCGTGCTCGAAGGAAACGGATCTATTTGCGGCGTTCCCGCATGCCGTTGAAAATTTCGGCAGCCCGGGCAAAAGGAAACTGATCAAGCGAAAGTGCTTCTGATGACAGCAGCATCAGTCTGTTCACCCGGTTTTCTGACAGACTGCTTCTTTTTGCAGTTTTTATTCTATTCTGGAGACTGAACCCTCGTTCTGCTGGCACACTTGTGACAGGTATCACAAGTCCGATGCTGGCCAACTTAGCAAACTCCGGAAAAATGTCCGCTCACCCGCTGACAGGCGGAGAGACAGACAGTGCAGGGATAGAGGAGAGTCAAAGCGCTCAGATGTTCTGCCGGTACACGGTACCGGCGGCTTTTATTTTTTTCGGTACAAGGCAAATATTTACCGGTAAAAACCGGCATATGCCGGTCTAACGGAACCTCTGCAGACGCCTCAGAGACCCATTCCATCTTCCTGCGTCTGGCCTCCATCTATCTGCAGAATGGGGAGGTCTGTGGCGGCCTCCTTCCTTTTTTTTTTTCAGACTGAATTGTGGGATTACATCTGTAGTTCATGTGACATAGGGTATCAGATGTGAACATTGGAGATTCCAAATTAGGCTGGAAATGGAAGATGGAGAGAGGTTTCAAGTTTGACAGTAGAAGATGTTCACTTTTTTTTCAAAAGAATGGAAATAAGGTTTTGTTTTAAATAAAAGAACAACATTTACAGTGAATAAAAGAATTTTAGATGAGCAAAATAGAAAGAAACAGAAAATGAATGCTAGCAAACCCTGAGAATAATTGCAGAAGTTTTTCTGTGTACCTATTTTCCAGCATAATGTCTCTGAGCTGAGTGGATGTATTGGCATCAATGTATGCACTGGTGTGTGTTAAAGAGAGTTTGTCATTGCTTTCCAGTGTTATTGAGTAACGCACCTTGCCATACTTTCAGTTTGACAAAGCCAAACAGACCTTCCTGATGGCCTGCAAGAAATCTCCATCCTGTGTGTCATGGCTGGGAGTGGGCATCTCATGTTACAGGGTGGGTAATGTTCCTCTGCCGCTATGATACAGTGAAAATTACATACATACACATTGCTTCTCTCCCTGTATGAGACAGTGAAAACTTCTCTGAGCTGACATGTATAGAATACAAATTGCCTCTCTCATTGTATGATACAGTGTAGATAGTGTATACAAATTTTTCTCTCCATGTATGACATGGTGAAGAAGACATTATACAAATTGCCTGTGTCTGTGTGTGACACAGTGAAAATAACATGCACACAAATTGCCTCTCTTCTTGCATACAAATTGCCTGTCTTCTTGCATGGTACAACGAAAATAACATGCATTCAAATTCACTTTCCCCTTGTATGATACACTCAAGATAACGTGTACAAATTGTTAAAGAGATGTGTGAAAGGTGTTTTTTGTTTTTGTTTTTTTTTTCTTCTTTTTTAATGGCTTGTGAGTTGATTTTAACGTGGTGACAGCCCTGATGTGGCCCTCTGCGGTCAGCTGGGCTATCAGCAACATTATCTTATCCTCTCTCATGTGATACAGTGAAAGTAGCATATACACAAATTGTCTCCCTTTATGTATGAAATGCTGAAAATAGCATACTATTCATTGTCTCTCTCTAAGTATGATACAGTGAAAATAGTTTGTATACAAATTGCTTCTGTCCCTGTATGACACATTGAATATACGATCTGTACAATTGCCCCTCTCGCTTTTTAGCACAGTGAAATTAAGTATGCACAAATTGCCTGTCTCCCACTGTAACACAGTAAAGCAAATTGCTCCTCTTCCTATGGAGTACAGTGAAAATGAAATGTATACAAATCGCCTCTCTCCTTTCATAATACAGCAGGGAAAAGAAACATGTACACAAGTTTCTTCTGTCTTTCTACTGACGACAATAACTGCTTAGTTGCGGAGCCGGCGTGAGTGAGCTCTCCCTCCGCGGGGCGCCACCACGTCCGTCCAACGACAGCCCCCATGGACTGGCCGATACCGGTGACCCCGACGGAACCAAACCAAGGCCACAGACGTGGAGAGGACATCGAAATTGAGGTCACCATGAGAGCAGGGCATGAAGGGCCACAGATTGAGACATTTTTTTATGCTTGATTGATGAGAATGAGGATGATTAAAATGATGCTACGGATTTCCATTTCGGTCTGAGACTACATGACAGGGCTGTACTCCACGCTTCCTTTCATAACATATCCTGGCATCAACCAGGCCCGAGAGATACAGGCACCTGCAGTGTTGGTCAGGAAATTTAAGCAACACTCTCAGAAACGCATCCATTAAGTGGATGAAACTCGACTGTGTGGTCCCAGTCTTCCCAGCTGAGTCCACAGCAAACTCATCTCTGGGTAGGAGCCGGTTGGGGCAGAAAAACCCACATGACTTCTGATGGGATTCGAACCCACGACCTCCCAGCCGAGAGTTCGCGATGCTAACCACTTCGCCACGTCGGCTGGTTCCCTCCCTACCTTTTGTTCTTTCCTAGAAGAGTCTCCATTCATTAAATTGAACATGTTCTCCATGGAAGGAAGAAATACTGCTTCTATCGCTTGTGGTTCGAAAGCTCAGCGAATGTTTATGTTGATACCTATCTGTGTATTGTGTTCCATGGTGGTGTGTAGCAGAATTAATCAGTGCCCTGGTGTAGCATTATTGTATAAATTAAGAATTTCGTCAAACTTCAGTTTTTTATTCTAATAGTAAGGACTCTCACATTTCACCAAAGGATCCTCAGATTTTTTTCAACAAAGGGTCCCAAGGACCCTCGGTTTTAACTCTCTTGACAAGCGTGCGCCTGCTAGCGCCTGACAGGACATCACACTGCTGAAACGTTGAGCGCCTGCCAGCGCCCAGTAAAAGACGTGGCAACAATGGGCGCTGCCATGTTTCTCGTAGAAAAGGAAGTCTTGCGAAAACGTGACTTCCTTCTTCCTGTAGCCATTCACTTCCATTTGCAAAAAAAACGCGAGTCGATACATGCCGTAGATCTCGAGTTATGAATTTTTGTGGTCGAAATGCTTTTTTCACCGTGGCTAACCTTGATTTCTACCGTTTTATAATGAGATTTAGTGATGAAGATATTGTGATTTGTAGGATGTACGGCATAAGAATTAGTGAAAGTGCTAGGTAATGAAGCTTACTGTGACTTAAATTTCGACTGGGATGAGGTTCCAGATATGATAAACAACGATTCAGAAGAAAGTTCTGAAGACGAAGATTTTTTTTTTTTGACCAGTAAATGGCTCATGTGACATTCTTCAAACTTATGATATAGCAACATATATATTCGTAGGAATTTTTAAAATTATTTTCATTTCATTATTTCCTTTCCTCTCTTTTAAATGAATTTTTAAATTGGGTAACCACGTTCAAATTTCGGAGTCACTTCTGCCGTTGTTTTTGGCGTAACTAAGCTCAGGTAAGTGCATACTGAAGAGGGTTAAATGCTGAACTATGTTTGTGTACGATTCATTTAGTGAACCAAAAACAAAACACTCTGTTGACCTAACTGATCATGGAGGCATGGCTACCTCCCTGCTCTGCCAAATTTGTTTCTGGTGAGGATTCTGATCATATGAAATGATCCACATTAAGTAGGTGTAAGGCATTTGTTTTCGAAGTATACTGTGAAACTACTTTTCATAGTAAAACTTGCTTTTTCTTTTTCAAGCAGAATTAACAATACCTTTTATTTTTTAGCTTTTCATATCTCTCTCTCTCTCTTTCTCTCTCACACACACACAAATGCTCACTACAATATGTGGACTTAATTGACTCCACAACTGCTGCTCAAAGCAGCTTTCAACTGTAACACAACCAAACATCTAATTCTTAATCTGGGAGAATAAAAAACCTGTCAATTACTCACATGACTCAAGTTTAATACTGCTACTACCTGCTGGGCCAGAAGAACCATACAACTGTCTCTGCAATCATACACATATAAAACACACTGGTACCAGACTGTCACAGAAATACGGAAAACGATTCAATGCAATACGGATCATGGCAGTGAAGCACTGAATATGGCTTAATCAAACACAAAGGCTCCTTAATTGTCTCAAGTGGATTTTGGCCAAGCATGGCTAGAAACTAAATGTGGTGTGAATATTTTGCTGTTCATCCCTAAATTTCCCCAGGGTCCATGTCAAGACAGCACTATTCCTCTTACCATTAATCAAAGGCGTTTCCTTCCAACAGCCCAAGGTATCCCTTCCCAATTTCCTCTTGTAAAGAGCTTGCATTTAAACACTTGTTTCGTTTTTCAACTGTTATAGCTTTTATCCTATACTTGTGTTATACAGAATTCAACAACATTTATTTTAATGGTTTGGAATGCAGCAATCATTATCCATCAAAATCATGGTGATAAAAATCACTAGCATATAAGAGGTTACTCTTACATTTTTTTCATGTTGCTTCAAAGCATTCTCCGTATTCTTCAGAGCCAGTTTCTTCATGTCGTCTGGATCTGAAACAAAGGGAAAAAAATGACCTGGAAGTGTTTTCTGTGCCATATCATTTCCTATCTGACTTTGCATTATAGACCTAACCTTTGCACAAGTACTTATTTTGTAACTCTGCTGACTTTAGTATACATTTAAGGGATGTCCACCCTTCCTCTCCTCCTCTCCCCACCCTTCCTATCCGTTCGCTCATGTTCAAAAGACAGCCTCAAGAGGAAGCTTTGAAGTGATCATATTAAGCTGATGTCATCACTTTAAACCAATTTGTTATCAACCTGGATTACATATAAGCTGAATAATGTCTTCCATCACTAACAGAATACTGTATTCACTCAGAATCAGAATATTGTTTTCACTCACTGTAATCATCGACAGTGTCGTCCACCAGCAATCCACCGTCAACCTGTCGCTGTCCCTGCCCTACTTTCCGATTGTCATCAAGCTGGTTCAGAATGGCATCCCGTCGAGCACTGGTTTCTCCTGTCATTTTGCGAGCCATGAAGTGAGCATACAGCTCTGTTTGCGTGATCAGGAAGTTCAACTTGCGCTGTTGTCGCCGAGCCTGCAAACAAGTTTCTTGTACAGAACTGGACTTACCACCACACTTCTTTCTATTGTACACATGATTTGTTTGATTTACATTCTAAATGAGTTATTCATTCGATTTTTTTTTTTTTTGCAAACAAATACAGGAGAAACCCACTTCATGCATGGAAATGGAATTCTCTACAGCATGCAAATCAATGGATGAAGAACCCATGTAAAACCACATGATGAGCCCTCTTAAAGAGATCGATACATCCAAATCTAAATCCTTGTTCAGCATTTTAACTGAAGCGGAATAATCTGTCATGGCTGAAGGTCATGCTATCAAACAGCAGGGCTGAGATTTAGCAAACCAGGCTAAGGAGCCAGCCGGGCTCCTAAGCTGGGAGGTTGAGGTTGCCAGAAAATTTTTTAGGTTGCCAGACCCTTTCATTGAAAATGCAGTCCTATTTTAAATTTGCAGCTTATGCACACGCTTATTTTCAACAACAATAACACTGTTTCTGCTCATTAATTTTGGAAAACAAATTTATTTTCAGTTGTCATTGATATTGCCACCCAGGTATATCATAACTGACAAAGAAAAAGAGATCTTTTATCTTCTTCTGACTTAGTTTTTTTTGCTGGAGGCTCAGAGACACCGGTTAAAAAGCGCCACATGACCACCGACTGAACAAGTAAGCGGAAGAGCGGAAATGGCAACTGTTTCGCGCGACTCTGAACCTCGGCCGGGAAAGCCCCAGCACGGCAGTGATGAAAGATGGCAGTCGGCAGGCGCGTGTTTGTTTTTACAGGGCATGTCGTTTCTGTACAGGTACAGAATCACTGGCGGTGATTTTTAGGTCGCCAGCCGGGCGAATGGTACTGTAAATTGAGTTCGCCCGACTCCAATTTTAGGGGCCATTGGCGAGTTGGCGAACGTTAAAGCTCAGCCCTGAAACAGTAACTATAAGTGCATACACAAAATCAGACATGGATTGGATTCACTGAATATGTCACTGAACACTGCATGGAAGAGTCATAGAATCATCACCCAACCCACAGTAGCTCTTATGACTTAACATTCTACAAGTGGACTGCACTGCATGAGCTGCATAATCCTGAACAGTAGTACTTGCACTGCTTTGCTTGAACAACCTGTAAGGAGGAAGTGAGAGCTTTCAAAACTTCCAAAGCAGGGTTCCTACAGACTCCCAAGAACAAAATTCAAGGGGTTTTCAAGGAGTTTTCAAGGAGTAGTTTTTCTATTTCAAGGCTACAATACTTGCGTAAAAATTGAAAAAAGAAATGGCAGTTTGATTTTTCTGTGTTCAGGTTGATGAAAAAAAAAATTTAAAAACAATTTTCTTTGTACAAAGACCGACAAAAAAAAAAAAAAAATTTAATGATTTTTTTCATCAACCTGAACACAGAAAAATCAAACTACCATTTCTTTTTTCAGTTTTTATCAGAGTGAGTGTGCCAGTACACGACACATTAGAACATTAACAAACCCAGACTCTTTGTATTAAATGCCAAAACACTAAAACCGCAAAAATATGTCCATTTGTAAGAGAACATACAGACTATGCATGGTCTGTAAGAAACTGGTTGGAGGGGGGGAAAAAAAAGTTTAAAAAAAAAAATTACAAACATCGTCGCGTGCGTTATACCAAGGGAGATAATTTGTAACTTCATCATGAAGTTACAAATTACCTCCCTTGGTAATAGCAGACGGCAATCCAGAATCGCAACAATGTAAAAATTTGTTTAAAAATAATTTTTCATTTGCCTCAACACAGAAAAATCAAACTGCCATTTCTTTTTGCCACATTAAAAATTTCTGGAGCTGATGGCTTGATTTTCAAAGGTTTTCAAGGTTTGGTCAACAGAACCACATTTTATTGATTTTCAAAGGTTTTCAAGGTCTTGAAATTCACTGTCAGAATTCAAGATTAAGGAGTTTCAAGGAGCGTACGAACCCTGCAAAGGAAACTTCCATTCATTTCCTGAAATTTTTTGTCTGCTTCCAGCCCAGAACATGGGCTCGTACAATAAAGCACACGTTCATAATTTTCTTCAAACTGTTTTCAGCAATTTCTTTTTCTGCATTAATGGCAGTTGAATTACGGGCAGACAACAGTTTTCTTCCACAATTTATTTTATGAATCAGAGGCAGACAGTGCATTCAGATGTGAATCTGACAATCAGAACGATGTGTCTCGGTGATGATGTCTAATCAGCTCACTCAACTGATTTTTCCCGACTTCGGTTCTGTTTTAAATCCGCAGAATTTACATTCCGAACTACAGCCGACATTTTATACTCAATGGTTGAATATCATCATTCTGGGAAAGGGGGGGGGGGGGGGGGGGGGGATAAGCCATCAACTTTTAAGAATTCTGTTTGGCCTATTAATCCTTTAGGTCTAGATGCAAAGCCTGCTGGTCAATTTTCTGCAGCCTTTCTTCTTTCAAACTAATCAAAAGTGTAGACATTGCGGTTATCGTGATCATTTCACACACCTCTAGTTCCACTTGTATGTCACAGACAATAACACATTCCTTTTGCCACTTTTTTTTATACAACACTTTCTTTTCATCACCATTACCTTAGTGTCAAAATCATTCCTAGCACACATTATTCTGCCATAGTGGCAAAAGCACGTTTAAACCATCGACTGCCTCAGTATGAATCTCATATACAGCAGTTTCTGTATCGTCAGACACCCCAGCGAGTATCTCATGTGTAGAAACTTCGTCACACAGTTTCTCAACACTTCAGTCAGCCAGATGATCGATCTACATCAAATTACAATGAACAATGAAACCAAACTGCAGCAAAATTGAATTCTGCTGATGGTCGAGTCCCCAACACTCCTTGTCAATCATGGTCCAACGGTGACAAGTCAGTGGCTGACTGATCACAAGTTTTCTACACTTGCTACGTTGGTGTTTCTAACAGGTATTGCTGTGGAGCCAAGTCTACTGACATTTAACTGATACGATCAGTTGGCATTTATGTTGAACTGGCATGAAAGGAGAGCATTCGATGGATGGTAACCCTACATCAGTACATGGGAGGCATGGAACAAGCATTTTGCAAAGACTAGTTTTCATTTTTTTCTTCTTTTTGTGACCCTCAGTTCTTCTGCTTTGATTTTCTACACCAAAGACAAATGAGACACTGCATGCAAAAATCACGGATAAGAATAAATTTTACGCACCAAAGTTAAACTTGTATAGAAACATAAATAATTCTGAACAAAATGAAAAGAAAAAAAATCAACTGCATTTATTGTCTCTGCACATATAGCTTCAAGGATAGAACTATGATAACATTTAACATACACTGAATAAAATTCAAAGAAACTGGATTTGGCAACTCGTCCATGATTTTCACACGCAATATCACACATATATATACGCAACAAACCACCAAGACCAAACAGCAATGAACAGCAGGACGTACACAAATGTAAAGCTAAAATTTCTGTATTTACCTCCATAAGTTCTAGATCATGCTTGCGTTGCTCTTGCGCCTCTTTCTCAGCACGTTTCCTGTGCTCCTTCTCCACTTTCTCGAATCGCTTCCAGTAAATGAGCATTTCTCTCGTCAGACGCCTGGCCTCGAGGGGGTCTCCTTCATGGTTTTCTGGGACTGCAAGGCACTTCTGCGACGATCTCTCACACACTGCTGGGACACCTGTTTCAAAACAACAAGATCATATTGAATTTTACATCCATACACACATGATAATCTAAAGCTCTCAGTGAAATGTTGGCCAGCCCATTTCATCTGATTATACAACTGGCAGATGACCTGTTACCCTCCAGCTTGAGAACGTTCAGCTACTGTCTCACCAGTCACAAAACTTGAATAAGTATCAGCCAGAGAATGTCACATTCTTGTCTCACTGATCTCAAAACTTCAGTATCTACACTGCCACAAATGTTGCAAAAACCTACATCATAACACCATCAAAAAACACTGCCACCCCCTAAAAACACACACAACAGTATTCAACATTTTCTGGACCATCAAAATAGTTTTTGTCCCCTACCCACCTTTGTCCTGACCCTCTCACCCCCACCCCCACCAACCCAAACAAGGAATTGTTGATTTTCCAAACCCTGATTACTGTTCCAAGGCAAAACAAACAAACAAAACGCTCATCCATAAATTCTTTCATCAAAAGTTTGAAAACTAAAACATTGTACACAGCTCCTAAGTATCAAAACACTGAAAGAGCAAGATGGCAACCTCTTACAATGAATGCAATGCACAGACATTTGTTACAATGTTCATTCTTAATAAAACTGCAGACAATTTATCGATGCATTATCAACATAATAAAAAGAATTTTCCACAAATGCCAAAAAATATACAAAACAAACTAATTTACCTTTTTCAACAAACTCAGCATTTCTTTTCTTGCTGAAGCCTTCTGCTTCTGTGCCTGTAAGACAGATAAACAAACAGTATGTTACAACTTTCTAGCTGAAAGCAATAATTCAGCATGATCAGATAAAAAAAAAGTAATTCAGGAAGAAAGTTGTTCAAGACAATTTTATAAAACTGTATGTGTTATCGATAATGAGACGGTATGTGTATGCATGTGCATGTGCATGTGCGTGTGTGTGTGTGTGTGTGCCTTGTCTGTTAAGCTTCACACATTTTGAGGTTTATGGGGTCAGATGACTCAGAAAATTAAGGGGAATCTTTTTAATGTCAGACTCTTTCCAAATAATTTACTTTTTTTTTTGTTAAACGATAAAGTCAATGTTGATCAGCTACTACAACTTGTAACCGCCTGTAGAAAACTGATGCAATATGCCTCCATCTGAGAAGTTTGTCATTATGTAGCTATCACATTAGACTGTATCGTTTGTCATTATGTAGCTATCACCTTAGACTGTATCAAATGCAGACAGCCATTCCTTATAACGATCTAGCGCTGGCCAACTGAATTTCCATGATCAAAATACCACGCAACATTTTAAAATGTTAGCGGTAATTGTGCAACTTCGCCCATTATCTGAAGCTCTCTGTGTGTGTGTGTGTGTGTGTGTGTGTGTGTGTGTGTGGTGAGTGTGTGTGTTTGTGTGCATGCTCATGTATGTATGCATGTAATAAACACACACAAAAATGTTGTTTTAAAAATCCTTATCTTGATTCACTAGAACATGTTTTGGATATCTCTGCTGTCAGTGGTGGCAAAACGTTTTTCTACAGAATTCAATATGCACCGTTTTCCACCCACCCCTCAACACCACCAATTTCTTTACCTTTGGTATTTCTTTCTTGGCAATTGAAATCCAAATTTTGCGTCGTTTTGCATCAGCCTGCTCAGGTGTAAGCTTTTTGGGTTTGCGTTCCTTGCGAGCCTGTTGCTGCTTTAGTAAAGCCAGAAGGGTTGGATCAATCTCATCCTGAAACACAAGCATAATGCCACTGGAATTTAAAAACTGAAAATAAAAACATATCAATCCAAATGTACAGCTTTCAGGAATCAAACAACTTAACTATTTTCTGTGATGCATGCGAAAGTACTGGTAACATATTTACAATTTTGTCTGTTAATTTCAGCAGCCTGATGATCTACATCAAAGAAGTTTTGCATTACAATTTGTCTCCCAGTAATATTTTTTGCATTACAATTTGTCTCCCAGTAATATTTTAGACTATCCAGACAGATATTTGTAATTTAGTAATGAAAGAATAAAACGGCCATAAAAGACTGAATATGGCGTACGTACCTCATCGTCTTCATCGTATATTGCTTTGTCCTTTTTCAGTTTCTTCAGTTTGGCTGAAAGCAAATCAATTAGAAAATTATCAATATTAGTGACCCTAAACAAGGAGAGGCAATATGCCTATTTAACTCTCAGGTGACGCATACATGCAACAGCAGGATGAAGGGTGAAGGGCAGGTGGAGAAGGAGAGGGGCAGAAAATTACAATTCCAACAAAAACAACTTCTCCTTTAGGATGACCAACATGATTAAGCAGCAGATAAAACCTGTCACATTTAAGGGGTAATCCCAATATTAACCCTCTGCCTACCGCATGACTTTGTGCTATATGACTATGAGAATACCATGCCAAGAGAGGTAACTCCGCAACACATACACACTTGCCATAAAGAAACCTCAATAGAAAATTTGTTTTTAACTTATCTATTCTGTAAAAGTAATGAAAAAAATTCAAAGACATCACTCCATCCAAAAGAGCCACACATATAGTGAACTGGTACACGAGGAAAAAAAAAAAAAACGAACAGACTAACTGTACTTCGGTGTTCTCAGTGCTAAAACAATTTTCCCTAAATTCACTGTACCCACAGAACATCATGGATTAGGAGCACAGAGTGATTTTCCAAGTCTAAACAAAGTACTGAAACCTTCAGGAACAAAATAGTCATTCTGTATGGTATGCACACTAAATAATCAACTTTTGTTGTGAAGCAAAAAACAACAACCCAAACTTCAACAATTTTGTTAAACTGAAGGCATCACATACAAGAAGATTTGTCTTCTAACTACTGAGGGGAAAAAATAACAAGAACAGATTACTGAATACTGGGCTTTAGATTGTGATGGAATTCAACAAAAATGTGCTTTTGCACAAGTGCACTGAGCACCCCCCCCCCCCTTCCCCCCCAACACACACACACACACTGTGGTGATGATGTACCTCTTGTCCGGCTCCTCTTTGCTTTTTGATAAACAGGCAGTTTTTATTTCAGGCCAGAGTTTATGTTCATCCTTTTCTGCTTGCTTTTGTGCAGCAAATAAATTTGTTTCTCGTTAAAAGTCTGCCAAAATTCTTCTGAAATCAAAAGGCTAAAGGTGATGCTCCTACAGGCAAATCGTGGGACACACCCACTGACTGACCCGGTTTCCTGGCTATCAAAACAAGGGAAACTTTTGGGGGGCTTCACTTCTTGTAGCCAACCACTCCAGTCAAGAATTAAAGAATCTCTAGCAAGTTTTGTTTTTCGAATTTTCTTTTTTGGGGGTCTGGGCCCAGCAGCAATGGGTTATTCGACGTCGTCATTATCATCGCCTGAATCATTATTGATTCCGGCCTCAAAATCAGTCAGCAGTCGATCTTTATTCATAACTAGGTCAAGATTGACGTCCGAATCGTCTTGCTTCAAATCTTCTTCAAGAGTGTAGCCCGCAAATACGCTCTCTTCATCAATATCACTTCAGAAAATGAATTCTGTGAGTTGCATAGTTACTTGATCCGCCATTTTCCCAGAAAATCTTCGCGAAAAAAAGCCGAACTTTGAAATTCACAGCAGTGAAACTACTCCACCAAAACTCATGCAACAAAAACCAAAATGGCGTCCAGAAACGGAAAGTACCGGAAGACTCTTCTGTCGCAATTGCATTCTGGGATATGCGATGGTGAAAGCGAAAGTCATTGACCGAGTATTCAGCGGTCGATCTGGTATTTAGAAAGATGAAATCTCGCGGTCGATCTCGGTCGATCTGGTAGGCATTGGGTTAAAGAAGGAACAAAATGTGATTTAACAATGAACTTTAAAAAAAACAACATGTAAGCAAAAAGAAAGCAGCAGTGTCCATTGGCAAAGTTCACATTTACCGTTCAACTGAGCACATTACTGCAGCTGTTCCTGTCAACACATCTTGCAACACAAGCTGACCACGCATATGACAGTCACCGCTATCAGAACTGACACTGGAAAGTTTTCACATCTGAAAATTCTGTGATCACTTGTTTCTTCAATGCCCTTTCATCCTAGGCTGCAGAGCTCACATTGTTGGTCCTGGCACTCCTAAGGTCTCTTTCAAAAGCTTTATCATTCTTGCTGACTCTATTTCTGCTTTGAAAGCCATTACAGCCTCTAGCTCCCTCAACTTGAAGAATTTCTTTGAACTGTACACTTCACTGAAACCTAATGGTTACAACACAGTTTTTGCTTAGGTGCCCAGTCATGTCAGCATTCAAGGCAATTCAAGCGGGGAAGAGGAAGAGTGCAGAGAGGGGGGACAGCAGTAAGAGGCCAGATCTCTCTCTCTCACTCCCAGTACCACCAATTAGTTCGTTAATTCTTGCAAGTCATCACTTGATGTTTGTTATTCTATGCAGTCAAGTATACTCTCTCTCTAGGAATGAGCCCATTTCAACCACAGTCCATTCTCTCTGTCTCTCATTCTCTAGTTTGAAGTTAAGTCTCATGGCAACTGCCACAGAATCACTTGATACTCTCATTAAATCGTCATGCAGGTTTACTTACTATTCCATGTGGTTGAACATGTTCTCTCTCTCTCCATTCCTCTCCCTCCCTCTCTTCTCCAGTGTGTGTGCATGTATGTGTAGGAGTGTTTATATGAATGCATTTTCTTATTTATGTGACTAGCGTGTGTAATCTTACATTTACATGGGTGCTAGGACTACCCTGTTGCCAAACCTGAAACTAAAAATCCTGAGAGCCGTAAACCTGAAATCCCATATATAAGAAAATGTTGAAACAAAACAGCTGTGCCTAGTCAGTAATACTGCAATACTAACACAGGTCAGACATAGACAGCCGCCTTGGAGGTGTGGGGGATGAGAGGACAATGTTGGTGAAGTGGGCCCATTGGCTTATGGTAGGTATACATGGATAGGGGATAGTGCCCTAATAGGTGTGTGTGTGTGTGGGGGGGGGTAATGGAGCAATCCCCTTTTCCCACAAAATGTTTTCTTGTTTACAAACGTTTTTGATGCTCTCTCTTTGTAGAAGCTTTAAAAATTCAACATTAAAGTCCTTTCACAATAATATTGTCTACCTTTGTCAATCAGTTCCTTACTCTCTCTCTCACCACACACACCACACACCACACAGATCTAATCGGGTAGGAACGAAATAGTATTTCACATGAAAAATTCAGACAGCTGCATGCAGTGGCACAAATATGAATAGCATTTCTTTTATATCAGATTTATATGTGTTTCCCTTCAGGTGTAATACATGAACAAAACAACTTTGAATTGTGACTTGGCAAACCATAACTTTAGGAGCCCATTTCTGTTAATGGACATTGCTGCCAAAAACAGTACAAACATAAACCACTTGTATATTACAGACAAGATTTGTACGTGTTTATACATATTAGCTGTTTCTTATAATTCGTATGAATGTATTTAAGAAAAGAAAGTGAACAGGAAATAATTTCGACCGTTTCCTAAATCAAAACAAAACAAAACAAAAAAGCCAGCACAATTTCTTTAGATGAACTTAAGCCCAAATACGACTTGCCTTGCTAAAGTCAAAGTAAAGAAGACACACTGTTACACTAACAGTATAAATTACATGTATACACAGAATATGTTATTCCATTGTATGATGAACTTTTTCATCTCTGTTCAAGTGCAGCAGCATTACAATACTGACTAGAAAATATCCAACACTATACAAAGAACCTGAGCTTATTTCTCGAGGCAGTGGTATAGATTTAAATAAGGAAACAGTTAGTTAAACATTTTTCATAGGGTCCAGTGGATTTTAAAAGCATTTGAACTGATATATATATATATATATATATATATATATATATATATAAAAACTGCAAAAGAAAAACAGATAAATTCAGTTATTTCATAAAGTGATTTATGGGAGATTCAACTTGCTCACCATTAGATGGGATGTGATTGATGTTCCATTAAAAGATAGTGAAGAAAACATAAAAAAATCAAATTGATTTTTTAATAAAAAGAAAAATTAAGAATGTAAAACACAACCAAATGAAGGTCAGAAGTCCAACTTGTAAGACTAGCAAGTGAAGAAAGCACTGAATCAGGCATTAAACATAATGCACTACGAGTCTGTAATTCTTCGGTGACGGAGATTCACTTCCAAAATCTCAATGTAAACAGAGAACACATTTTTGAAGAAAGTTTTAAAATCAGTGGCATGAATGATTTTAAACATCAATATAACCATTGTTAAAATCATTAACAGATTGATGGTACTGTGAAGGAGAGCCCGGTTTGCTGAGTGGTTAGAGTGCTTGCCTGCCGCGCAGGAGACCTGCGATCAAGACAACTCTCAGAAGAAGAAAATTTTCCATATGCTCTCCAGTCCATCCAGCTGAAAATGGGTACCTGGCCCTATTCAGGGTTGGGGAAGGTGAATGCAGCGAGGGAGAGTGTTGGGCCCTACCCTTATTATGATGACCCCAGAGTAGTGGAAACTAGCGTTCTGCTCCCTACAGCCGAAATGGCTACTTGACTACCTTTACCTTACCTTTTAGTATTGTGAAGAAGCAACCTGTATTACATTAGACACTAGAATATAAAAACCTGCCAAATATAAAGCATCTAATATTAAACTTGTGTATTAGTTTTTTCTGACACAAACAACATGCAGATAAGTTTTTATTGACCTGAAATTGTTTACTCCCCATGTGACCAAGTCTTTCTAGTTAATTTACATCAATTTGATCAGAAACAACCAGCATCTGTGTGACATTGTACACGTTTCAGTTCATCACATAAATAATAAAATAATCATCATTCCCTAGTTCCTCTTTTTTTTTCACAGAAGTTTTATTACTGATGTTTGAAACAATAAGGTCAAAGATGTGTCAGTGCTGGAAGTGTTCAAAGTTGGTGTGTAATTTTCAAAAATATTTTGTAGGCTTCTTTTCTCTCAATTTTTAAAGTCTTTATTTTAGTCATTTGTTTCAATCACACACATCTCAATGCCTAACAAAAATAAACATACAAAGAAAGAAATATTGATTATGTCATCTTGTGGAGATTACCCTTACAAAGTCAAAATTGCAGAAGAATGACTACTGAGCAAGTAATTAATATACTGATGTAGCCAACAAGGCAAGACATGAATGCCACTTAGCATCTGCATCCATCCATCTAACAGCTAAACATGATTCCTAATCTGTTTTGGGTATTTTTGAGACAAAAGCACGTTTGTCATTTTTGGCTGGCCTTTTAAGCTTGGCAACTTTGTCCGATTTTCTTGTTGGGAGACAGGCAACGAAGTGGTTCGGTCTCCCACACAATCTCAGGAAGGTCCTTCCCTGACCACACTATACCGACTCTTGCTCCTGGTACATCTGTTTCCTGAGAAGCAAGTTTTCTCGGAAGAAGTGGTTGATGAAGGTGGCAGCGGACGTTGTTACCCCAAATGTAGGGTATATGGAGAAGACCACAGTCTGGAAGACACTGGCAACAGCATGCACTTGCCAAATGCCCAAGTACTAGTTCATCATAGTTGCAGCCTTTACTTCCTCTTGAAAAACACGCTTAATTTCTTCAGTGGTCAGATCATCCATGTTATAAAAGTCAGAGTACTGAGCATGCACCTTTGTGACTTCAGGAATGTCTGATGACAGTTTAGAATTGGATAGGTAGTGGTCTTCATTCAGTGCCAGTTCCATAACAATTCTGGCACACATTTCCAAGTGCAAATCTTCACTGCAGAGGCAAATACTGAGGCTCTTCTTGTGAGACAGTTACCGCCTCCATAAATGCATAGGGGTGTAAGTGCGGGACCATCTTCTGGATACAGATCTGATGCATGCTGATCTTGCTGAAAGTTATCAGCAAAATTGTCCCTTTTAATTGTCAAAGGATAACTTTCAACTGCTTTCCCAGTTCAACGAACTCTAATCCAATTGAAAACGGCAAACAATGTTCAGTGCCAAGTGTTGCGTATATGTAACAAACGCTCCCAATTAGATCAGATTATCTATCCAGAATACTATTCTTAAAGAAACTAATGCTGCAAAATATTTAGGCGTGATTATAGATAGTCGTCTCAAATGGAAAGAACATGACAATTTAGTATGTAAGAAGCAAATAACATCTTAGCTTTCTTATACAGGAATATCAATGACTGCCCCCAAAAGGTTAAAGACGACTGCTACAAAACACTGGTTAGACCAGTACTGGAATATGGTTGCTCAGTTTGGGATCCTTACCATCTAAAGGACATTGATAACCTCGAAAAGATTCAGAAGAGAGCAGCACGGTTCGTAACAGGGAACCACATCAGAGAAAAGGGGAATACTAGGAAGAACATGAGGAAATTAGAATGGAAACCCTTAGAAGAGAGAAGAGCTTTTATCAAACTTAACATCTTCTTCAAAGGCAGAGCTAAAGTAATTGATATTCCAATGGAACAACTAGTATTGAATAAAAGTAGCACCAGGAGTGGCGGTCAATGTTATACCATACCTGCATCAAATATTGAGAGCCACTTACATTCTTTTTATCCAGTTCTGTACGGCTGTGGAACTCACTGCTGGGTGCCATCAAGATTGCCACAAATGCAATCTCATTTAAAAACAAATTGATTCGACAGTTTTGAGATCTGCATATTGACGATTTTCTATTTTTACTTCCCCAGATATTTTACTATTACCTGGGCCTGAATTTGGCCATTGCTTCTTCTTCTTCTTTCCTTTGGTGCCCACGATCATGAGGATGATCATTCTGGCACATAAAGGGGGGGTGTTGTTACTTCTAGGCAGTCCATTTGCATGCTCTGATCACTGATCACGTTCACTGCGATTCTCATTGTCCTTAAACCATAGCCGGTCCGTTACCGTAAGCTTTTAACTTTTTGAATATCGAGTGCGAACCCTTGTTGCCAAATTTGCTCCAGGGGCAACAGTCTGAGTCACACTGTTTTATGTTATTTTATTTTACTTTTTAACATGCGCGCTGGTGACCTACTCGTTTTTGAGTGAACCAGTATTTTAGGAAGAAGAAGAAGCTATGAACGCACACAGAACAGTTTTCAACTCGGCAGTTCGATCACCAGTTCCATCTCGGGGGTCACAGTAGTTTTAGTAGCCCATCAAGCTTAGCAGTCTGTTGCAACGTGCCTAGAATGCGCTTGTGCTCGGTATCAATTGCATGAGCCGACAAGGCTTTTTTTCACTAGAACCGCAAGTTACCGTCCGTTGCAGGGAACACAAAAGCAAACACCGGGCGAGTCAATCT
Organism: Conus ventricosus; assembly: GCA_018398815.1. Lineage (NCBI taxonomy): Eukaryota > Metazoa > Mollusca > Gastropoda > Neogastropoda > Conidae > Conus > Conus ventricosus. Next base: position 109,350,664 of record CM031598.1, read on the forward strand.
TCCTGCACCAACTTTCGAAGTACACACCATCGTGGTTTTTTCCTGCAGCCACACCCACCTGTATCTGTTTTTTGCACCTTTTTTAAGGAAAGAAACGTCACTGTCCAAAGTCAGTTCTTTCATTTTTCACTTCCTTTGGCCTTAAAATGGCGATTTCGACCATGCCGCTTGATGACAAGGGACGTCACTCTCAGCGAACAATGTACATCTCTTTCGAGGCTCACGAAGCAGACCACTTCTCTTCACTGCCGATGCGATGTTTCTTCGGAAACAATGTTCAAAACGGTGAAATTCTCCGAAATTATTTCTACCGCAAAATACACTTTGAACGAAATCGGAAACCGGAAACATTCTCCCGAAATTATTTCAAAACCGGAAAATATATTTTGAATGAAATCGGAAACCGGAATTCCGGCTCACACCGGAAAATTAGCACCCCTACATTTATACTGATGTGTTAACAGTGGAAAAAAAGAACACACACAAAAACAGACGGCACAATGGGAGAACTGGGGAAGGGTGGGGATAAGGGTGGAGGGTGCGGGTTAAAGACTGGGCAAATCTTGTTTTTAAAAAAGCCAGTGATGCATATTGGCAGTCTCATGCTTTTTGGACTCGGAGACAATTGCTCCTGTCAGTTGTGAACTCTGAAGTCATATAACTTCAGTATTGGTCAGGGTTCCTACAGACTCCCAAGAAAAAAATTCAAGGAGTTTTCAAGGAGTGTTTGTTCTATTTCAAGGCTACAATACTTGCGTAAAAATTGAAAAAAGAAATGGCAGTTTGATTTTTCTGTGTTAAGGTTGATGAAAAAAATTATTTAAAAACAATTTTTTTTTTTTTTACAAAGAAAACAACCAAAAAAAAATTTGTTTTAAAATATTTTTTTTCCATCAACCTGAACACAGAAAAATCAAACTGCCATTTCTTTTTTCAGTTTTTATAAGAGTGAGTGTGCCAGTACACCACACATTACATTAACAAACCCAATCTCTTTGTATTAAATGCCAAAACACTAAAATCAGCAAAAATATGTCCATTTGTAAGAGAACATACAGACTATGCATGGTGTGTAAGAGACTGGTTGGAAGAAAAAAAGAAAGAAAAAAATAGTTTGAAAAAAAATATTTCAAAACACTGTCGCGTGCGTTATACCAAGGGAGATAATTTGTAACTTCATCAAAACTGATGAAGTTACAAATTACCTCCCTTGGTAATAGCAGACGGCAATCCAGAATCGCAACAATGTAAAAATTTGTTTTAAAATAATTTTTCATTTGCCTCAATGCAGAAAAATCAAACTTCCATTTCTTTTTGCCACGTTAAATATTTTTGGAGCTGATGGCTTGATTTTCAAAGGTTTTCAAGGAGGTTTGGTCAACATAACCACATTTTATTGATTTTCAAGGTCTTGAAATTCACTGTCAGAATTCAAGGAGTTTCAAGGAGCTTACGAACCCTGTTGGTGGATGAGATGAATGTCTTCCAAATCTCTGTTCTTGTGTGAGACAGAGATACTACCGTCAACGCTCTAGTAATGTAATGTCCACAATCAATTTTGATTACTTTCGCTATATTACAATGAACCTGGAGCACTGACGGAAATAAGATCTCAAACAGATACACAACTTTTGAAAACGTTAATTTCATTTCAACTCATCCACCAAAACTTGAAAGTTTTCAATTATGACGATACAGGTGTCCCAAAATTTCATGTAACTGCTCACATCATGCACTGGTACAAATCAGCACATTTCAGTTGCCTCTGACACAATCCTCCAAGATGAGTGCTCACAAGATCTGTACATGTTTCTCAAGATGATAAATGATCCACAAACCTTTCACTTTCTTCTCGATTTTCTTCTGATCCTTGGAGATTTTCTTCTTGGGACCCACAATGGCTTTGTACTGCTCTGGGAACTTATCGTAGTTGGACAGGAGGCCTGAGCTGTAGTACATGTACTTGCGCAGTTGAGGGTTGTGGTAGTAGCGGGCCTGGTGCCGCTTCTGATGTTTATGCATCTTCAGCATAGCTTGCATGTCTTCCTGGCTCAATGGCCGCTCATCATTTTCATCCTCAGAGGAGCTGTCGCTAAGCAATATAGCCTAAAAAAAAAAAGATCATATGCTGAATATGTTTAAGTCAAAACCAGATTCTATCACAACATGATTAAAAAGTATTCACTAACCTGTATGGCTGGACTCCCTGATTCATACACTTGACAAGACTCCTAAAATCGATTCTGTTGTACAGAACAACATGCCTACTTTCTAAAAATCATTTTTTTGTGTTATCCCAAGTCCTGCCTGGGTCAAGATGCCAAACTTTTGTTGGATGACAATTTCTCACAAAGCCTTTGTTTCTTCAAAGAATAATTAAGAAAAATGATATTACAACACAGCAGTCTATTCAATAAGAAGCTAGCAGAATGTCCAAACTTTTCATTTTGGCACATTTCTGCCAAAAGATGCAAATTACAAAATAATATTTCAATTAAACCTTGAAAACGAAGTATTCCTCACCCGTAGCCACCGTCTGTTTTTCTTGATCTTGTTGAAATTGTACAAACGAGTCTTGTCTGCTTTCAACTCTGAAGACAACGAAATACAAAAGGCATTAGGTTTTTTTCTTACCTAGATTCCACAAATGTGTCACTGCCATAAATCTAATTCCCTTACTTAAACCTAACAATTCTACCCCCCCCCCCCCCCCCCCCCCCCTTTTTTTTTTTTTTTACCAGAAACCATACTAGATTCCATGGCTCCTAGCTTGGGATGAGTAATATTCCATCTCACACACTGAGTCAAATGCACGCAGTCTCACTCTCAACATACATACACGCACGAACATCACACACACAAACATTCAAGTACCTAATTCACAAATGGGTAAATCCAAATATTGGCCAATAAAGTTGTGTAAATGTCAATAATAAATTATAGTACAGTGTCAAAGATTTCACAGTGCCGGTAGACATCAATAATAAATCATAGTGTGTACAATGTCGAAGATTTTCTCACAACTAAAACAGCTGACAAATGAGACTACACACCTGTTTTGGAAATGGTGATGCCATTCAGAATTTTGTTGCCTTCAGCATCCTTGTACCCTGGCTTCAACAGATCGGCTTCATCAGAACTGTTATCACTGGAACACACACATGCACACAAAAAAGCTCAGACTCAATGAGTCAATGCAGTGACACTAACTTTCATAGCACCCACAAATCTGACCTGATTTCTTCATTAATTTCTTTACTGATCACACGGCTGTATGGTATACTGTGAACAAGTCAGTGAGCTTTTTCTTTATCACTTAACGTCTGAAAATTCTTCACTGATTTCATTCACATTACATTTTTACATTTGGATATCAAATAACTTTCAAGCACTTCGCCTATGATGGAAAGTAATAATATTAGTAATAACAAAGAGCTACCAGTGCACAACAGAATTGTCTACACAATACAAACACAGAAAAGGAAACCTGATAAAAAAAATCTTTTCATTTTGATCACAATATTATCAGTGTCCAAATACCATAATCAAGAGCGAATAACTAATGTAAGCATAAGAATGCCTTCCTCTCTTTTCAATTCACCAATGGACTGACAGTTGAATTCTCAATGGACAATAACATAAAGGCATGTTCCTGGCTCAGTGAGGCATGGTTAGCAAAGGTGGGTCAACACTAGGACGATCAGAAAAACATGAGAGTAGACAGAGTCACAATCAATAAATGAACATAATCTATAAACTGAACAATCCCAAGCCTATGATGCTCCTGATCAAGGGGCTAATATAAGCCACAAAATGATGAAACAGCTAACCATACACTGCAAATCCAGAAAGGTAAGGTAGGACTGAGTAAACCTTGAACAGTGTTCCTTTGTGTGCATTTGGCTGACACAACATACGGAAAAGGAAGCAAATCTGCATGTCACTCGGCCTTATATTCATAAGATGGTGGGTAGTAAGTCTCTTTACACATCAACTGAGAAGAATTCATCAAGTGAAACTAGCAAACCAGTTACAGCTTGGAAGAGTTCCTGACATGATACAGTGCATGAAGCCAAACATGATGTGATCAGGGACCACAGTCAAATAGCCTGGTGAATAAATAACTCATGCAAGCCAAACAGCACCTTGTTTGTTCAATTCATCAAAACCTGGGGTTACTCCGAGTCACATTTTCGGATGGGATTATGAACAAACTTTCTTTAAAAAGTTATCTGCAAAAAGATGCCGTGAAACTGTGCTCTCACAAGTAACTATAAGATTACCATTATTTGGGAATCTTTGAATGTCTTTCAGTTTCAGTCTTTCAGATGCTGTGAGTGTGAGCCAAGAACAATCCTTTGTGTATGTTGCCTCAGCAGCCTTCCGCACATTCCCCAAATGTTAGTGTATATAATTCACAACCAACCACAGGGTTGCACATCCACGTCGGACATCGGACATAGACCGATTGCACATGCAAATGTCCGATATAACTGGCAGTGAAGAGGACAAATGTCCCATTACTTTGCCGAAAACGCGGTCACTGTCCGATAGCTTTCCGATGCTCACGGACATGGCACCGGCCGTTTATATCAAGCCCGCATAATTGTTTGAGTCCGACCGTCATACAGAACTCCAGTCTGTAACTTTAGTGTAAGCCCACTGCCCAGTGAATCACTAGGCCTATTACTAGTCCCGTGTGCCACTGGCACTAAGCTTAGTGGCGAGCCGTGGCGGTCTATTTTTAGCTCGTTGGCTTGCAACTCTGCCTCCCTGACTGGCAGAGGCTGAGCCAGCGAGGTTCACGGCTCGCAGCTGAGAGCTCGCAGCCAGCTTGTGTCAGGGTTATTTTTAGCGTAAAGCGGCTAAAGAGCGATAAGCCCTATTGTACTTGTTACGTGTTGTAGGCCATGTAGGCACATGTTGCTGAAGCGGAGACTGGAAAGGAATCCTTGCTCCACGACGAGGGTGCAAATGGAAGGACCAAGTGATGTCAAGGGGGAATCAGAATGGGTGTTCAGGGTGACAGAAAAGTGGGGAGAGAAAAGGAAAAGAATGCTCTTCAACCAAAAAGACGACTCCAAATGAATCAATATTGTACTTGAATACTAGCATTAGCAATGAATAGTGATTTAGGAAAGACACTGCCTCTGTGTGTGTGACTGTGTGTGTGTGGACTAGTAATAGTATGTTTACCAAACATGGCTTCCCACTCTAGGAATATAGTCAGCTTTTGTAATACCATTAAATTTTTGTGTGCATAAAACTTAATATACATTCAATCTGGCTTGCGTTCAAAATGTCCGATTGATTTTGTTATGAAGAGGACAAATGTCCTATTACTTCAGGGTGGTCCAGGACATTTGTCCTATAGATACTGCTAAGGATGTACAACCCTGCAACCAAATCAAAACACAAACCTGACAAATACAAATATTAAAAAAAAGGAATCAAGTATCACTATCAGTGCTCCTTCACATGAAAAAAAAAATCTTTGTGAAGTTTAAAAGAAAAGCAAGCTAATCTAAAAGATTTATAAAAGATACACTACTGATATTTAAATCTTTAATTTTCTGAACACTTAAATAAACCTTTGAACCTTTGTATCTCAATTCTGTTTCATTTGTGGCTTCTTTCTCAAAAACACGTAATGATCTGCATCAGATGCAAATGTATGAAAGCACAAGTATACATAGGATTTATTCAATCTAACCTTCTCGTGAAAGTTATCACTTTTTAAGTGCAATTTATGTTCGTTACAAATTTTACTTTGCTTTTCAGAAAGAAATCTTTTTAGGACACTAAAAATCATTTTCTAACAGAAAACACACAAATATGCAAATGCAATAAGAGATTTCAGCTACAAAGATATTCTGCAATTTATGTCTTCTTCCAACTGTGCTTATTGACAAATCGTACAAACATGAGACTGTCTGAAATCTTTAAGAGACTAAGCATTCTTTTTTTCTTTGGTATGTTAATTCATGTGTAGTAAAAATCAGACACTGAGGTGTGTAGGAAAAGCTCAGAAAAACTATTCTGAAAAAAAAAAAACACAACCAAACATGTATATATGGCTACTTTTTTTCTCAATTCTGCTTTGCTTCTTTTCATGAAGTTTGATAAGTGCATTTCGACAAAGTGTAGTTATTTCATTCATATGATGCTAGAAAAACGAATGAGAAATGGATCTGGCTGATTGTGATATGTTTTGTACAAATCTGGCAAATGTACAACAATTGAGATCACTTTGTATGGCAGAAATAGATCTCTGGAATGAATTTTTACCTTGTGGTCACTCTGTAATTGGCAGATCTACAGAGCAGCAGTAATCACATTTCAGAGTGCTTCAGTCAAGAAGGGAGCCGGCTGGGGATACAGGTGTATGTGTGTGTGGGGAGGAGGCGGGGGGAAGCAGGAGAGGAAGGCTGCCAGTGGCGGCGAGATAAAAACAAGGAGGTAGAATAGAAAGAAAAGTTGACCGCTACATACGCTTTCTGTGCCTATCATCAGGTGGTACTGGTAGTGGTGCGTTTCTATACTTTCTTCCTACCAAATCCACCTTGTGCTTTTCATTCGGATGTTGCATTTACATTTATGTATTTATCACACTGCAAATCAGCTAGGCTAACTGCCTCTCATGGTTTGTAATGTTATGACTGGCACAAAGTAGAAAAAAAGTATCTCACAGTTCATGAAATTATGTATACGTGCATTTAAATCTTTTTTTTTTATGGGGGGGGGGGGGGGGGGGGGGGGGGGGGGGGGGGGGAGGGGGAGGGGGGAAGAGGGGGTACGGGCAGTATTTTGCAGAAAATATATATTCAAATAAATCAAATGTAATGTGGTCATTCAGTCTACATAACAACATATTTCATTTCATTTCAGTTTTCAAACAAAAATGAATTTCAGTCCACTGCACAACTGACAATTGATGGACAGTTCACAACATTTTGATCATCTGCATTTATCTAGCTTTTTCGTAGAAGACTTTTTATCACCATTAAATTCTCCAACAACCAACTTTTTACAGTTGAAATGCCATGGCACGGTGTTTTGAAACTTGCTTCTGTCCAGTGTTTGTCACAACCTCAAACAGTTTACAAGTCACCAAATTTCAATTTGCAATTGTTGACACATAACTGCTTCAAGCATCAGGCACAGCTTTCCCTGTCTTCTATTCTGTATATGGTGGCCTAACTTTATTTCCAGTTCTTAAATTCTCTGTTAAATTCTCTGTTTTCCATTTGTGTAAATACACTATTTTTCTACTTTAAATTAGCTTGAAACAATCTGTATACATACAGACTTGTGACTTTTTCCACAGCATACTGTCACAACTAACATACTGAGAATGTGTGCTACTACTATGAAACTGAGTATGGTCATTATTTTATTTCCATGCAGTAAACACTGGTGTTGATCATATTCTGTTGAGCTTTGAAATGGTTGTTTATTTCACCTCACATGAACTGTGTCCATCTGATGGTGGACAAGGTTACCAGATGGACAAGGTTACACCAGTTTTCTTGTTCTACTCTAAAATTTTCAGTTTTAAACTATATTTTTTGTTGCAATAATCTCAACATGCTAAAACTAGTACAAAGATGAAACAGCTCTTGCACGTTTCTATTGACTGATTCAGTACATTACTTTCTCACTTTCACTTTGCCTCATATTACAATTCACAAAAAGTCAAATTAAGGGCAGTTCCAAAAAAATGCTCACTTGGAGCCAAAATTCAGAATTGATTTTAACTATTTTTATCGTAACACATTCAAAGTATAACCTCAGTAGTTTCAGATTTTACTGCGATTTTCATCTGGAGTGACTTCCCCTGACTGGCCGCCATATTGGTGTGACCTTGTGTTCAGCTGCATTAGGTGAGTGCTGGTCCATACTGAACTTATGTGTCTGTAGTTCTAATAAAAGTGGATTGTTCTGAAAGAAAGTTTTTTCCAATTGAAGAAGATACACTGAAAAAGTGAAATTGCTTAGAAACACTGCCTGTTTGTCTAAATTGCTATGTTATATATGGATTTCTGAAATTAAAAATTACTTCAGTGAAATGCCACGTCAGTTACATTTTTTTAACAAATGTTCCCATTCTGTACCAGTGGGTAGGGTGATTTTGTTTATATGGTTGGTTATCTTTGTACTCTTTTTAAGCTGTCCATAACAGGTTTTGAAAACTTAAAAAATCAAAGAGTGTTCAGAAAATGCATGTAACTGACGTGGCACCTATCTGTAACTGATGTGGCATGTAGCTGTTAATAACTATAAATGAACAACTGCTCTGCTCTGATCTCTTCTAAAAGTGATGCTGTCTTTCATGTCTTGATTCCTTGTTAATTGTCTGAATTTACAAGCTAATTGATAGTATTTAAATAAACACTGCCGTCTTCTACAGGTCGACAGTTAATTTGGCTTTTTTTACTTATTTGGTTGGTTGGTAGGTAGGTTGCTTAAAGAGGCCTCATAGTGTTCGACAATTCCATATTCGCTCAGCCACATCTGCTGTCTTAGCAAATACCTGACTGTGCACAAGCCCAGCACTCAAGTCAGGCCTTAACTGCATGCGGTGAATATGTGTCGTCCATACCAACGGGCCAAACTTGGCCTTCTGTTCCAAAAGTTGGTGATGGGATTTTAACATGTGCGCAAGATGTTATGCGTGCGTTTGGACATGGAACCTCGGTTTATAGTCTCATTCGAAGGACTGGTGGGGGGAATAGAGTCAGATCTAATGTTAACTCTGAGGGAAAAATCCCCCTACACCGAAACCCCCATTTGGAAATTCGAACCCGCATCTTTTGGGTCACGAGTCTGGCGCTCTACCAACTGAGCTATTCCAGCCCCACGGAACTTTACTAAATTGAAATAACTGCTCAGCCTCTATTATGATTATCAGTAAGTTGTTTAATACAAAGAACATTATGTATCAGTAACAATTCACCACTTTCTGTCAACAGAGTCTGTACCGTACTAAAAAGAAGCATGCCAGCTAAATCAGCAGCAGAGCGGATGAGGCTGTACCGACAACGGATGTCTGAAGAGAAGCGATTGACGGCAAAAGAAACAAAGAACAGCTGAAGAAATGCAGATCACAGTGGAGTGAAAACAAAAGGAAGGAGGAAAGTGTCAAAAGCACGAAAAGGAAATCTGATTATCGAGAAAAAGAAAAGTTAAAAGAGGCTTTGAAATCACCAGTGCTCATCAGTCCAGCAAAGGCTTTTGGTTCCAGGCAGTCTTTTAGCCGAGCGATGAATAGGCAAGATTATCTCTGCCGCATAGTCCACGGAAAAAGACAGCTATAGTTTGAAAACTCGCACTTGCAGTGGACTTCAGCATTGAAAACACCGACATCCCAACAAAACCCAAAATCACAAATGAAAAGCATAAAGCAGTGGCTTCCTTCTTCAACAGTGACAACATTTCATAGCAGCTGCCTGGTCGCAAAGACTATGTCACAGTTTTGAAAGATGGAGAAAAAACAAAAGTGCAAAAGAAAGTAATGCTCAGCACTGTCAATGAAGCATTTCAGGAATTCAAGCGAGAGAACCCTGATCTGAAAATTGGTAAGTCTACTTTTGCTGCACTGTGACCTAATTCATGTTGTTCCAATGTCAGACAAAGATCACAGTGTGTGCTGCTGCAAATTATATCATGAGAATTTTGAGCTACTGAGTCAGGGACTGAGGGCCACGATACGTGACCTACCAAATACCAAGGCTCTCATCCGTTTGACTGTTTGTGACCCAGATTCTGTGCAGTGTCATCTTGGCAACTGCAAAACCTGCTGCAACATTCAAAATGTAATATCAAGCCTCTTTGGTGACTATGATGAATATACCTGTTGCACCATTCTTCAGTGGAATGACAGAAACAAAAAAGAAAAGTTTGAAATGTCAATCTCAGGGGCAAAAGCAGAGTATTCAGTGACAGCGAGTCTGCTTCTGAAGATACAGATTCCAACCAGCCCATGAGTGATGAACCAGCAGCAGTGATATGAGTGAAGTTGATGAATGCTGCCCTGACATGATCACGAGCCAACACCAAGCAAGTGAAGTTGGTGAATGCTACCCCAATATGGATCATGAAGAAACATCAAGTGAACACATGTCTAAGTTTATTTCATGTCTTTCCAAAAGAAACTTCAGACTTCATGGGCAAATTCCAGTGATGGTAACTGGGCTTTTTTTTTTTTTTTGGGGGGGGAGGGCATTGAAAAGCCAGTTTGAGAGAACCCACCTTGCTGTGTTTGAGCCAGACGAACTACGAAAACAAATTTGTGACTACCTGGAATTTGATTTCTCGGCAGATGAAAAGCAGCAGCTTGAAGCTTTTTTTTTCTTTTACCAGACATGCAACTGGAGGATTATGTGTCTGCTCTTGGCAGAAATGGCACATATGTAGACCACATCACTGTGGAATACATGAGCAGAATGCTTTCAGGACAACCAATCACAATTGTCAGAGAACCTTTTGACATTGTCTTCGGAAATCCTGCTACCCAAAGACCAATGCTGTACTTGGGGTACATCAGCCGCATGCAGCACTACGTTTCTGTGGAGCCAGTACCTGACACTGACACAGGATCTTTTGGAGTTACCATAGAAGCTGAAAAAAACTATGCTGGGATTATGTTGACAGATTTTACATTGGGAGAGTGTTAGGCAGAACACAGAAACCTGGCTTTTTCAACATGAAATTCCTCCACCACCTCCAAAGGGGGAAAACTGTTCTTTTCATGGTCTAAAGACTGACGACTGTGATGAAGTGTTTCATCAGAACATTTTCTTTGGACCGCTCCAACTGCAGGGATGTGGAGAATACACAATCAATCACATTGCAGACATTCAGGGAACATTTGCAAGCTTGAAGTCACACAACTAAACAGACATGCCACGTCAGTTACACTTGGTGCCACGTCAGTTACGTTTAATTTTCTGTTTGTTTGAAAATCTACCCGAACAGTGTTACATTTTTAAGTTCAGTTAAAAGAAGGATGTGTATATTATTATATCCAGAAAAGAAACTGGAAAACTTTGGCATTTCATAGCTACCAAACTGCAATTATCCTCACTAAAATGTTAGTGAGCATCGCTGCCACGTCAGTTACATTTCTTAAAGTTCCAATAAGAAGTCTTTTTAAATTTTTTCCTGCAATCACCAAGATGGACCAGTAAAATGCCTTGTTATACACAGGTTTGTAACAATTAAAAGTTAGTGAAAGATTTTTTTTCTTAGTTATAAAGTTATTACATCATTCCAAATTGTCTGAATGCCACGTCAGTTACGTTGGAACTGCCCTTAATCTATTGCCACCCCATCTCTCTCTAAAAATTATCAGAAACAAAATCAGGTTTATGTTAATGATATTTCCAGCAATAAGCTTAAATGCGTAAAAGAGCCTTATCCTACTTCAGGTTGAATTTTGCACACCTAAATGTCCAATTTTAAATGTCACCTTTTGAGACTCTCATATCACTTACCTGCTCAGTGCAGGGGCCGTCATGATTTTTTCAGCATAGCTAAGAAAAGGCTCCAACGAAGGGCAGATTCCAACTGCTGGACATGGACAGGTCTGGCCAGCTGACCATAATTGTGCTCCAGAATCGAATCCATTGACACAGCTCCTGTGCCCTCTGCAGTGAATCAAAATAAATAAGCACTTCAGCAGTTTTAATCTACATTTCTTTTTAATTAAATCTAAGGCGACTAACATAAAACAGAATACCCCATTTCCTAGGACTAGGACTGAGTATAACCAAACAAAAAGGTCCCCAACAGGCATGTTCACAGTGAAAAGGTAGACTAGGAAACACATTCCCATGCCCAACAGGCATGTTCACAGTGAAAAGGTAGACTAGGAAACACATTCCCATGCTTTCCCTTCCAGATCACTGACACAAATATATTCAAAACAAAATTATATTCATCGTTCTGTTCAGACTGAGACAAAATTCAAACCAAAAATTCTGTTTCCACTGTCATTTCAACAAATGCATAACTCCATAGCATGAATTAAATTTGGCTGTATCAGTGTATGCTAGTAAACATACAACCTGTGGTATTTGGTAGCTCTGAAAAAAAAAACGATGCTTTTGATTTTATCATTAAGAACAGCTTCTTGCATGAAAAGACTGGTTTAGATTGGTCTAAGGAACTAAGATCAGGCTTACTAAGCTTTGGGCTCCAATTCCCAACCAACATGCTCTCTCTCTCTCTCTCTCTCTCTCTCTCTATGTCTGAACCTTTCTCTCTCTCACTCAAGCGAGATCTATGTCAGATGACACCCATGTAGGCGTTTCTAAATTGCATTGCCACATTCAGCAATGACCACACACCCTGTAAACCGGGCTAAAGAGGACACGTCTGCGGATGCACTGGTATGGATGAGTAAACACAGATGGAAATCAACAACTGATGTCTCTTTCAAGCAGAAACTGACATTTTGTTCATTTTGAATTTTGATGCAACTCTTCTAATCCTACTATATGTAGTTATGAATATATTCTCTCTTCACAGCATTCAATGGTAATTCATGATTGGACCACTTTTTGATTGGAATTCATTTTTTACATCTGCCTGGTCAGCTTAAAAACAAATACTATCCCTACCACTTCTTTCTGGTATTATATGACTGATATCATACATGCCGATACCAAAAAAATTTTTTTTACAGTTTTACAGATAACCAATAAACTTCACAGAAAATCATCAAAGCAATCCATTCTGATGAAGGATATTTTTGAGAGAGAGAGAGAGAGAGAGAGAGAGAGAGAGAGAGAGAGAGAGAGAGAGAGAGAGAGAGAGAAAGAGAGAGAGAGAGAAAAACTCAGAAAGAGAGGGAGAGAGTGAGAGAAACAGAGGGAGAGTTAGGGGAGCAGGGTGGTCAGATGGTGTTACCATGATGTGCCGAAGACCCCAACTCAGAGTCGACGACACCTATAATGGCACCTCGTGGTAATGAAGATTTTGGGAAATTTTTGGAATTTGTGAGGTTCAAACAATGCATCAAAAGCAAGTCTATGACCTAATAATATAAAGACAGTGGAAACATGTCACACAATCCTTTAGCCATAATCATATGGCTATTCTGCAGACTTAAAAAGAAAATATATCATATCACAGTACTTCAAAAAAGCTACAGCCAGGCCACTGACAACAAAAAATCTGCCGTGACCAAAAACTTTCAACACTTTTTGTTACCACAATCAGTTAAAACTAAAAACTAACCCATACTGAAATATATCTATTACTTCTACGATTTTAGCCCAACTTTGCTCTTATTCTTAGCGTCTCCCTTCCCTCCTCCTCCCTGGTGACAGATACACTCCCCCTCCCAGATATGAGAGAGAGAGAGAGAGAGAGAGAGAGAGAGAGAGAGAGAGAGAGAGAGAGAGAGAGAGAGAGAGAGAGAGAGAGAGAGAGAAGAGAGAAGAAAATGTGTTCACTCTTATTATAATCAGCATGTCATTTGTTAGAGAGATAGACTGACTGGGAAAATGTATTGGCTCTTACCGCAATGAACATGTTACCAGTTAGGTTGTTCCCATCCATCCCACCTCCCCTCTCTTATAATTGAATTCAAAAAGCAAAGAAACTAGGCCAAGCATCTTTCACCATGGTATTGGTAGGTTCCTTCCACTTAATAACCTGGAGGACTGCCCTCCCAACTGCATCTCCCTGCCCGACTACCTCTCTTCCCCATCCCTTCTGTATTTCTGTCTAAAATGAATGCATTAATCACACAATGGCCACTGAAACAGCTTACCTTCTGTGTGTGTGTGTGTGTGGTGTGTGTGTGTGTGTGTGTGTATTACTGTATCCATGTGTGTGTGTGTGTGTGTGTGTGTGTAAGTGTTGTGTGTTCGTATTACTGTATGTGTGTGTGTGTGTGTGCGTTTGTTGTGTGTGTGTGTTTTTCTGTGTGTGTGTGTGTGTGTGTGTGTGTGTGTGTGTGTGTGTGTGTGTGTGTGTGTGTGTTGCCGTGCGTGTGACATGCATGTACATAAACAGAAATATGTTCTCACTGATCCTGTAAAAAAGTTGAAAAGTCTGGAAGATGTCTGTGCCTACAACTTTCTGAGACAGACAGACACTGAGACATGGACACCGTCTAAGACAGAGAGACTGACAGACCAACAGAGCACCTGAGAAACAGAGAGGGCCTGTGTTGGTATTTCAACTTAACTTTGCCCAGTACATGTCCCCCACCCCACCTTCTCTCCCTCCTCTGCCCCGCCCTGCTCCCTGTTATGTGTCTTTACTCTCTATCCACAAAACTGCCCAAGGCTACAGCAATGATCAGTTTAACTGCAGAAATAGAGGCCTATTAGTAGGAAATGAAGAACACCCAAAGTTGCATGTTGACACGTGCTGCTACTTTGACAGCACCTCGTTAAGTTCCCTTCTAATTAAAAAAAATATATATATATAATATATATATAAATACAGGAGACATATTTCCCAAGATTTGCAACAGAAAATGGTTAAGAGAATGAATCATCAGATAATTTATGCTACATATGCTATTTACTCATTTTAGACAATTATTATCACTATAAGGTAATCAACTTATTGATAATCGACATGACTGGCAGATATAAAATTTATAAGAATAACTACAAGACTAATCACGATGTGAAACACTAATGAAAAGAACAAAAAAAGTACACAATTTTTTTTTGGGGTCTGAACATAAATCCATACTAAGTAACCTGGGTGGGATGACTTTAATGGCGGTGAGGAGGAGGTATGGTAGCACTTTGGTGCATTTTTTTCTGGTGCATTTTTTTCAATGTATAAGCACATTAATTGCTATTTATTGTGATGTTCAAACTTTAATTGGATCTGTTCAATTTGTGTTCCGATCCAATACTGTTGGGTAGGTACTAGTTGACTGAACTTAACTACCCTGATTCCTGGTGGGCTTTCCTCAGGAAGAAGACAAGGAAAACTTGTCAAATTTTTTTCAAGCCCCAAACGTTAGGCACACTCCCACGAACGTTAATCGATTAACGTCTCAGGGAGATCTGGACTGAAGTTAAATCAAGAAGATCTGGATTGTCGAAACGACAAATACAATTCAACAATATTACGGCTGAACGTTGCACTTTTCTTTATTATAGGCGTCTGCAACATACATGAAGATCAGCACGCAATAAATTTCTACGAGCCGCATTCTCATCGACTCATCTCCTTTACAATGAATCTGAGAGAGGAACCCACGTGTTCCGTTGTTTTCGAGGGCAACCAATGACAGTTTACATTTAGGAGATCTATAACGCACCTATGAATTTATACAACAATAATTTCCAATGAGTACAATCTCTTTATCAAGAAAAAATGTACAGAAAGTAAATCTCCGAATGTTATTCTGCAATGTGCACGACTTCCTCAACAGTCAGCGGTTACAACTACCTGAAAAAGAACTTGGAAACCGAGCTCCCGTCATCAAATTATCACCAGCCGCATCATTCGATGTTTCCAATGATGATTTGGACAATAATTCTTTAACACAATCACACAGCACGACAAACCTTTTGAAAATATCCAAGAAAAAGGGACCGGGTACGACCCCGAGCAAAGTCCTCTGCATAACCGTGGCCAATATGGCGAATCAAAAACTGCAACGAGCAATGGTTGGCAGCCGCAAGTAAAACGGACCTCATGATTCTCTTCTCGCGTCGCATGGGGTCTCCCGCCATTATTCGTAGGAATCACAAAACCAAAATGGTATATCAGAAAAGACACTTTTGACGCTTACATAAGATTGCGTTGTCACTAATTGATTATAATTTTATATGAAATTTTGGACTGTGAGATATGGTGTCACCAACAATTATATTTCAACTTTAGAGACATTTTCTCAACAAATATGGGAAGGAGGTTTATATTTATTTTTAGCACCAGACGCGAGTCGGCGATTGTCGGGCTTCTCCGTGTATGGCTTACGATCAGCTCCGGTATAACCCGATTCACTCGAGCATTTTATTTTTAAGGGTTAGTTTAAACGATTTGATACATCAGTAAATAATATATTTTATTGTAGATTTTTCGATATAATTTATGATATTAGTAAAACTACCCTTTTATTAATATTTGTAAACCCCGTTTACAATGAGCGCCATCTTGTAGCGTTCGTCCTACGAGTAGCCTACAACTTGACAAGGGCCTGTGTCTGAGGACAGAGTAACAAACAGGTAGGACGTGAGGTCCTAGGCAAGGAGTCACGCTATGTTATTTTCGTCTGTTCGAGCAGTTGATTTTGAGTAATGTCATATTAAACCTACTTCTTTCAGGGTTTAAGAAAGCATACCAGTTTTGGGGAAAATGTCATTGAGTCACAGATCAGTAGCATTTCACATGGTGCCGGTTCACTTCATGCTTGGTTATAATCCTAGTTTCAGGGAATACTGATCATCTCACCAGTGAACAAGTGTGCATGTAACAGCTGTACTCATTATTTAGTGTATAGATTGGTTGTGAAGATCTTTGGGATAGACGATGTCGGTATGGTCATTAGTCACGCCGAATGTTCTATCCAGTGGCATTGCCTTGATTGTAAAATCATTCAGGGACCTGGTTTGGGAGCAAGACAGGCAAAGTCCTAGTTCAGAAGCCCCCTGAGGATTTTTTTCACTAGTCCTAAAGGGGGGGCTGCTCTGTACAGTCCCTCTGTGTTTAAACCAGACGATAATCTCCCTGGTAACTTGAGTAGGCCTACATGTGTATACACTATAGGCCTACTGTAAGCTGTTTCTAACAACTATCATACCACAACCGCCCTTAAGCAACCCCCAACCCCTACTGTGGTGGATGGGATATATGTTTTCCTGGTAGTGATACGGTACACGCTTTTGTTTTACAGCCTCTCATTCTGGGTTCTCCCAAGATCAACATGCTGTGGTTCCCCATTGCAGCACCAGGTCCCCCTTCAGCCATGGCGCTCCTGTAGAGTCAAAACTCTTTATCCTAGCACATGACCCATGCTACATGGGTAGTACTAGTAGGATATATGGCTGTCACGGAAGCCCTTACTCCCAACAGTTGTGCTACCACCTCACCCCACCCACGCCTTCAGGAGAAATCGCCCAGGCTCTCCAAAACCTGTTTTGTTGCTTTGGTGGGGGGGGGGGGGGGGGGGGGGGGGGGGGGGGGGGGGGGGGGGATATGTAGCTCTGCTCCAGGCTCACAGATTTGGACAAGTTACCATGATGCCCAAGATGATGTGATAGGGAGAATTTGGCCCCAGCATCTGCCTTCTGGAAGGACCGAGTTAATCTGTCCTCATAGGCTGTTGTCCCTGGACTGGGACCAGTGATTTAGCTTAGTATCATAGATCTACAGGTTGCTGTTCTGAAGCCACAGCAGAATATGCAGTAGAAAATCTGAATTTTTCTCGTTATCCACCAAAGTGAATCAGTCCATCGAAAATTAAATTCATTGACAGAATGTTGAAGTAGCAGCATTGATTATACTGCATTGTTGTTGAAATCCCTACCCACATATCCAGTGGTGGCTGGACCCAGAGGCAGACGGATGGGCACACAGACGCATTCACCCTACACAAATACATGCACTCTCTCTCTGTCTCTCTCTTTCTTTCTCTCGCCCCCCCCCCCCCCCCCCCCCCCCCCCCCCCCCCCCCCCCCCCCCCCCCCCCCCCCCCCCCCCCGTCACTTGCATGGTAGTCTGCACCAAAGAAGCAAAACTTTATAGTGGATCTTGCAGTAGTAAAAGGATGGTGAGCTCAACTGGACAGCAGGTCTTACAGACTGAGGCTTATGTGGGTTATAGGACTCGGATCTTGCAGTAGTAAAAGGATGGTGAGCTCAACTGGACAGCAGGTCATACAGACTGAGGCTTATGTGGGTTATAGGACTCTTTAATTTTTCATCCAGAAGTTGCTATTGTGTGTTTGTACACAGCATTTTGTTTTCCAATACTGGGAGCAATGAACGGCGTCCTCAAGAGGTATGACTTTTCCACCTGGGAAAAACGCTTTGACAGCCCTGAAAGCTGCTCCATCTGGCATCTTTCCAAGGACAGCCTGAAGTGGAGGAGGGATTTGGGGGTGGTGGAAGGCATTTGGTTGTATATTTTTAACGATCACCTGGCGTTCTGGGTGGCAGGTATGTCCCCATCAGACCATTTCCTATTGCTTGTCAGGCTGCATTCGCCATGGCAACAGATCTGTTTGCCTTCATTACCTTAGTTGAATTGGACCACCTCACCTGGCATGTCCTAGAGTTTGTTTACTCTGTGGGTCATACAGCAAGGTTCGTACGGTCCTTTCAGGTGCTTTAAAGTGCTGTGAAATTGGGTTTTATTTTAAAGGCCTTTAAAGTACTTTATATCAGCTAGGCAGTCCTTTGAAACAGTCAAAGTCCTTTTAAAATTGTTTTCGGTTAGTTTAAATCCTTTAATTGAGCCAAAAGGCTACACAAAATCAACTACAACACATTAAAAAGCAAACCGAATTTAAAATTCCGTTGTCTTCGTTGATTTTGTCAGTAGCAGACGATATATTATCAGTCTAACAGTCACAGTTTTCCTGGAAATCGGCAGATCCCGTACGCGAGATTTAACGCGAGACTTAACATGCGCCATCTTGTTCGCGGCACCAAAGTTTCTATTTGTCTCAGAAAAACAACAGAAAAATGCCTGGGAAGTGCTCCTTTCAAGATCGGTGGTTGCGTGAGGACAGCTACAAAGACTCAGACTGGGTGCGGAAAGTTATTGACAACAAACATGTGGCTCGTTGTGCTTTCTGTGAGAAAACCCTCAACATAATGTCAATGGGGGAATCCGTCTTGAAGCAACATGCCAAGACTGAACTGCACAAGAGAGCTGAGAGAAAGCGCCGGGCAGATACCAGATGCACTGTGACCGATTTTTTCACCAGCAGCAGTGGAACAGCGAGTGAAACTCGTCAATCGCCAGCTTCTCGCCCTGTGCCTTCAACGTCTGCCAGTAAAGGATACCAGCAGCAGTGTTGGTTCTTCTCACAAGTCCCACCATGCGACTCGAGTTGTGTTGGTGATGCCTCCTCCTATGTTCCTCTCCCTCTACCCATATTTTGTGACTTAATCAAAATGTACTGTGAATCACCCAGCTGTAGCTTATTTTCTTGGGGCCCACTTACTGACATATTTCATGGTATCAAGACTGTTGTGCAAGACTTGTGCAGTGAAAGTCCAGGATTGGGTGTTACCCTCATTTAGGAAGAAAGGTATGTTATTGCTTTCTCAGTTATAACTTGGTTAAATTTTGTCCTTTGAAAAAAAATTATGGTCCTTTAAAGGTCCTTTTAAGGTCCTTTTTTTGCAGTCATGTCAAACAGTGGGAACCATGTACAGGCATGGCCAGAGGGAAATGATGTCAGACAAGATGTCCAGGATGCCCAGAATGGTCCTTTTTCAGACTGTCTTGAAGGTGGTTTCTAAGTAAATCTCAGGACACTAACCATTGCAGCTAAGAACTCTTCCAGGGTCCATTTGGCATTGCAGGCCAAACGTAATGTTGCCCTCCACCAGCTCCAGAGGTCCATTTTTCCCTTGACCAGCTGTCAGCCGTAAGGATGACCCCAAACCAGCATCAGATCTTCATTTGGGATTATGCTGCACACTGCATAACGCTTCTACTGTTCTCTGCCCTTGTAGACCTTTCTCTTGTCTGTCCACATATACTTTTTAAAATTTTCAGATTTTTTCCCCAGATCAAATATGTTGACATGCCAGCTTGTTTGTTTTACTCTTAATCAGGTGATGAGATAGTGACGGTACTAAACATTGACCAGAGTGTCATCAGCTGTCCTCTCTGCTGAATGTATGTGCGCGCATACATATATTATATATATTGCTGAGTGTATGCATGCACTTATCATATATATATATATATATATTTTTTTTTTGAGAAGCATTTTTTTATTTTTTCCCATTCACCCACTCAAGCGCATACTGTTAGTTAGGCAGTATTATCTGCCACTGCTGATATGAATGCTTATCTCCCCTATTTCTTCAATCTAAGACGTTAAGAGCAAGCTTTGTTTATGATTCAATATATATTATATATATATATATATACATACATACATTACACAGCTTTTTTCTTTTTAATTGGGCAAGTCCTTGTCAACAGCACAACCAACACCCATGCTGAAATCTACATGAACGGACAACAGCTTGAAGTGGGCGCTTTCAAATACCTTGGCGCCACTCTCACCAAAGACGGTCGCTCTACAACAGAAATCAAGACCAGACTAGCGATCGCAACAGCAGCAATGGCAAAGCTAAACAAGATCTGAAAGAGCAGGGAGATCAGCTTTCCTACAAAGATGAAGCTGTACAAGTCCCTGGTGCTGTCCATCCTGCTGTATGGCTGCAAAAGCTGGACCATGACAGCAGAGACCACCAAGAGAATCCAGACATTTGAAACTAAATGCTTCAGGCGCTTGCTCGGATCTCTTGGCAAGACCGGAAGACAAACGACCTTGTGAGGAGCCAAATAACATCACTTGCAGGCCCCCAAGAACCCCTCTTGGCAACAGTCAAGAAGAGGAAGCTGTCGTGGTTCGGGCATGTCATACGCCACAATTCACTGCCCAAAACAGTCATTCAGGGCACGCTGGAAGGCGGCAGACGAAGGGGACGACAAGCCAAATGCTGGATGGACAACATCAAAGAATGGACAGGATGGATGGCCCTACGCTGATGCGACAGCAGAGGACAGGGCCGGATGGCGGTGCCTGGCTTCGAGAGTGTCTCTCATCTCTCCTCTACGCCCATCATGGGCAAGAGAATGATGATGATGATGATGATGATGAATGGGCAAGTTGGAAACCAAGGAGAATGCTAGGTACTTTCAGCAGTCCAGTTTTACCTGTTATGAACATTCTATAACTTGGTTTTTGTTTCCTTTTCAGGGTACAATATTTTTTCATGATCTGGCTTATTCAGGACAGGGAACGGAATATTTAAGTTTTATTATTACAGGCATTCGTTTTTGGGTTTTTTTCTTGTATGTTTGTATTGAAAGCCACTGTCACGTGAAAAAATGGGTCACATGATAAAACAAGTACTTGCCACAAAACAAAAGTGAAAATAGCAACAGTTGGTTGTTTATACTCCTATCAACTTTGAGTACTTTGAGTTTCAAATCCAAGAAACATCGTGAGTTGAGTTAATCATGAGAAATATAATTCATTTAATCAGATTTGTAATATTGTTGTGTGTTCTTGACTGACTGGCTGGCTGCACATTCTATTACTTGAGAATGATTACAGATATCATTACAATGGGTATGGTTTTCCGTTTGTTTCTACTTGTCACAAATCCTTCATTCAGTCCCGATAATGTCTCAGCATGCACCATTTGCTTGCAGATTTAACAAAATTTTATGAAAAAGCATACTCTTGGACCCACCTGGGATTTATTTACAGTTTCCTTTGTGAGTTTGAATGATTCATTAAAGTCATCCACTGACCCAGGACCTCTTTTCAGCAACAAAAAATGTTCTTGAAATGTGGGTTTAAGGGCTTGGAATTAAACAATATTCCGTATACATAGCTTTCAGACTGAGGGTACTTGGGACTGTCTGATAAAAAAAAAAAAAAGGTCTGGATTCTTTGGTGAAATTTGAGAGTTCCTACCACCAAATTAAACATTTGAAATTCTTAGTTATATAATTTTATTAGTACTAGTAGCAGTGCTACATGAAAGTATTTTTTAAAGAGTTGGCTTATATATTTTTTGTACACATTGGGTTTTTGAGTAAAACGCAGTTTACATTTTCCAGATCTAATAAGTAGTTCCTGAGGTTTTCACAGTTCCCGTCAACTTTAACATTTAAGGCCTCGGCCAAATCTGATTGAAGAAAGTTTACAGTTCTTTAATTAATTTGCAGGGTAGAAATGGAAAGCCTCTGGTAATATCTTGCTGGCAATGAGCCCAAGAAGTAAAGTGTACCTGACTTCCTCACAGCCTTGTCATACTCATGGGCTAGTAGGTAATCCACTGGCTGGTTGTTAAGTAGGTTCTTGGTCATGGTTCATTGGCTGGTGAGAAGATGCTGCATTATGGCTATTTGGGTGGTGAGGAAGTGATGGGACTAGCTCTGAGACAGGGGCATTAATGTACTTGGACCCGGAACCCCTCTCCACGTCCCCTCGACCTCATCTCTCCAACTCCTCACAAACAAAACAATACTGTGGGGTTTTGTTTTGTTTTGTTTTTTGAAAGGCATCAAGAAGAATTCTATTTATGCGTTTTTTCTTCTCATACAATTGAAATACTGAAACTTGGCATACTTTTTTTTATTTATGTTGCAGAATGGGCACCAGAGTGTACATTGGTCGGTTGCCATACCAAGCAAGGGAAAAGGATGTGGAGCGATTTTTCCGCGGATATGGAAGGATCAATGACATTATGTTGAAAAATGGATATGGATTTGTAGTAAGTATGATCAGAACTGCTCGTTTTAATTTTCAAGGAAGTTTCTTACATGCAGCTAAAAGTTGTTCATCGATTCAAAATGTTTTAAAATGTTGAGGAAAGTTACATATTTAACACCTTCAACTGTGGTGGATCGGAGGAAAGTGTTTTTGCATGATGCACTGCTCAGAGCTGTAATGCGTACAGGAGAAAATCTTTGAGTCGCAGTAAAGTTTGGTATGTTTTAATTATGTACAGGACTTACAGTGCATCAGATAGGAATTCTCTGTGTCTGAGGTCCACATTTGTTGTAAGAATTATCACTGTTTTATTGTTGCTAAGATTTGGAGTTGAGCAAAATCTTGGGTTCCCAGAGTGTTGACATTGATTAGAAGAATCTGGAAATTCTACAAAATTTCAAGGTACGTAAATACTACTGGTTTTCATGATCATTGAAAAGTTAGATCTCAAACTTGAAAATCTTATATGGTATCACAGATAGCGTCAGAGCAACAAGTTCTGTTCTTCGGATAACAAACTGGATTCACATTTCAGTGAAAACACCAGATAAATCTTTGCTTTATATTTATTACTAATATTAGAGTATTTACCATTAATTTAATGATTACTGAAGGGCATAACAAGTAATTGAACAATGTATATTGTGATTGACCTTGGTGAGTACTGCTACTTGGGGCAGTTTTTGGACATGATGATTTATATCTACTTAACTATTAAAAAAAATGTATTTATCAGCCATGAATGTCTTTATCAGCCATGTTCTTATTTACATTTGTCACATTTTTGCTTCATACTTAAATAAATTTGAGACTTTGAAAACAGGTAGCAAAGGTGAGATACATGGTTAGAACTGATCAGTAGAGGTTGACTTGATGAAAATGGTGGCTTAAAACCCATCATTTTCTTGATTATCACACACAAAAATAAATGTAAAATGGAATGAAAAAGGCTTTGTTGAATTTTAAGTTTTTTTAATGTAATTATTTGTGGACAACCCTGTAAAGGAAATTTTCAAAAAGATTTAAAATCGAAGGTTTTGTCTTTAAGTTTAACTGTTCTCATGCCAAGTATTTTAGTACTGTTTCTATACATGGAAACCAAGTATTTTTTTTTACTCAAAATTTTATCATTTATATTACCTTAAAAAAAATTCCAGAAAATACAATTCTGATTGAATTGCCATGAGATTTGGTGAAATTATGCAGAAATGCATGTTAATTGCTTCTGATATTAATTTCAACTGCATAATGTTGTGTCTTTGGTGGTCATGATGTTGCTGTTGTAGATAGTGGTGATTGTTGGATAACA
The DNA here is from genome assembly GCA_018398815.1 of Conus ventricosus. Classification (NCBI taxonomy): domain Eukaryota; kingdom Metazoa; phylum Mollusca; class Gastropoda; order Neogastropoda; family Conidae; genus Conus; species Conus ventricosus. Next base: position 109,374,435 of record CM031598.1, read on the forward strand.
TAAAACTCTCGGGTCGCCTGTCACTTCATCATCCTCTTCTTCGGAATCAGAATCGATCAGTTCAGCCACATGTTCTTCTTTCAGCACTCTTCTCTTTGTCGCCTCGAGGTATTCCTCCGAAGAGTTCAGCTAGAAACGTTTCGCTCACCTTCACGGGAACTGCTAAAAAAAAAAAATTAAATCCCCACTGAATTGATGTTTTGCCACTTGAAATTGCAGACAAAGGAAGGAGCCATGTTCGGTTCAAGTGCGCTTGCGCTAGGCTGTCCTGGGAAAGTGACAACGACTTGGTATGTGCCATGTGTTTTTCGGCGGTGGCTACCGCCTTTGGCTCTCAAGTATAGGAAACGTCCTCGGCGATAGCTACCGCTGGTGGTATGAGAAGAGTTAAATGGAGCGAGGCGTGAACAAGTTCATGGCAGGTTTGGGGGGGGTTTTGTTGTTTTTTTTTACACTGCAACCTGAGACTACTTTTTCAACAACTGTTTCGGCTGATTTGACACTTTTTTCCCACAGGAATTTGAAGATTACAGAGACGCGGATGACGCTGTATATGAGCTGAATGGCAAAGATCTGTGTGGTGAAAGGTATGTTCTGTGATGTTCTGTATGCCTTGGTACCTGCTATTTTGATTTTTTTTTTTACATCTGAATCGGGGGCTACCATTTCTCAGGGAATTTGTGTCTTTGAGAGAAAGGTAAAATTGAGTGGAAAGAACCATTTGAGCAAGAAATAAACTCAGGATAGAAGGAACAACGGTGGAATCTGGAGAGCACTGGCGCTTATGGTGTGCTATCAGTGAATTTAACATGGCAAGATAAATGCAAACTCTTTTGCGACAGCTGGCAATCACCATTTTGTTTTTCTCGTTGATGGCTAAACAATGTCATGCTCTTAATACTATCCAGCCGAGAGCGGCACGACGGCACGATTCCCTGCTGCCGCACGCTCGCGCACGGCGCTCATTCCCTGCCGACGCACAGATTTGGCCACTTTTTAATTTATTTTTACGGTAGCTCTACAACAACTGACGGTCTTGTGTTAGGTGTCACAGGAAAGAACAAACACTCAACTAATCGAACATAGTAATTTCAAATCATTTACTTTCAATGTGTACACACAACTGTGCATTGAAAAACATGTCTGAAAAGTAGAAAAAATGCTTTGTTTGCATACTATTCCGTTCTTTTACAACACCAAATCGGAAGATGAAGGGATGGCTGCATCTTCAAACAATTCACTTTCCTGTTCTCTTTCAAAGTTTTCTATCTCTCTATCACTCCCCTCATCACCAGATCCACTTTGTGATACGATTTCAAGCGCTTCATTGAGCGAGAAATTGCTACTACCCCTTTGCCTGACCGACATTTTTTCTGGCACAGGAAATACGCGCCGCGTGGCGGTGCCGCCAGTTTCTTTGTTTCAAAGCTCCAGGGGTCAGCCAAGTTCACAATAGGCCACTGAAAGTATGGTCTACAACTCGTTCCAACATCCCCAAGACTAGTTACAGAGCTTATTTCCCTTGGACCATTTCATGGAAAGTGTAGGAATTTTTTATGTTCCCGTCGTCTGATTGTGGACGACACGGCAGAATGTACTGCTGTCTGTCCGTCATCCGGACTTGGCCTCAAGGGAGAGAAATCCTGTCGTCAACTTTTGGACGACTCGGCTGGTAAAGGTTAAGTTAGTTGCAAAGATAATGTGTCTGCCAGGGGAAATCTAAACAAATCTGGAAAAGTTTTAAGTATTACATCTGCCAAACATGAACAAATGAATCACAAGACAAATATGACGCGTTTAGCAAGAAAAATAACTCTCAGGACAACTTAGATGAAGAAAAGCAATCTCTTACCTCGTCAAATTCAGCGCAAGATGGGTGTTGCTCTAATAGCGTGTTAGTAAGATGCTGCAAATGGAGTCCTGCCACCTGCTCCAGTTTTGCTGGAGAACTTTCATTATTTTTGTCTGAGGTTCATGCTCCTCTTGTAACATTAAGTGCCAGTATTTGAAGAGTAGTCAAATAAATGTTATGTTCATATGTATGAATAGAGATATATGTATATTTAAAGATATTTTTTGTTTTTCTAACAAAACCATGATCTCTGTGTGGTATTAGGTTAATCAAGCAAAAGTCAGTCATAACTGACTGTGCAGGATTATATCACAGGTTAAGTATGCAGATAATCATCCCCTAATTTTCATTAGTTGGCATACTTCAATCAAAATGTTTTCTTGGAAAGACGAGTGCAAAGAGAAGAAGAAAGATTGCACACACACACAAAGAAGCAGAGCAAACATCTCCTTACACTCTGTGGGCACATATGCTTTAGGCAAACACGTGAAGAAGAACCAACTCGACCATGCAAAAACTGTGGAGTCAATGCCAAAAATGTATTTTGTGAAGACTGTCAGAAATGCTGTCACACAATCTGAACAACTGCTCATTACGTTCATGATCGAACACACGAATGAAAATCTGCCGTTGTTGTCGCTTTAAAATGAATTTGTAACTTGTAAGCAACCAATCAAGAGTTGAATTTCTATGCACTTGAAATATCAGTCGGTTGTATGTTCACATAGCCTTGACCATTAAATTTGACATAGCATTTTATACTCTTTGTTGCTCTTTTTCCTTAGAGTATTTATTCATATGTTTAAAAAGATCAGATAGTTAAAATTGAAGTTGGTCTCGGTGCTTTATTCTGTTTTGTGATGGGGAGTTCATTTTCATGCTGATAAACTGTTGCAGAGTCATCATTGAACATGCTCGAGGAACATCTCGAGGAGGCGGTGGTAGCTACTATGGTGGTGGTGGTGGTGGAGGAGGAGGAGGAGGAGGAGGATCTTCCCGGAGATCTGGCTGGGTCGACAAGTAGGTTGCTTGAGATGCTGAAGATTAACATCTTTGACCTTCAAGCTAATTTTTCTTAAAATACAACAGTGATGAACTATGATACACCATTTTTCAATTTTGATGTTCTATCAGGTTATAGTTTTCTGTGAGTGAAAACTTCCACTGAATGTCTCAAAAGACACATGTTCATGTATTCAGGGGTGTGGTATGCATGTACAAGAAGAAAAACAAATGTGCTGTGATCTGATCCTTCAGGTTAATAGTTCTCGTTTATTATTTTCCTGTTGATGTCATCGTTCTTCTTTTTAAATAATCATTCTTTTCCATTTAAGCATCATCAGATATGAGAATTGAGTAGTTATTTCCATAAAAGTTGATGAATGTTTTTATACCCCTGTTGGATATCAGTAGAGATAGGATGTTGACTGTATGAAATTGGCAGGGTACTGTTTTATTGCTTTTATTCCTTTTCTTTATCTTGTGTCACTTTCCTCCCTACCCTCAATCTAAATTTTATGAGGGTGGTGGTGTTTTTCCCTGTTCATCCTATAACAAAGATTTCACCAGCTTTTATGTATGTATGTGCATGTTTTAAGTATTAGAAGATGTTACTAGAATATTGTAGCAAATTGCATCAAAATTGTTAAGTGTTAAAATGATTTCAGAATGTTATTACAGTCTTGGTAAGTTGCTCTTTTAGATGGGCAGGGTTGTGTTTTGTTACATATTGCCGTTTTTTCTTCTGCTGTCCCTTTCCCTCGGCCCACAAAGTGCTTCCCCATGCCCCTCTTCCCCCACCTCTCTTTCTGTCTGTACCTCTTACTGTCTCTGATTTCTTCCCTTTACTCCTTATCGACCTTTCTGTTAATGGATATGCACATACTTTTGTTCACAAGTGTGGTGGTGGTGATGTGTGTGTGTGCCTACTCCTGTTCCCACTTCTTCACCAGTCCAGTGCCCCCCCTCCCGGTATAGTTATGCCTATAATTGTATAATTGGTTTATAGTGGATTAAATGCTTTCCCTCAACCCCAGTCAATCCTTTTGTTTTTAGACTTGTGCATACTTTTGATTACAAATGTTTTTATTTGTGCAGACAATTAATGAGAGTGTTCTACAGGGTGCCCAGGTCCTGTAAATTTTATTTGCCATTTGGATAATAGAATTAATTATTCTACTTTATTACTAGGTGCACGGTTTGAATTTGATTTGAAAGACCCGTCACTGGAGTTGATGTTTACATATCAGTTTGTAAGCTGAAATTAGAGCATGTCAGTTAAAAAGAAAAAGAAAAAAAATATTATGCTGATAAGGCTGAAGTTAACCTTTGGGAAATTTTACCGGTTTAACTGATATCGTAAGTTACTCAGAAAAGAAATAAAACCTTTTTTTAAATCTCAACTTTTAAATATTTAACCAGCCATTCTTGTAAAGGACACGCTGTTTATCATAGACATATATCATAGACGTGTCATCAGAATGATACAGCCAGAAACATGTTGAGCCATTGAGAACAAAGTTTATGCTGGTTGCCTGTCCCAAACTCTGAAATGCCTATTGCAGATGATTTTTTCTTTGGAATTGAGCATGCACTCTTAAGAAGATCGTTGATTATTGTAGGACAGGTCTTGAGTGTGGTAAGTATAGAAACTATATCACAGTGAAAACGCTGTTTATAGTTACAACTTCACATCTCTCTCTCTCTTCCTTTTTTCTTTTTTTGTTTCTAATCATATTACGTTACAGTTTGCGCACGGTTTCATCTAAAATCGTGTCTAAAATACAGTTTGGTAATTAGCAGGAATCGGTTCAATAAATTTGTTCTGTGTAGATGATGAAAAAGAGATGTCGTGGCAGCAGTGCAGCAACAGTACCTGTGAGTCGCAGTATTGAATGTAACTGATTTTTTCTCCTTTTAAAAGCTGCTGAAGGGGGAGGGAATGCGTCTCAAAACTGATAAAATCGAATTCAAATCCTGCATCGAGATACAAATAGGCTCTAAAGGCAAAGATAAGTGAAAACAAAGATAAGGAGGGGGGGGGGGGGGGGGGGGGGGGGGGGGGGTCAGAATACTGATTTTCTGGACCAGCCATATCTGGACAGTAATATAGATGTCGGACCTTTGGATGAAACATCATAGATCAGTTTCAGTCCTCTAAAGAAAATGAGGGTGGAAAGCAAAACTTCGGGAAAGTGTAATTGAGGAATGATTTTTGCTTTTTCTTGTATTTTTTGCTTTAAAAAGAAGTTTAAAAAAAGAAAGGAACAACAGCAAAAGCTCATATTAGCTGAAATTAGCTCATGGCAATTTACGAGTCGCTGGGCCCCCTGTTACATTTCAGGTATGGACCTCCAACTCGGACCGATTATCGTTTGATTGTGGAGAACCTCTCATCCCGTGTGAGTTGGCAGGTACGTACTTATTCCATGTGCAAAACAAATGTTTATTGATATTGATGAAAGATGTTATTGTATGATCCTGTGCAGTTCACAAAAGTTTGTCAAATGTTTACTGTCAAGCAGAATCTCTCTCTCTCTCTCTCTCATTTATTTCTCTCTCTCTCTCTACTTCCTTTCATCCTGCTCTAACTCCCATCACTGCTACTCTCCACAGTCACCTTCACTGTCCATAGTTCTTATATCGTCTTGTTATTGATGACTCCCCCATCCCTTGTTTGCATTACTTCCTGTCATTGAAGACTGATCTAGCTTATATTTGAAGGTGAGCTGCTGGAATTTTGTTGACATGTAATTAATCAAGTGTGCATGTATCGGAATCAAAAATTACTCGCACCCATAGACCTGACTTGCCAACTGCTACATTTTGCTATGGCTATATTGTGACCAGAGACGTGTTGCTACATTCTTAAAAAAACAACAAAAAAGAAAAAGAAAAGCTGATCTCTAAACCTAGCTAATTATTTTTGTTGTTGTAGCTGTCCTTTTTTATGATATAATATCTTGTGCCCAGTGCACACCTACACATGTAAGATGGAGGTTATGCATTAAAAACCAGATTAAGGAAGAATGAACTTCATTAGCTTGGTGTTTTAATCCACAAGTAGATGCTGTTGTTTGAAGGCTGACCAGGTGTTCATCAAAGCAAAGCAATAATTTTTTAAAAAATAAATTGCCGTCATGTTGTATCGGTATTTGCTAGTAAATTGAAAACCCACGGCTGTTCAGAGCAAGTTACTTAGTTTTGAGTCGCAGGGGAGTTTACAGCTGCAGAGACCAAGCTGTGAATGCAGGTGAGGGAAAAGGGGTGTTTTCTGCAGGCCGCTCCCCACCAGCCAGCTAACCGCACTGTATTCGGCCATCTGAATGTCATCTGTGCATAGCTGGTCTGGCAGCAATGCGTTCGGCAAGGTTGAGCGGCCATTACAAATGGGGCTGTAGGTTTGATAATTAGTTATTGTCATGAAAAATGTAATCAGGGCTTAAAATCTCCTCGGATCGAGAAATTCCTCGGGAAGCCAAAAAATTCCTCGGGGAAAAAAAATCGATTTCCTCGGGGGAAAGAAACCGATCTAAAACGCCCCAAACGCGTCCGCATTCGCATATGGTTCTGATTCGTATTCGGTTCAAAGTCGCAAACAGCCATTTCGCACTGGTAGCTTTAGGCGCCTAATCTATCAAGATGGCGACTGTGAGAATCATCGAACGTGGAGAGAAGTTTGACGAAAGCGGGATCAAAAACAAATGGAGGTGGGAGTGGACTTTAAAGTCCGTGAAAGTGAGGTCAGATCCCGATGAATTCGAGCGGATCGGTCAACATATTCGAAAGGTTGACGTGCCAGGCAGTGCAAGATGTGTACTGTGCACCACAGACATCGTCTACACTTTCCGCGGGATCGTCGCACTGAAAGAGCATCTTGTCACAAAGAGACACCTGATGGTCTTTTTTATGCTCTTTTCACATGAAATGTGTTGATATAAATATCATTTTAGATTTAGATGTTTAAGACCTTTGTCTTGTCTTTGACAGTGGATTGAATATCTGTATGGATGTACCTTTTCTGCATTAAATCTTGCACTTTTTCTGTGCAATTTTTTTCCCAAAAATAGGGCTCAGAATGAGCCAGAGTGCACAGATTTTGTTCTAGATTTTCAAATCTTCTGGGGGGGCATGCCCCCAGACCCCCCTAGCAGGGCGTGCCTGCTTCGCAGGCACGCATTCGTGGCTTCGCCACTTCAGAAATTTTCCTCTGATTTTTGGATAGACCATTTTAAGCCCTGTGTAATTATATCTGCACTATTGAGATGACTGAATTGGCGAATTCCCAACAATTCTTTTAATACCAAACTCGACTGGGTTTATTTTCTTGTAGATAACATAGATGCCGCATGAAAGCTTGTACGCAAGTGGTCAGGCAATATTAGAACAATGACAACAAACACAATATTGTGCAAAAATGACGTCATCACTTTCTGGGAAGTTAATTTTCCATAGTTAAGTAGTACACAAGTTTGATACATGCCTCTGCTCAGACTACAGCAACAAAAATATTGGATTACAAATGTGTAAAGCCTTGTTTGTTTGCCCTTTCACTGTCTCAATAAGGACGGAAATGTAAAGCTGTGAACCATATGGCAGTCGTTTATATTGACAAAAATCCTTGTATATTTTGAATCATGAATCAAAATTGGTCAGAAGATAGTTACCACTGACTTGGTCTTAAAATCAAAGTGCATAAATTTTTTAATGTTTTATTATTATTGATGGGTATTTGAGTGGTCCGTGTAAATTTTACACTGTGCCAATCATACCAGAAGACAGAACCATATGTGAAAACATATGTGCTAAAGGATTTAATCAAAACTGCTGTCACAGGATTGGACAGTTTTCAACTTTATGATTTAGAATTTAGTTTTCCATCATCCGGTTTATATATATGTGCAAAAGCACAATTCAGAAATGTCAGGTTGTTGTGATAAGAAGAGTTGTTTATCAAGGATTATAACCAAATCAGACATGGTCATTGATCCTTATCACACACAAAAATTGTAAAATTTTTGTTTTCATATATTTGTGTTTTTGTTTGAGGTTAGGTCATAATAGTGATGCTTTATTCACCTACATTTGCTTCATATTGTCATCGACTTGCAGTTTACAGCCTCCAAAGCAGGCATTTCTGTGAACTACAGATTTGTTCGTTTTCTGTTGATTTCTTTGAGATGTGCAGGTCTGTGTACCTCAACAGTTCATTGTACTAATTGTATGAGCTCTAAACATATATGTATGTTACTGAACGTTCAGCACTTCATTGCTGGGCATAGTGATGAATGCAGTTTCGGTCACATTTCAGCTTTGTTGTAAGCATTTTGTTCAGTTACTGGACACGTGGAGGGCAGAGTGATGGAATGGAATGCCTTTGTTTTCATCTTGGTTCAGTCTACAGAATGTTTGAATTGGTTACGTCCCCCATCTCTGCCCTCTCCGTCTGTCTGTCTATTTCTCTCTCTGTGTTTAAACTGTTCTCAGTCACAGTAGAGAGGGTCAAAACTGAAAGGGAGAAACTTTTCGTCAGTCAGCACCTTAAATTGTATTTGTGAACAGCCAAGTCAGTTCAGCAGAAATTGAGATTTTTGCAGACCAGCTATTGTACTAACAGAACATTAGAATGAGCACAGTCTTTGAAAGGCAGGAAATGGTGATTGGTGATTGCCTGGAGATATGTGTGAAACTGTAAAGTATGTCTGCAACATATTGAAAATGTGTCTGGGCATATCAAAATTTCTTTTTTCTTTTGTTTCGTTTCTCTTTCCCTCTCTCTTTGTATATATATATATATGTAAATACAGTGGCCCATGCCAATCAACCAACGTCATATATTCAATATAAAAAAACAATGGCCTTGTCTCTTTCTCTCTCTCTTCTCTCCTCTCTCTCTCTCTCTCTCTCTCTCTCTCTCTCTCTCTCTCTGTCTGTCTGATGGAGTCATCATAGTCATGTGCACTTATGCCATTTGCATGGTAGAGCCCAGGCATATATGGAGAAAAAAAAATGTCAAAAGAGTGTGGAAATTGATATTTGCATTCCAAAATTAAATTCTTGAAATGCAAAGTTAAATTATGCGATAATTGTGCGTTTCACTGTTTTAGTCTATGATCTGATCTGACATTGTATGACAGATTTTTCAGTTCAGGAAAATTGTTTCTTTCTTTGACTTTTTCAATCTTTTTTCTGTCACCATCTTTCCTTTCTCTCTGTCTCTCTCTCTCTCTCTCTCTCTCTCTCTCTCTCATCACCTCTTTTCTCCTCTCCACTTTGTTCCTCTCTCTGTCTTGTTGTTGATTAAAATGATGTTGCCAATGAGGCCATTATTAAAAAGAAGAAAAAAAGTGTGATTGGGGTTCACCCGTGCAGGCTCCTCCCAGCTCCCAGCAGACACATAATATGGCAAAGAAACTTGTTAGAACATGTTCTGATCGAATTACTATAGAAAATTGAAAGGTGTCCGTCGTACTGCATCACCGTTTGTCCTCGGTGCAGTAATGTACCACACACCAGTGATAAGATATGTATCAGATGCAGTGTGAAGAGAAGGGGAAGTTTGGGAGGAATCTGAAGACCGATGTAATAAGTTGTTTGACCTAAGAGTATTTGTTTTAGATATAATAACACATTTTTTCCCATTTAAGAAAGAGGAATCGATGACACTAGCCTTTCCACCACTTCCCTACCCACATTTTGAAACCCCAATCACAACTTTTTTTTCTTTTTTTTTGGCCAAATAGTGTATGAATACACTAAATATAAAAGTTTGTTTTCTTATTAGCTCTTGGATTGAGTGACTGTTGAGGGAAGTGATGAAAAGATGTTCTGAGGGTCCCAACCCGCTCGTCCGATCCAAGTTCCGAATGAGGGGGCCACCAAGATGACATGACGAAGAGTAAGATGAAGTATCTGGATGATTTCCTTGTCGGTGCAAAAAAAGGACCCAGTAGCCCTGGCCCACCTTCATTATTCACCTGGTAGTCTGTGCCGGGTTTCTTCGTTCTGGTACCAGTCCACCAAAAAAAAGTGGCTGGGAAGATGTCTGTCCACCTGAAAGGTTTTTGGGCCGGGTATGAAGGAGGAGGAGAAATAAAAATGTAAAGCGTAACGAGGTTGGGTGGCACTGGCAAAGATGAGTTGGCTGGAGGCCTGAGGGGTGGGGGCCCGCTTCAGTTCCACACGTGCTGAGGTGAGAAAGACTGCTGTTGTGATGGGTCCACGCCTTGCCCTCACCCCTGCCTGCTGTCGTGGTTTTCCTTGCCTGTAGACAGAAGTTGCCAAGGTAATCATTATTTAGTTTGTGTTTTAATTGACCACCCCATCTTATAAGCATCATTGTTTTTTCTTTTTCTTTTTTTTTTTCTCCTTAATTTGTAATTTTTCGGACTTTACCATACCCCTAATCACACCCCCAAACAAAGAAAACAAACATGCGAGCATGTACAAACAAAAGTTAACTTCATCTGGCTCAAGACAAGGGATAGGGGATTTTTTTAAAAGGTGGGGAGGGGGTGGAGGAATATAATATACAGGCAGTAATAAATGCAGTCCAGTTCAGTGATCATGATTTTAATTTTGTTTCACCAATGATTTGAAGGTTGATTACACAGATACATATGTATCATGGATTTCCCATGTGGCTTTTTCCAGTTGTGTTATGTTCATAATTTCCTATTGCCTTATGCTGTCTTTTGTGCTTTTTGTCAAATGTTAGGTGTTTGAATACCAAGGACAAACCTTTGTAAGTATTTTTCTTGTTTACTCAGTTGTTTGAATACATGTTTGCCACTGTTTTGAAATGGAATATGTGAAACGTTTGGCAGAATTAAAAAAAAAAAAGAACGTTGACTTATTACAATATTGGATTTTGTTTCAAGGACCTCAAAGACTACATGCGCCAAGCAGGTGAAGTTACGTACGCAGATGCACACAAGCGACACCGAAATGAAGGGTGGGTGTACAGTGATTAACATTGCTTACGATTAGATTTGATAGTCTTGTTGGTCCTTACTGCGATCTATTGCGACAAGACATTTCAGTGAATAGAAGTTAAAGGGCACACATTTTACCTTGCCTCACAAGTTCTGACAATGTGTTGCAGTAAGTTATTTCTGCCTCAAAAATGAGGAAAAGTTATGCTGTTGTCAGTTACTAAGCATGCTGCTGCCAGCCAGTACCACAGTGGTAGTTGTGTGTGCATAGGATCTCTGCAGTCAGTTTTCATTGTTGATGGTGTTTGTCGCCTCAGCTAGGTGTTTCCACTTTTTTGTTAAGTTTTGTATGTGGTTGTCTCCTTGCACAAGCATTCATCCAAGGGAAAGTTTATAACCAGAGGTGAGATGACGAGGCTGATTTGAAGAACCTTGGTTTTCTGTTCTTATTGATGTAGGTCTAATAAAGTGACAGCATTGACCGGTACTTGCCAGTAAAATACTGTTTGCCAAAGTAGAATGCCAAAACGTTTTTGAGGCACTGGTCTCGGGGGAACAGGATTATTTGGCTGGGACTGAGAGCTAAATGGAAGCAGAGGTTTTTGTCAGAACGAAAACAAAGAAAATCTATAGATTTATGTCAAAACTAGTGCGTTCATCAGGGTCAGATCATATTTAGAATCGGTCGCATTGTATGTTGTGCTTTTTTGTTTGTATACATCAGTGGGCTGGTTTTATGTCGCATTAAGCCAGCGTGATACACATTAGGTTCAGACACAAGGTCAAAGATGCACACTTTTCATTCTCTAAAAAGAAAGGACTTAATCTGTTTTTAGTAAATCTCTTGCGGTTTTAGATCTGGAGTCTGCTACCAGGGAGAAAAGCCAGCAAAATCTAAATTTTCTTCAACAAACCAGCAAAATACTCTCAGCAAGTTTTCCTACTTAACCCTCTGCCTACCGCATGACTTGGTGCTATATGACAGTGTGAATACCATGCCAAGAGAGGTATCTCCGCAACACATACACACTTGCCATAAAGAATTCTCAATAAAAAAAAAATTGTTTTTAATTTATCTATTCTATAAAAGTAATGAAAAAAATTCAAAGACATCACTCAATCCAAAACAGCCATTTTTCCCATATATAGTGAACTGGTACACGAGGGGGGAAAAAACGAACAGACTAACTCTACTTCAGTGTTCTCGATGCTAAAACAATTTTCCCTAAATTCACTGTACCCACAGAATGTCATGGATTAAGAGCACAGAGTGATTTTCCAAGTCTAAACAAAGTACTGAAACCTTCAGGAACAAAATAGTCATTCTGTATGGTCTGCACTCTAAATAATCAACTTTTGTTGTGAAGGGGGAAAAAAAAAGCAACCAAACATCAACAATTTTGTTAAACTGAAGGCATCACATACAAGAAGACTTGTCTTCTAACTACCGAGGGGGAAAAAATAACAAGAACAGATTACTGAATACTGGACTTTAGATTGTGATGGAATTCAGCAAAAAATGTGCTTTTGCACAAGTGCACTGAGCAATCCCCCCCCCCCCCCCCCCCAACCCCCACCCCACACCACCCCCCGACACACACACTTACACGCTGTGGTGATGATGTACCTATTGTCCGTCTACTCTTTGCTTTTTGATAAACGGGTAGTCTTTATTTTTGGCCAGACTTTATGTTCATCCTTTTCTGCTTGCTTTTGTGCAGCAGAGATTTGTTTCTCATTAAAAGTCTGCCAAAATTCTGATGAAATCAAAAGGCTAAAGGTGACTCTCCCACAGGCAGATCGTGGGACACACCCACTGACTGACCCGGTTTCCTGGCTATCAAAACAAAGGAAGCTTTTTGGGGGCTTCACTTCTTGTAGTCAACCACTCTAGTCAGCAATTAAAGAATCTCTAGCAAGTTTTGTTTTTCGAATTTTCTTGAGGCGGGGGGCTGCTGGGCCCAGCAGCAATGGGCTATTCGACGTCGTCATTATCACCTGAATTATAAAATCGGGCCTCTAAATCAGTCACCAGTTGATCTTTATTTATAACTAGGTCCAGATGAAAGTCCGAATCGTCATGCTTCAGATCTTCTTCAAGAGTGTAGCCCGCAAATACGCTCTCTTCATTAAGCCGTTCACTGCCTGAAAATATTACAAAGGCTTTCCCAGACCTGTTTACTCTACGATTTTGGCGTAGCAAACTCCGAATTTGGCACTTGTGCTACGATGCTACGACCATAAAAATAAACTACGCTTTCTGTTCATTTTCTGCTCTGCAATTTCTTGCGCGCCGATCCCAGTGCCGATCCAAGTTTTTGCGCCGATCCAAGTTTTTTTCTCGCCAGCAGTTTGACTGGTTCAAGTTTAAAGCACGCCCGCCAAAGTTACTGCATTATACACTGCCGCGCAGTCCGCTGTCGCACTGAAAAATCGGCTCTCCTGAACACAGCTCTTTGACCCACTTTCACGTCTCGTCACGTCTCGCCGTTGTGCCGTGTGTTTGTGCCTTTCATCTGCAGAGACAAATTCACAATGGACATTAGACAAGCGGAAACGGCATGAAACAGATGATGAGGATGATTTAATATTGATGGAGCAGGAGGACAATTCTAAGAAGCAGAACCGTTTGTGTGCATCATAGTTGCTCTTACAATATGACACTTATGAAAAAGATTGAATACGGTCATAGTAGTACTATATAGTAATATCAAAATATCATCAACTGGTTACCTAAAAAAACGGATTGCTCAAAACAATTATTCAGTCCCCTAAATTTCGATGTAACCGATTTCCACTGTATATATATATGGGAAGAAGAAAAAAAAAAAAAGACAATATTATACTATTTTGACTTTATGCAGAAAGACACTTTAGCCTGTCAAAGACATATGTAGAGGACATTATTTTTGCCCTTAGAATGCAGGAAAAGCGTCAGCTTACAGCGCTCCCCCAGACCCCCTAGACTGTTGGGGGCTTCGGCCCTGCGGGCCTCGCATTTGCTACTACTTTTCATACCCCTGCTACTATTTTTGGATATCTCAGCTACTCCAAGACATTTTGGGGGGTAAACAGGTCTGCTTTCCCAGTGCCAGGGAAATCTAATGATTTGGGGGTAATAATTAACAAAAAATACTAGCTCAGAAACTACAAAAGATAAAAATGAAATATATATAATTTTCGAAGGAAATAGAATGAAGATTTTGAATATGGGCTTCTTTTGTTTTAATATTGATAATAAAAAATATTTAGGCATTTAGATTTGGATAGATTTTTTTGCACGATAAAAAACATGTATTTACCACTACAGCTTCACATCCAAAAAAGAACACACACAAAAAAAGTTGAAAATAAAGTTTGTATTGTCACATGACACCTGTGAATGAAAGTAAAACAGTTTAGAAGTCTATCAAGACGCTCACATTCTAGGCAGACAGGTCAGTCCACGACCACATCTCCTCTCCCCACCATGCCCCCTTGCTGGACTGAAACTCTCTTTCATTCTTCCTCTTTCCCTCTGCCCCGTGTCACGCCGCGAGCAGGCCGCGCTCCCCTCTCGCGCTGATCACATCGCTGGCCACTGGCACACAGTGCAGAGTACACACTAGGCTAGCTCGTTCGACGCTGGCAAACCAGTCGGCTGAACACAAACTGAGGTCACACAGCCCGACTCAATAACTGACGAATATGGTCGGCATTTCCATCACTATCATCATCTCACCTTCATGCTCGAGTGAGTTGTTGAATAAAAGATTATTGTCTTTGTCAGAAATGATTAGCAGAGCCTGCTCAGCTGTGTAAATACGTTGATTTGGTCGCTGCGCTTGTGGAAGGTTGCGCCGCCATCTTTGCAAGCGAGACGAAGTGCTGGCTGGTCATCCAGTCAGTGATGAGAATATATGGTCTTTCCCCTCACGTGTGGTCATTTGCATATTATTTAGTACTACAGACATATAAGGCTTACTACGCACACTCTATTTGAGTCCGTTGATAGAAATAGTAACGAATGAAAATTCAAGAAAAATGCATGACGTCAGTGGACGGCCCATAGGCACTGGGAAAGCATTTTTACTGCGGCGTCAGCTGATGGCTTAAAGGCACTCTTCGGGTTAATATCACATCAGAAAAAGAATTCTGCAAGTTGCATAGTTACTTGATCCACCATTTTCCCAGAAAATCTTCATGATAAAAAGCCGAACTTTGAAAATTCACAGCAGTGAAAGTACTCCACCAAAACTCGTGCAACAAAAAACAAAATGGCGTCCAGAAACTTCCATACTGGAAGACTCTTCTGTCGCGATTGCATTCTGGGATATGTGATGGTAAAAGCAAAAGTCGTTGACCTAGTATTCAGCGGTCGATCCGGTATTCAGATTGAGGAAATCTCGCGGTCGATCCGGTAGGCATTGGGTTCAGGGTTAAAGGTAGCAGAGTATAATATTAAGTATAATAATGTTCATTAACAAGTTACCAGATTCCTGTCTAAAATAGTCATAAAAATGGGAAAGAAATACTTACTTGGACAAGAGTGTTTTCATACGTGCTTTGCCATTTTCTTTATGAGCTTAAAAAAAAGAAATGGCCAAAAAAATGTGTGCTTAAGTATATGTGTGTGTTTCTGAATTTGACAGAATCATTGAATTTGCCACATACTCGGACCTGAAGAATGCTCTGGATAAACTGGACAACACTGAGATAAATGGACGTAGAATCAGGCTGGTTGAAGACAGACCCAAGAAGCGCAGGTAACTGTTAATGTTTGGGTTTTTTTCATTGATGATCTTGGCCTATGTTTTGTTGTTTTTTTCATTGGTTGGTTGGTTTTGTTTTTTTAATCCTTTCTCTTAGTATTTTTTATGCTTTAGTTTTAGCCAGGAAGGATACGGATCTCGGTAAACCATGTTTTTGGTGAATGTAATTCTTCAGTCCTTTGCCTTGCTGGTCAAAAATGCCTTTAACCAAACAATGGAAACACTTTTTATGCTTAACAGATGATTGAAAATAAAGATGGATGTTGTTTTTTTTCCAAATGTGGGATGGTTATAATTCGGGCTTAAATATGTGAATTGAGCACTTGCTGGATTTCCCACCCATCCTCCTCTCCTGTCAAGTGCGTTCTTGTTTTTCACCGAGAGCAAATTGGCTTTAGTTTGCATTAGAGTGGGATATGCAAGTAGATTTCGTCAAACAGTGAATATGACAAATCCATACACTGATAAAGAAAAAAACCCGAGTCATGTTCAAAAGTGTTGAGTGGTATTGTCATTTAGTGTTTCCCACAGAGCTTGTATGTGTGGAAATAGTGTGGAATCTGCAAAAAAGAAATTTTGAGAACTGGGGTGGAGACGGTGGGTCCCAACCAATCTCTCGATCTCATCGTCATGTTCACATGCACAGACACAGCACACATGCCTAACACAACATTAGAAGGTATGAAGTGTGTGCGAGATGTGGTTTTTGTTTTATGTGGAGATGTTTTTTCAAAATCTCCCAAATTAATCTTCAGGGAAATTAGGTATCAAATGTACGTTTACTTGATACAGATCTTCACATCTTTTATCGATCATGTTTCCTTGTAATTATTGTTTCAGCTGTTTCTCACAGTGAAATTTTGACACCAAAGGGCAAATCTGTTTCTGAAACTTGTCTTTGTTTTGCCTTTTTTCTGTCTCTCTTTAGAGGTGGGGAATAAATTTTGTTATTCGTGTCTTGATGGCTGTGAAAAAGGGCATGTCTTTTGTATTTGAAAAAAAAAAAAATTCATCTCAATTCTGGCATGTTGTAACAGCCGATCCTCCTCTCGCAGCTACAGTCGCTCGAGATCACGCAGTCGACGGAGGAAGTCGAGGTCCCGCAGCCGTTCTCGCCGATCCCGAAGCCACAGTCGCTCCCGCAGCGAATCCCGAAGCCGCTCTCACAGCAAGTCGAGATCAAGATCCAAGTCTGCAAGCAAGGAACGTAAATCAAAATCTCAAGACAAAGATAAGAATGATGTCAAGAAAGGCTCTAAATCTCGCTCTCGCTCCAGGTCTGTCTCCCACTCCCATTCCAGATCTCGATCCAGGTCCAGAACTCCAGATGATCGAAAAGATGATGATTCTCCACAGGCAAATGGAGATGGGCGTCAGAAAATGGAGGAAGAGGATGATGATTGAGAAATATCAAGTGGGGACTTTTAAGAGCAAGAATGCGAGGAATGAGTGGTTGTTTTGCCAAGCTGGTTTCCTGTGTGAATGCAACTTCGATTCTGTTCATTTAGTTCTGTCAGTGCAAAATTTTGTGTGTGTTTTTTTCTCTTTTTTTTTTTTTTTTTTTTTTTGACCCCACATCCTCGGCCACCATTTTTTATAACATGATTTATTTGTTGTCATTGTTTTAAAGCAGCAAAATCACAGTGACATCAAATGAGAAGAAAAGAAAGCGGGCAAGAAATAATTGTGGAGAAGGTGTAGTTGAAATTGAATGTCTTGTGTGCTTTTCTGTTGTTGTTGTTTTTTTTTCATTCTTTTTTCCCTCGAAGAAATGGTGGGTCCAAGAGAGTAACTAGTTGCTGATGTCTGGTCTTTAAACATCCTTCTATTGTTAGAGGTAAAATATGTTTCTATAAGGCACCAAGTCTGGAGTGTCAGAACTATGAGTGTGTGTTGTGATCTGGACTTCTTTGAAACTATTGGACTTTGTGTTGATTACTGGCCCCCTTCACTTCTCTTTATCGCAAATTCTCTGTCTGAAGCAAGGAATGTTAATTAAGCCGGCTGACATTGGTTTACCAGAGTAGAATAGTGCTGATACGAAAATTAAGAGATGATGGTTGTGTATCCTGGACAGATATACCTTGGTTTCATCAATTCAGATATCTGTATTCGCTTGTGCCTCTCATGTTTTTTGAGTCGTGTGTGTCTTGAAAAGGTTCGCATGTCACACACGAGCATAGCTTTAGTCTTCGATCCGAAGTGTTGCATGGATACCAAACACTAGAAATGCTATATTGAACACTTTAGTGACCTGCATGCAATGAATGGTGGATTTCATGATAATTAAAAAGCCAAACCGTAAAAATCTGATCTTGACAAGTAACATTTGAACTTGATTTGCTGCAGTTGAGGTTAGTGTCAAAAGTTCTGTTGATGGCAAACCGGGCTTCAAAGTGAAATCTTTGAAAAAGAAACGCCAGATACTTCTTTGATTTAATTTTTTTGATGGAGTTATGACATTTAATGATCACTAAGAGAGATAACAAGTTGTTTCAGCTTGTCTACTATTGTGAGTAGGCTTATTTGATAAAACTAAGAGCTCTAGTCTAAATTTTGGTCTTGGATTATCAGCATAATTCAGCCAGGTTATTGTGTAATTTTTATCAGCCTCAAGCATGATGTGGACACCTTTTCTCCATAATTTTGAAGGGAAAAAGGAAAGAAGAAATTTTCAAGCCTTTCAGGTGAGTCAAGTGATTGGAGTCCTGCGACAAAATGAAGTTTAAGAACCCTTCACTTTCAGACCATCATAGTTTATTGAATGATTTCCAGTTAAATCTCTCTCTCTCTCTCTCTCTCTCTCTCTCTCTCTATATATATATATATATATATATATTATATATATATATATATATATATGAAAAGAAAGTGTTTTGTATGCAAGTTTGTAAGACTGGACAAGTCATTCATGTACCCAGATTGTGGCTGTGAACACATAGAATTAACTTTGTTATAGATCAGTTACATGAATGTCATGATTTGCTTGGTTCAGACAAGATCTTTGAAAGAATCCTCTCTGAAGTATTCAGTATTACAGTGAAAGATACTGTGCTTCATTCTCCATGGTTTTGAATGTTGATGATAAACGAAGTGATAAGACTTTAAAACTTCTGAAATTGGGATGGAACCCTTTTCAGGTTCAACACCCCTACCCTCGCCCTCAAACAAACGTATAACCATCAGTCATCTGCTTCATTGAACATTTGCATGCAAGATTCAAATGCCATAGCTCCTCTTAGTTTGAAAAGAAAAAGATACCAGGATCACTTTTTGTTCTGTGTATGTAGGCCACACACCCCACTCTCCTGCCCCCCCTCAACCGCCATGCAAGTTTCAAATAATGTAGTTCGGCTTTCAGTTTGGAAAGAAAGCGACGCCAAGATCATTTGTTGTTCTGTGTATGTAGACCACCCCTAACCCAACTCTCCTACCCCCTCCCCCTCCACCACCACACACACACGCCCACCACCCACCCCCAGAAAAGAAAGAAATGAAAACGTACAGAAAATAAAGGTGATGTTTGAGAGAAAAGGTGGAGGGAATGATTTGCAGAAGGTGACGTCTTCTCTCAACCAAGCAGTGGGGATATGTTTCTGTGTGACATGCTTTGACTGCAGTAAGTGGAAACATACATATTGACTTCCTTAGATCATAGGAACAGAAGGTGTGTGCTTCAGTTGAAATTGACAAAAGACCACTTCTGAGTAGAGTGTTGTCTTGAAACACAGAAGTATCTCTATTCTCTCTCATTAGCATTCATCCCTTCCCATGCTACCAAATGATGACTGGAACATAAAATGTGTGAAGTTGTTGTTTAATGAGATGTTTTGTGAATTTCATGTCGAGAAAAAAAAGTAATAAAACGATCTATACAGTTTCCATTGTGCATGTGTTATGTTTAGACCTGGCTCTGAGTTAAGTGTAATGTTCAGAAAACAAGGGTGCAAAATACATTTGGATGAATGCTCAGGGGACTGGGCTTTGCTCAACAAAGCGTATGCAAAAAATGGTCCTTTTAGTGATCAATTTCACTCAGAACTGTCAAATCATACCTTCAACTTGCATCTCCCCAAAGGGAAGTTATGGCCCTTTTAACCTGCTCATTTTACACTTGTCAACTGACATGAGGTCAAGGATTGTTGACGGATGGTCGAGGTTTTACTGTTCCCAGATTTTGACATACAGACTCTTGGTAAAATATTAAAACTTCTATCATGGTTCTGTAGTATGTTAATTTAGTGGAACATTATGGTCATGATAGAATTCACCTTTTCTTGTGTATCTGAAATTGCTCCTTTGTATCTACGTTCTGATTGTTAGTGGGTCTGCATCATTGGTGCAGGAAGTTTTGATATGACCAGAGATGCTCCTTGGGTGTACATTGATCAGCTGGTATCAGAGCGTTGTGAGGAGTTGGATTGAAGTTGGTCAAGGGTTGCTGCTATAAAATGAGAAACTCTGAAGAAGTGCATTGTCCATCTGTTTTAATTTGATGTTTAACCTTTTCACAACGCGCCGTGCAATAGGGACGGCAACTCTGTCGACCCGTTCACGCCGAGCCGTTCCCTGGTGACGGCAGCACTGCTGTACTGCTCGGACGTGACGTGCCTCCGTGACGGCACGACTATAAAAAATTCCCATGTTCTCTCGGCTACCGTCTAGGGGATGCAGCTGCCATAAATATTTAGAACAGGGTCCTAGCCACTGGAAGGCTAAGTTTACATGCACTTAGTGATGACCTTTGAGACCCCAGAGAAGTCCGAACAGAGACCCGTCTGGCACTGGAAGGCACGTGTGGAATTTCCTGCTTCACCAATATATCGTGTAGGAGAATGACACGTGGTTTTAGAACTGGTTCAGCAAAGTAGTTCAGAAAATGAGGGGGGTAAAGGTGTACAAGTTTATCGAAAAGAATCTGAGCTTGATTTGTATTTGCTCTGTGTATTTAATAGTTTTATAAGTCTTATCATCTGAAGTCAAAACAGTGAAAAGTGTGTACTGTGTGCAATGATTTAACTGCCTTAAAAAAAATTCACTTGGATTACACATATTGAATACCTCAGGCTTTCTCTGCATCTGTTCAAAGTAAGAGCGAAGTTTTATGCCCCTTTTCTTCCTCATTTGCTGTTGTCATACTAACCAAACAAACGTAAACAAGATTGTGTTCTCCTACATTTTACTTATGTTGTTTCTGTAACAGTAGCGTTACTATTTTACCCAAAATATATTTTAATTCTATGCTCATTACAAAGTTCGCGCTTTACCCTTTCTGTTGATATATAACAATTGCTTGTTAGGTTTATATTAGGAGACGTAAAATAAAATAAGAAAGTGCGAAAATTGCGCGTCTCCAACGGTTGTAAGCACGTGCGGTGCACACGCATGCAGGGAAGCGACGTTGCTCTGCGGCGCTCGTCTGGAAAGTATTAAGAGTTTTAATAGCGGCTAGTAGTATAAAATCATGCAACATGTATGTGCCTATGAAGAACTGCCAAAGGTGGTTCAAACTAAATTTTCCTTCAGTGCAAAAAAAAAAAGGAAAGAGGAAAGTTGTACATGTGCATATTTAGATTCTTTTAGTTAAAATATGCATGTCCAAATACGCATTATGCATCTTGAGCAATGCAGCTTTGGATACAACGTCGGATGGCAAAGGTTGAGTTGAGGGCACCAAATTCTTCAAATCTGCAAAACTAAACCATGCATGACAATGTCCAAAACAAGAAAAGTACCCGGTAGGATTTGAACCAGTGACTTTCTGCATACAATTCATGCACTTTTACGACAACAAGGCATTCTGGCTGACTGGAGGTTCTTTTAGTACTTGTTATGCATTGCCTCGGTCATGGATGTGGTAAGCTGTGGCATTAATTTTTTTTCCAGTACTCGCAGCCATCAACT
Organism: Conus ventricosus; assembly: GCA_018398815.1. Taxonomy (NCBI): domain Eukaryota; kingdom Metazoa; phylum Mollusca; class Gastropoda; order Neogastropoda; family Conidae; genus Conus; species Conus ventricosus. The sequence goes on from CM031598.1 coordinate 109,395,875, forward strand.
GTGCCCCATGAAGCAGAAGTGACCATGTAGTAGTGTTCTTTGTATTGGCCTATAGACAGTGACTGAAAGCCCCAAAACCAGTAAAAAGAAAGGTCAGGATGTGTCTATGACTACTTTATTGGACTGTGTTTAGGAGGCATCGGTCAACCTAGATGAATATATCAACACTGCCAATCTTAACATTAGTTTTTGTGAACAGTAAAATGTTTCAGCCAAATCTGCCAACACGTGTCAAAATTACAAGCCCTGATTGTGTTAATTCTAAATGGGATACCAAAATTAAAGCACTACAGAGAATTAAATTAGACAGCTGAAAGAAAACAGAACTAAACCTCGCTAGAACAATCTGGCATAATATGACAGAAGAAAAATTGAGCACAGTTTCAATATCGAACAAGTTTTCTTCTGGCAGTTTCAGTGCAGTGTACAAAATTCCTTCAAGCAATTAGCTGAATAAATCAAAGCCGGCCACTGGTAATGATGATGTCACACATCTCTGATAAGCTTAACCACTCTCAAGGTTCAACAAATCAAAGACTACTTCGACAAACTGAACACTACTTCAATGGCCCAAATGAACACTACTTGTATTAATATGTATATATGAATATGTATATGTTCTCGTCCATTATGGTGCAGGGAAAATGTGCTTGGAATCTTTTCAGACACCAGAATGTTGACAATTCCCAAACAAGTACTGTGCATAACTATCCAAGTGCTGGGCTTTTGGCATGGCATGCTAAGATTTCATTGACAAGTCTACGCTTCCACACTTGCTGACGAAATGGTATACCAAAAACAGGAAAAACATCCTCTTCACAGACTGCAGTGGCTTAAGCACAACCGATGTTACAAATCTTTACACTGTAAACGTTTTTAAAAAGAAAAAAAAAAGGGCAAGATCAGTAAGGAGAGAAAGAAAATCTGACGAGCGGATATTTTAAAGGGGGGTGATTCAGTCATTTTATTTTAGTCCAATATATACCATCATGTGCCAAGTGAAGTGTGACTGAAAGTGCTATTGAGTCTGACTTGTGATACGGCATACGAGTGCTACGCTTTAATTTGGAATGGTACACTTAGAAGTGTCAAAATACTACACTTTGTGCTTTTAAGGCCTTGGCAGCTCTGATGAGAGTCGGTTGTGAATCACTGTGTGAATTTCATTAGCCCTGTTTCTGTTTGTAATTTTTAACGTCTCGCACACGAAAAGTACAATCACACTGAAAATTAACAATGCTTCTTTGAAAATGAAAGCTCAAAGACTACAGATCTGTTGTTCCGACATGCATGGTTATGAAAATGTTTTGTCTTGTAAAATCTTCAACAGGTCCACTACACATTCTGCCTATCGGGAAAACAGATCTGTAGAGGATTCTGTGTGTAAGGCTTTATTTCGCTCCCCAACGTTTAGACAGCACCAGTAGTTGTGACCCACATTCTTTTCATTAACTTCAATTCAGCGTTTCAGGTCACAAAGTTGAATAGTTCAAAACATTCAAGTTCGTCTATGTGTGCAGACCTCCGACATACTCATTTGGGATATATCGATATCAGCTAGCATGAAAGCGCAGCAGTATTTCTTAGACAGGAATTTTGGTATTCATACTGTAGTCTTGACCCAATTTTTTTCGTAGATCATTTAAGGTGTTCTCACTTTTTCTCTCACTGCTCCTATGGATCTAACCAAAATCTGGGAAAGACCACTTAAAAACTTGTAGGCGGAAAAAAAAAAAAAATCCCTTTGCTTTGTACCCTGAATCTGTACGGGACGCAAAGCAAGATCCATCAGATTCAACAGCACACATTTGACCCATTATCCACTCAACATCCTTCTGGCAGTAGATACTGCTAAGTGCAAAACAAAAAGGAGGGAGGGGGGTGAATGGCTCCCATTCCAAGGCCATAAGGACGGTCAATCCATAGATCCTGTCATTTCTACCAACAGGGTTTATACAAGTTTGAAAGCTTGGGGAAGCTTTTTCACACTTCTGTGCTTGTGAATACCTCAAGAGTGCTTGAAAATTATTTTGAAGGAGTGAATGATAATTTGGTAAATCACAAGACTGGAGAAAGTTGCTTGAATGAAGATAAGTTCTTTTTGTATCTGCCAAAACGGTCCGCTTTCCTAGCATTAACTGGATTCAGTAGAAATTTTGTTTTAAAGGTCATTTTTTGAATTCCCTTTTTTCAGAAGTCTGTATGTACCCCTTCACCAAGCTTGTCCCAGATTCCCTCGGTTATGTCATACTGCAGTCTTAATTGCTGTCATTCGGATAATTGTGATGGGTGTGGGAGTGGGTGTGGGTGCATGTTCTTTCATTTTAATCCATTCATCCATATGTTTACAATGATTTTTGTTCTTTTCCCGTTTTGTGTCAGTGCGAAACTGAGACATATCCTTATGCACTTCATGACTTAAAGAATCTTGAATATAAAACTAGGTCACCATTATTCGTAAAAATGCAAAAGAGAAAAACTGGACATTGGCATACAGATCCTTGAGAATACGAACTGAATTCGCAAGTATGTGCAGTAGTGTTTCAGTCCAAAGAGGATTGAAATAGGTGTACATATATGGATGGATAGATACATGATATGATTTTACTGGCATTAGTATTTTAAAATAAAAATTCTGAATGCCTTCATTGGAAACAAAGCAAGCTGCAATAGCTGTGCAAATTTTGAATATGAAATGAATGGGGGGGGGGGGGGGGGGGGGGGGGGTGAGGAGGAGGAATACTACTGGTTTACAATAAGAAAGTTTGAATTGTGTGCCATGTGGATTCATGTGTGTGTTCCTGCATTCAAATTCTTTGTGTTGAGCCTCCAAATAACGCTTTGCTAAGCTTCTCTTGACATTGGCATTGTGAAGTCTTCTGCATAGACGATGAAATAATGAGCTAGGTGATTTCTGAACACTATTGCTGAAATTTCCGTCAGATGTTTTTTTTTTAATCCAACCATTTCCACCTTCATCTTTTCTTGACAAATTCATTTTTTTCAATTTCCTCACTTGCACCCTCTCCCTTGTTCATGTTCAGGCTCATTTCATGTATTCAATCCCAAATTGCATGGCTTTGAATTGCATGGCAATCCCTGCAAGAAGGTGTGTGAACCTCAGAAGTGGTGACTAATCTGGAGGATGAGTTATTTTGATCTACTTGCACATTCTTGAGTTTGTTTTCAAAAGTACATGTATGCGAAACTTTCAGGATTTTTTGGAAGAGATTTGCTTTTTTTTTTTTCATCTGTCAACTTTCACCTATGTTAATAATTCCCACAAAAATTGATTCCTTTTCCTTCAATTCTACTTTCAGTTTTGGCAGAGATCGAGTTCAGAAACAATCGAGTTCAGAAACAATGCCTTCCAGTTCATGAGACAGTCCATTGGATACTGCTTTCAGGTTGGCCAAAGGTCAAGACTAGCCGAACAGTATCTCTCTCAGTTTTGGCAAAGATTAAATATAGGAACAGTGCTCCCTCACTCATAGTCTACTGGACTCTGCATTCAGGTAAGTCAAAGGTTGGGGTTAATCGCTGCCACACCCCCTTCCTTCCTCATGGGACAGAACTTGGTCAATAATTTTCTGAATTGACCCCTCTCATTTTCACCAGCTTAGGTCATTGACTCCCCCAACTCCTCTCCCTCTCCAAAAACGTTCTGATGTTCAGGATAAAAAGAAAAACTTCTTGGGAGGCATCAACATTCTTGCCTCAACACATTCCTGTAAGTTTTAACTTAAAAAGCAACTAGTCTTTTACACAACCAAAGATGTCCATTTGTAAAAGTCTGTTCAGTGTTCAAAGGGGGGGGGGGGGGGGGGGTTGCCTGAGACTGCACATAATGGGGGTGGGGGCTGAGAAGCTTGAAAGATGTGTTCTTCTGTTCCTGAACGATGTGCAATATGCATTATTGTTATCTATTTATTTATTCAACAAAGAACTAACAAAAATCCTGAGTGCATGCTTTCGAACATTCAAGAAAAAATCATCACAACATAATCCAAGCATGGAAAGCCAGTTTATTCATTTGCAAGGAGAAGAGGTTTTATAAAAACTTTTTTCATACTTGCACTACATGGCAGTGGGTAACCAAATTCAATGCAGCCACAAAGTCACAACACATGAGAACAAATCATTCTTGAGAAATGAAAAGCCAGGCCTCTGCTTACACAAAGTCAAGGAAAAGGGTTATAATGCTGCTGTACGTAATTACAGTGGAGTTACTGTATAGTACAACATTTCTTTGCTGTAAGCAATAACAGGAAATTCGTAAGACAATTCTTAGAAAAATCAATGTAGTAGGAAAAATGCAATGAAACAAAATTCAGAAGAAAACAAATGAATGGTGCTGTTCTCCTCTAGGAACTTCTTGAACTATTACATGAACCTTGCTCTTTCAGCAAAGGATCTTACCACCTGATTTTCTTTTTAATTTAAAGCAAACTGCCAAACAAATGAAACAAAGATACAAAACATGTGTTTCGACCTATGGTCCTCTTCAGGCAGGACAAAGAACAATGAAAATAAAGGACGAAACACACTGTCATCCTTTTAATCCCAGTGTGTGTGTGTCTGGTGTTTTGTTTTATTCATACATTGCTCTGGTTTCTACCAGAAATAAATGTCGCTATTGCCATTGGGTTTATGGAAGGATCATCATATCTTTTTCTTCTGCTCCGGCAAATATGCTTCCTTTATTTTTTTTTCTCTCTCTCTCTTTTCTTTTTCCTTATGTCTTTCGACCCCAAACCAAGTGAACAGAGACAATCTTACCAACCTGAATATTGGCTACACAAAAAAAGACAGTTTTAATCATAGTACGACAAAGACCCCAAAAGTAACTTGCCACATAGAGGAGGGGGAGGGTTAAAATGCATGGTTGCATGTTACTTTGGAGACTTGAGGGTTGATATATATGTATTCATATTACTCTAAATATGGCTTTTCATTTTTTTGGTTACAAGTTGCTGAGAAAATTATCAACAGACACTAACCGCAAAAGGGAAAAAGAATCCAACCAATATGTCCTGTTTTATCTTTCTAATTTTATTTTAACATCTTTTCTTATAAGCACTTGCCTGACAAAACATGACAAAAGGATCAACCAACAGATCTCATCTGATATGACAGAAACACGACCTACTTTCTGATCATAAATTACAAGTAACTAGGTTTACTTTGTTCTTTTGAAGTTTTTTGTCTCCAAAGACCGGTCATAGTTAATCCATATTTGGAAATGATTACATTAATGTACTTTGTTCTTTGAAGTTTTTTGTCTCCAAAGACCGGTCATAGTTAATCCCATATTTGGAAATGATTACATTAATGTTCAAGCAAACCAATAAGCACAAATCCATACAAGCTGAACCCTGTACATTCCCAGATTCATCTCGTGGGTGCATTCTGACTTGGAAAGAATAAGATGAGGAGGGGGGGGGGGGGGGGGGGGGGGGGGAGTTCTGCCAAAGAAAACTGAAACCCGCACTGGTTTGTGCAAAAATATCTATTGTATTATGTATCATGAAATCTTTTTCAGTAAAAACTTCTTTTTTGAATTATATATAGGAATTTCAGCAAATTTCCAGACATTCAGCACCCTGGACTAAAAATTTTTTCAAGTTATGAAAGTATATATACGTGACAGTACAGCATTGCTGTTTAACAACTGAATAAATATACTTCAGTTCCAACTTCGCCATTTGCGCTCAGTCATCTTCCAGCCTCACTCCATCAAACAATTTTGCAATTCTATTTCAGAGAACTTCCCCACCACCCATCCACCCACCAAATAAAGAGGAAAATTTCTGCACTCTGTAGTACCAGAGTTCACTGGCTTTACAATGTCATTGTTCTATTTCAGCAAACCCAGAGGAACAACAGATACCAGTCACCATCATCCCCCCCCCCCCCCCCCCCCCTCCCCTCCTATCCGTCTTCTTTTTTCTGTTCTTTTTCTTTACTAAGAAGCAGATGCAAAATATTCCCCCCACCCCCTCCCCCATCCGTCTTTTCTTTTTCTGTTCTTTTCCTTTACTAAGAAGCAACTGTAAAATATTTCCTTGTTCAGAATCCTAAGTAAAAAATACAAAAAAATCCTAACAAACAGTTCTTATGAAGTCGTGAGTATACAGATAAAAACACAATTTCCATGTAACCTTTCTCAAATATTAAAGGTGAGGGTTTGCCCAACAGTTTTTGCATTGTAATTTGATCTATTTCAATGCTATCTCCCACAAAATTGTAGAGTTTGTGTCAGTACGCACTGCATCATTTCATCCACCGAAATTTGTGTAGCCATGTACATAACAAAGTACCACGTCTGTCAAGGCTAGAAGCACACTGTAACCAAGCAGTGGTCCTGCAAGCCATAAGCAAAGTTTGTGACACTACATGTGCATCATGAAGTACTGGCATTGCTTTCCGTATGTCACTGGCGCAAATCTTTGCGACGCTGCATGCCACAGTGAGGCACTACCCATGCATCCTGAAGGAACAGTGTCAATCGTTTCATTTCAAGTATAAAACCCGAAATGTACTCACTACTGTTGGTCACTTCACTCACATCCTTACGAATGTGCAGTTCTTCCTTCCTGCAGTGACAGCCCTTCACAGCATTTACTGTCAACCACCCACCTGTAATCTGTATGCATGTGCACTTGTGGACTTCTGATTATGAGTGTGCATGCACCCATGACCAGCGTTCATCTATGCATTTACAAAATAATAATAATATAGGAACATTTAGTGCGCTTAATCTTAAACAAAAGCCCTAAGCGCTTACAGCAATAAGCCCTAACACACACACAACACACACACACAAACACACACACACACCACACACACACACACACACAAACACACACGCACACACCCACACACCAGCGAAGGAGCAGAAAAATTGTTTTGAAGAGAGTTGTTTTGAGGGAGGACTTGAAAGAAGAAAGACTGTTTGAGTCTGGGAGTGCAGAAGGACATTGTTCCAGCAGGAAGGAGCCTGAAAAGTAAAAGAACGTTCACCAAGTGTTCTGGCCCGAAAACGAGGGATCTGCATAATGCGAGTGTCAGAGGAAGAGCGAAGCTGTCTGGAAGGAGTATAGGTCGACAGAAGTTTAGAGAGGTAAGATGGAGCGAGGCCATCCAATGCCTTGTAACAGAGCAAAGAAAGTTTGTACTTGATGCGTTTTTCAACAGGAAGCCAGTGCAAAGATTTAAGCAAGGGAGGAAACATGAGAGGTTTTCGGAGATTTCGAGACAAGGCGAGCAGCATTATTTTGGACTTTCTGCAATTTTGCAAGAAGATTCTGTGGACAGCCAGCAAGAAGAGAATTACAGTAGTCAAGTCTTGAAAGAATGAAAGCAGAAACCAGAGTCTTGGTGGCTTCTTCAGACAGAAGGTGGTGCACAGAACTGATTCGCCGAAGCTCCAAGTAGCAAGCACGGCAGATAGAAGAAATCTGATTTTGAAAAGAGAGTGTCTGATCAAGTACAACGCCTAGATTTCGCACAGTGGTAGAGGTCTGAATGAGAGAGGATACCAAGTTGGACAGAAGAAGGAACAGAGATTGTAGACATGAGCCGTTTTGGGAGAATGAAGATCAGTTCAGTTTTGTCATTGTTTAACTGAAGTTTGTTGCAAGTCATCCATGCCTTTATGTCAGAGATGCAGAGCTGTGAGCGATCAATGATGGAGGAGAGGAGAGAGATGTCACCAGAAATGTAGATTTGATTGTCATCAGAGAAGCAGTGGTGTGAAATGTCATGATGGGCTACAATGTCAGAGATGGGTTGGGTATATAGAACAAACAGAATGGGACCAAGGACAGAGCCTTGGGGAACACCATAATTCAAGTCAGCAGAGCTTGAAGAAAAAACCATTGACAGAGACAATTTGGACACCACCCACTCCCAGATACATCTTGCACATTCAGTGCGGTGGATGGCACATGTTTAAAAGCTGTATCTGTTCAGTCCTCTGTGTGTGAGCATGCACCTGTGTGTTTGCATGCCTATGTGTATGATATGTCTGTGTGTACATGTGTGAGCCAATCTGACTTGGAGTATGAGTTGTAACTTGCGAGAGCATGTGCGGACTGTGACGAGGGACAGCATGTGTGTGCAAGCATTGGTCGTATGCAACCGACTCATCTGAACAAACAGGAAGCATACAGGTACTGCTTTGAACCTGTGAAATGATCTAAATGCTACTATACTGATTATCACCTTACTATCTACAAATCATTGTGTATGTGCCAGTATATGTACATCACAAACAAACAGGAAAGCTGCCAGTCCTGTGTGAATGCTACAAGTCCGGCATAAATGTGAAAAAAGCAGATGCCCATATTATGGGACAACGTATTCTTCCTTTGCAGACATATGTTAGTTACCACACTATGTCTAGTACATGACCTGTGAATGCATGTGCAACCAAGTAAGAGTGGAGTGTGTAGCTAGCAACAAACAGGGAAAGCTGTCAGACCTGTGAAAACACTGTAGGTACTGCATTTTCAGTCCTCGACAAGTAACAAGCATGGGTCACTGCACACCCACAACAATAAACCACAAAGCACTATTCTCTTGAAAAACGCATGGACTATTTTACACCCATGACATCTGGCAAAGTGCTCTTTCAGAAAACGGCACGGAACTTAATCATTCATTCTTGATCATTATAGCCTACTAGACTACTCGGGGCCTTTTCAGGGCTGTCATCACTCGAGGAAAAGAAGACCCCCCCCCCCCCCCCCCCCCCCCCTCCCCCCCCAAAAAAAGACAACAGTAAACTTTGTACATATTTACATGAAATTCATTGCATTGTAACTGATCTACTGATATCCTTAAACCTGATAAACTTAGGCCGTGCTGAAAGCTCCAGGCACTGCCCCACCTTTTTCATTCCCTAGGTTACAAAAACAACGAAAGGGATTTGAATGCAAGAAAAGATGCATAAAAGGGCCACACAGGCAGACAGACATTTCACTACCTAGTTGTCAGATTAAGAGAAGAAAAAAAAAAAACGGGGGGGGGGGGGGGGGGCGGGGGGGGAAACCAAGCATGCTATACATTGTATGAGAGCAAAAAGGAAAGATCAGTTGGAAGACAGACATGAGACTGACACAAAGACAAGAACACAGTGGATGACAGTACAGCCAAAACAGGCGGAATCAATCGAAGACAGAGAAGAGGGCACAGAATGTCCACAGGCAGCATCGCTGTACACCAGGCCTTGTTCCTGCAGTGAAACAGTGGCTTGCTCTACATCCATGACATACAGCCAGCATAACTTCAGGCAACATACAAGGAAGGGATACAACTGTCATGTGAGATACAATGCCCTGTTATGAAGATAAAGCAAAAGCATGTTCGACTGTAAAAGGAGTTAGGAAATACCCTTGGAGATAGGGCAGTTAGGAAAACGATGCCAGATAATCGACTGACGATCAGATTCTGGCAGAACTCTTACAGAAAAAACTCTTCCACTCAACACCAACAGCCATTTGCGATGAGCCGGTCAAGGTCTGGGCTGTTTGGTTTTAACATCCTTGATTCAAAGGATAGTGAGAACAGTCATGTGTGTGACCAAGCACTATACAGGTAATTCAAAAGCAACAATCGACACCCAAGACCCATGTGTGATGCGCAACGTTAAGGTCTAGCACTGCTTGGGTTTAACATCCTTGATTCAAAGGAAAAAGAAATCAAGTCAACTGTGAGACAAAGCACTATGCAAACAACTCAAAAGCTCACACACTGACACGATAAACTGTGGGCAATACAAAACCCTCGCAAACACCAATCATCATACATAATGCTGCACTGAAGGACCTAAAATGGTGATCCTGGTTTAAAAACAATTTTGATTTGTAATTAACAAAAAAGGTCAAGAAACCATAGATAAAGCTATCTAGCGTGAATGAGCAATTTGATTTCATGCAAGTCGAAGAAACATAATGTTCAATAAAATTTTCTCAGAAAGGAAACCTAATGAGAAAACCACGTTCTAAAACACAACCATGCAGAAAAAGTTAACCTGTTGACTGCCATGGAGTTTACAACCGATAAACTATAGAAACTGGACCTGCCGCTCAGTCCCTCCTGTACGCACCGACCCTCTGTCACCAGCATCCATGCAGTACTACAGCGGAGTGCCACCCCGCTCCCCCCCCCGCCCCCCCCCCCCCCCCCCCCCCCCCCCCCCCCCCCCCCCCCCCCCCCCAGCCCCCCCCCCCCCCACCCCCCCCCCCCCCCCCCCCCCCCCCCCCCCCCCCCCCCCCCCCCCGAGTTAAAATTTGGTTTCAATGATTCCCAGTCACTGGTCTTGGAAAGGAGTTTTTACAGTATTCTGTTCGATGGATGGCACAGCCAAACAACAATTGTTGCTTTTGATCTTATTCTCCACAGTGTTGTTGGATTGAAACTCTGATGGTACTACTCTTGGATGAATAAGTGAGCCAGATTTTCACGCCATCCAGAGCTTCTCTGAGAGAGAGAGTGGGGGAAGGGTTGCAGATACCAGCCCCGTCAACCTCCTGAAGGAAAATGTCGGACACAAGAGCTCCTGTTGTTCTTAGAAAGTGCACAGCTCCTGCACTGGGAGGAGATCCTGTACAAAGCCAGGAGTCTTGTAGCAGCAGTCCGACAATGAAGTGAACTGCTACACCCTGCACCCACTCCAACTTATCTGTCTCTCGTCTTCGGTATGGACCCCAAACAACTGTCCCATATGTCAGTAGTGGTGTGAAAGTAGCTGAGAATGAATTTTGTTTGTAGGTCTTGGGGGGTAATGTCAGGAATTCATGAGAAGAAAAACAAGTGTGTAGTTGATAATGGACCGAGTGTGGACTGTCCAGCTGAGACCATACAAAAACTGGTTGTCCTATCAGGAAGTGGAACAGGCTTGCTGAACAGTGCATACTGCATTCAGGGACCACGACAAGGTGACAAGTTCACGCAAGGCTCATGGCGCAGCATTTGGTGACATTGAAACGCATGCTCCTTCCCTCCATAATACCTTGTTTAATTAAGGGAGGAGTTTGGATCAAGGAATCTGTGCTAAATCAAATAAATCTCTTTCAGTCTGTTTGACTGATTCCTTTTTCTTGAAAGTTCAGACCATCTGTGACGCTCTTTTGTTTTCTTGACTTCAGATGAGCAGTGGAATCATGTTCATTTATGGTGTGGTAATACCACTCAGCTAGATTCGAGCGCAGTCCACATGAGATTTCTGTTCTATTCGGGGATGAGGGAAAAAATCGGGAAAGCCCATGTTATGAGTATCTGTTATGTAGATGCTTTGGCCGCAACTGCAGAATGACGAGTATACCCATCTTGATGGCAGTCAACAGGTTACATGGGCACAGAACACTGCATGGAGGAAACCAAGAGATAAGCAGCTGGGGTAGATGGGGACAATAATACCACAATGTTCTGACCAAATGCACAGAAAAACTCAATTTCATAACTACGTTAGAAAGAAACCGTAAATAAACAGTTGTTTTATTATGTTTCAACTTCTTGCTACTGCCGGTAAGCATGATCTTTGGTGATGCCCTGCTACTACACAAGTGCAATAAAATCAGGCAAGCAGCATAGTTTGTAATGTGTTCTGCACAAGATAACATTTTTCTGCTCTAAGCCAACCAATATGAACATCATCCAACTTCAAAATCATGCGCAAAATAACTCTGATTATACCAGAACTCAGCAGTCAAGTGATTCAAGGGAATGCTGGAAAGTTAATCATTTCTTGCCTACAAAACAGGGGTGGAAAATGCTTTTTATCAAAATCATTTTAATTTTTCTTTCCTTTTTCTTTTTTTCTGTTTTCTTGGGTTGTTTTTTTTTAAGAACTCTAAAATATCCATTCACACATTCAATAAAGTCTGTTTTTAAAACAGAAGGAGCAAAAACTTTTCAACAATTTGATTTTCTATCCAAATTAACGAAAATGTCCAGAGAATTTGACGCTTCATCTCTGTACCCACAAATCTCACCTGGCCTTAAAACTTTCTTTCCTTGGCCACAACATTCCCTTTCTGCGGATGATTTTAGATCCAGATCTAGCTGCCTTCATTCTGTGCAGAGTGATGCACTGTGCCAGACTGAGAATGGGACCTTTGTATCTTTGAACCAAGGTCAAGGTCATTACCACTCCTCTTTATATATGGTGTATCTGTGGTCCCAAGCCACTTTTCAACTAGACTAGGAGCTCAGACAAATCTGTGCACAAACACAAGCAATCCACATGTGCACTGACTTCCAGGAGGTGGAGGGAAAAACCTTCTTGAAATGTCAAGCAGTTCTGAAGAAACAGTGCACCAATTTACAACTTAATCACCAGACCAGATGCTCGAATCGAAATGCATTCATTTTCATGAAATAATTTTGCACAAAGCTTGTTGTCTGCATGCTGATCAACGAACAGACTGAAAATGTTTCGGTACGCTAACAACAAAGCTCTGAGCTTGCAACCTCATTTCCTCTTTGAATATCTCTGTCCATACACAGTGACTTGCCCCCCTTTCTTTCCATAGACTGCTGATCCAAATTATTAGGTATTAACTGACAGACCATGGAAAGCAAACAAGAGGATCTCCCTTCAATTTCATAGGAACAACCATGATAATGTCTGTCTAAAAGTCCATCACACTGCTTCATATCGAGACATCAATGTTCGTCTTTCTTCAGTTTTGTTTTCATAACAAAAATATTGTCCTCACTCTGATTGAAAACAAAAAAAATCACACTCACAAACACTTCATTTTAAACTGGTTTTCAGGAATCAGGTTTTGACTACATGGGTGAAGAGGGGATCGGGGTGGGGTGGGGGCCACAACGATGCATAGACACATGACCACAAGTACATGCACAAAAGATGCATTGGAAAGCATATTGTACAGCATTTGACTTTGTTTCAAACCTCACACACACACACACACACACACACACACACATGTACATTAGCACACATTCACATGTTAATTGTAATTAAAATGCTGAAAGGTCTACGAAACGTACTATAGTATTCTAAAGAAATATGTACTAAAAAAAATAGGAAGTAATCAAGCATTTTAATGACAACATACCCAATTATTTCAAAACAACGAAAAATATATAAAATGTACATGCACAGACAATATACGTTTCCCTAGACGGGTGCATTTCAACATGCAATTGCTTTTTGTGAATACTTTTTGTAGTTGTTCAGAACTTTTTGACAACAAAAGAAAAACTGTTTTGATCAACAAAGGACAAAAATTCTTTGATCAGTACACTTAACTGGCTCTCACAGCTCACTGACAACACAACATGAGGGCATTTCACTATATACATGGCATTTCATATCAAAGCTTTTTCCCCACCACAAGTTTCATAACGTGGAGACTGGCAGGACAATTAAAACCATGCACAAGTAAAAAGTATCACATAACAAGTTCACAGTCCAAAACTACTGCACAAACGTAAAACAGATTATGCACTTGGATATCGTTTACAAACCATATAGTCATGTGACGACCATCCCACCCCACCCCCTTCCCCTCCACCCTCTCAGTGAAACTGTGTCCTACTAGGAAACCGTTCTTTGGCAGACTTAATCATGAAATTATTAAAAACAGAGCATTTTCTTCAGTCTGTTAGTATTTTCTGATACCCCCCCCCCCCCCTCCCCTCCTAATATTTCATAACAAAACATTGAGAAAAGGCTTGCCATATCCCCTGCTCCTCCCATATGACTTCTTGTTCCATTCGCTGAATGGGATATAATGGAAGGTGACAGTATGGAATGAAACGACAGTACGAGAAATTTACATCAATACTTTTCACTCACAACTCCAACCAGCTTTGATGTGCTCAAAACAAAAGTCCAGACTTTCCCCGTTCCATTTTGATCCACTCTTGAGTTGCATCTTGTCACACAATTCAACTGCTATACCACGCACATTTGTTCTGGCTGTACCATCTTTGTTCCCATTCACTTATTCGTTTCTTCTTTTTTTTTTCTCTTTAAACATACAATTGTTCGGGTGAGAAAAGAGATTGTGAATGCCAGCCTGTTCTAAGGATCTTCAGCACCGATACCGAGTATACACAGCACTATTGTGGTCCATGTGTCTTCTGAAACATTCAAAGAAAAAGATGCTGCTACACAAGACATTTCAGCCCTAGGGTTGGGAAGGTTCGCTCATACCTTATGTGATGAGCGCTATCTGTTTTAAAACGTAACGTCTGCTCAATTATGCAGAAGAAATTGGTAGACAAATAATACAGAAACCCACCTAGACTACAAAAGCCGATCAGTGAGGAAAGCTGGAAGAAGTGCCTTAAACCTGAAGACGTGAGTACGTTCCATCCTTCTCAATGCACACTCTAACACATCTTGGCTGTATAAAGATTCCGTTTGACGTTATGTTCTTGCTATGGGCAAGCTACTGTATGCCACCACCTGCAGGCCGGGTATCAGAATCGATTGGTCAGATCTAGAACTAGCGATCTCCAGCTGGAATATACAGATACTTTACAGTCTTTTCATTTGAGGTTCACCTCCCCCTCCCCCAGGATATCTTCATAGTCCTCTCTATGGCACTGCTATCATACCATGAACTTTGAGACACTGAAAACTTGGACACAAACTGATCACAGATGTCGACAGAAGTTGAAAACTTTGACACAGTATGATCACAGGTGTCAACACGAAGAGGTACAAACAATCTGAGGTGACCACAAGAGCATGGTATGAAGGGATGCAGAATTTAATCCCTTTTTCCTTTTTTTTTCTTTAAATCATAATCAAAGCAGTGTTCCAATCTGGTGTTAGATTTCAGGAAATGGTCTGTACTGCATGCTTCCTTTCATCAGATATCCCAGCATCAACCAACCCTGGGAGATACAGACCTGCAGTTGCGGTTAAAGAAATTCGAGCGACCTTGTTACAGACATATACATTAATCAAGTGGGTAAGATAAGATAAGATAAGATAAGTTGCTCATAGCCCAGGCGACAGCAAAAGTGGGGAAACTATCAGGGACCCTGATCAAGTGTTCTGCTGAGACTCAATCAGATTCGTGCACCTATGACATACATGCACCGAGAGCAGCTTGGAAGCGAATCCTCAAGAAACGTTCTAAAGACAACACATCTGACATGTTAGATTCCTTGAAACTCAAACTCACTCGGTACTTCCACCTGAACTCTATGACATAACCACCCTTGCACACGAGTTGCCCTGGTGCATAAACACGATCCCGATCGAAACAATTCACTTTTCCTCTGTCCTTTAAGGTACAAGCAGATATGTAAGTCAGCCTAAGTTTAAATACAATGTGAGTTTCACTGCATGGAAAGTGGTACTGCCACTAAGGGCCTATCAAAGCTTGATGAACCACATTCAATGTTTTCTTTTAGAATTTTTTGATCCATCAAAAATCATTACCAGGTCTTCGGTCTAATTTTAATCTTTTCTCGTGACAACTTAAGTGTCATCTAGAAAATTAGTAGTAAGTCACAGTACACAGTCATCAAGATTATGTGTGAGATGCAGTTTTAACAAACAAAGTGATCAAATCAAATAAGCTGCACGTAAGCAAACATATCAAGCATAACCTTTCAGTTCATTTTTTTTGAAACTCGCTTTGTGGGAGGTACACTATGCATTACAACTGCAATAAGGTAAAAAAAAAAAAAAACTGTTCTAGGACTTTCTATATCTCAGTGACAGAAAACATCACACATGTTAAAATGTTGTAATATACATCACTGCATTTGACGCCATACAAGATGTTGACTTGTGAGGATGCGTTATATCATACATAACAAAAGTACCCTCACACTTTCTAAAATTCCAGCTCTCCTGAGCACAACCTCATTCACACCTTCCTGCATACACAGAATGTAAGATTTGCACACTGAACTTCCTCCGCCACACCCTTGATATCTCCTTACAGTTCTGACACCTGTACTGCAAACAATTTCACTGTTCCTCCTGATGCAGCCCTGGGACCACGTTCACAGCAGTTAATCCCCAGTCGTCCAACATCAACACTGGCATTTGCGCTGCCCATCCTAGAGTGTTTTCATTCTGATGGCGTTGATGAAGTCATAAAAGGTCCCCTGCCCTCCCCGCAACACCCCCCCCCCCCCCTCCCTCCTCAAGGACGCTTATCCCCGTCACTCATCTAACCTCAAGTGGGTGTAGACATTTAACACGATGTCATGTAACTCCCTCCTGCCCACCCCTCCATCCCATAGATCATGACACTGAACTGCAACGATCCTGTACGCTCCAACAACATGGCCATTGTCCACATGACTTTGGTGAACAAATCAGAATGTGGATGGAAGAACCAGACGACAGATGTAATGGTTTTCTTGACTGTGTGTGGTGTTCTTAAATGATCAACGATTTCTTCTCAAAAATCCTTTTCTATGGATGACATTTTTCTGCACACACAAAAAAAAAGGGGGGGGGGGGGGGGGGGGGTTGTGCAGTGGGGTATACTGTGGGACAGGGAGTGAAGAGAGGTTTGGGAGGATCTAAAGGAGAGGGAGGGCAGCAAAACCACAAGTTAAAGCAGGTAAGCACAAAACGAGACACGTTGTCCTTCACTTAAATGTACAATCCCTCCAAACCGAAAGCGCTGTACATAACACTGATGATGGGAATGAGGCAAACTGGACACAACTCAACATGTGATGTATGTACAGTATCCAAACATGTGAAATGGCTGAACACAACAGAAGTGAGTACGCCTCATGTACACCTCCCTTCAATCCACACTGGTAGATAAGCTGTTCTTAACTTCACTTTTGTTCTTCAGAATCTGACGGGTACATCTTAAACGCTGGCAATGGACCTTCAATAGTATACAAACATCAGGACAGATCGAACTGACTTCCCCATATATCCCTATTATGCAGCTTTCACAATCACTGAATATAAAATACCCCAGAGAAGATGTCACATAAATTCTATTCCCTTTGTGGAAAAAAAAAGGTGCCATGATCACACTGCTGTCTGGGTATACATACATCATATGCATGACTTCATGCTCATTTGCTCAATGCCAGCATTTTCCCCTGGGAGTCAGTTGAGAGCGTTCTGTTGCACTGGGTTACTCACAACCTATGAGCGGCGTGCAATGGTCATATAACAAGAGATTCCATGTTCATATCAAATCTATGACTTCTATCTACCAAACAATCATCATCTTTCTAAAAGCCATGATGAACATCATACAGCAACATGTACAGATGTAAACATAACATACCACATTTTACTTATACAGGCCATGATGCCTCTTGCTTTAAGGTTACGACTGGATTATTTGCTTTTCTCGATTTAGCTGTATGGTGAAGTCACTAACAAAACATGACGTCTTGTTTTGATGTTGCAGACCGGACACGACGCCTTGTTTTGATGTGACACGACAGCATACTGGCACACAACTCCTACACACGCAAGATCTGGCATGTCAGTGACGCAGCGCGGACTGAAGCTGATGAGGGTGAAGTCGAGTGACATGAGAGTGATGGAGGCCGTCACCCCCTGGAGGCGAGTCAGCAGCAGCAGCAGCAGCAGCAAGCAGGTGTGGACAGGTCACATGATGAACACATCTGGTCCTGACTCCTCCCCTCCCACAGCGCTGTGAGTGGTGTCAGAGATTGCGTGGCCAGGATGCACGAGGGTTTAGCTTACACATGGATGTGCTTCGACCGTTGCACTTTGATTACTCAGTTTGTGGTTTAAAATTAATAACTGAAATTGGGAGACACAGACTCACACACACTTGCACCCTCACACACACGACACACACCAACAACACACAACGCATACCACACACCACAACCCACCAACAACAACATAACTCTTCTAACTCTTTTTTCCTTTTCTTATTTTATCTCCTAACTAATTAACTGAAAATATGGGAGAAAGAGAGAGTTAGAGAGAGAGTTAGTGTGTGTGTGTGTGTGTGTGTTGTGTTGCGTGTGTGTGTTGTGTGTGTGTGTATGCGTGTGTGTGTGTGTGTGTGTGGTGTGTCGTGTGTGTGTGTGTGTGTGTGTGTGTGTGTGTGTGTGTGTGTGTGTGTGTGTGTGATGTGGTGTGGGTGTCAGTCCGTGTAGTACTAAGCACATGGTGTGTGTGTGTGTGTGTGTGTGTGTGTGTGTGTGTGTGATGGGTGTGGGGTCAGTCCGTGATAGTAACTACAGCACAATGGTGACTATCCATTCTCTTCTCTTTCTTATGTGTTAAGATTGAAAGGTTAGGTTAAAGGTTAAAAGTCCCATGGCCAAATGACTATGATAGCAGTGAACTGTGTAACCATGTCTGCATGGCATGATGGAAGGCTGAGCCAATCCCTCGCCTTCCGCTGCCTTTGACCTTTGCTGAAATGAATCGGACATCCATTTACTGGTGGGTGGAGAGAGCGTTTTCACGGGGGAAAAAACGCCTGACTTCACTGGTGGTTTAAACTTAAAACATCACCTCCACAGACAGACGCTCTGAACTTTTGATTCAGGCCCCTTAAGACTGCAACAAGTACTACATACCAGCCCCCTCCCCTATATCCTCTCTCTCTCTGTCTTTTCGTCTGTCCGTCTCTCTCTCTTTTGACATCTCCCCATGCTTTTATCTCCTAGCCGCTCCCTAACCCTCCCCCTCCCTCCCTCTTTGTTTTCCACAGACTGCACATTTTCAATGTTATAATTCATAATAACCAAACACTGACAAGTATCAAAATACACCACACACACACACTTCTCTCTCTCTCTCTCTCTCTCTCTGTCCCCCTCCCTCCTCTTTCTCCCTCCCCCTCACCATCCCTACCCTCCCCTACCCTATCCTTGTGACAAATAATACGATAGAAAAAATAGTTACGATGACAATACTGACCTTTTAGAATGTAGTCCGTCAATAGAGTTGGTACAGTGGAACTATCCTCATTGATGGCCTCCAGAACTGAAACACACACACACACATGAACACACACGCACACATGAACACACACACACAACACAACACACACACACACACACACCACACACCACACACACAACACACACACACACACACAACACAATGCACTTACTGCGAGAACCACATCGATCTACTGAGAGCACACATCCCACTGACATCCATTCAACAAAATTCACGTATGCAGATAGCTGAGCTACAGCGCTTTTGAGGATAGGACAATATCTCTCCAAACACGCAGCACTGGACAATTATTTGATTTACAAATTATCATAATAGTCTACACTCTGCCCCCCAGTGCCTGTAGTGTAAGTACAGACAAGGGCAAATCATTGATTAGTCAGTCAGTCTCAGACCCTCTCTCTCTCTCTCTCTCTCGGAGTGTGTGTGTGTGTGTGTGTGTGTGTGTGTGTGTGTGTGTGTGTGTGTGTGTGTGTTTCTCTCTCCCTTTGTCTTGCTCTCTCACTCACTCATAGAGTAAGCACACACACCACACACACCACACACACAACACCACACACCACACCAGAGGTTGTTTTTGAAGTGCAATTGTTTGTGAGTTCATGGGTGTACAAGCTGAATCATTTTTTTCCCCTCCAATATCTTTAAGCAGTTCAACTTGCTACAGACAGGCTTATTCAAGCAGCCAACCTTGAATGGCTGTAAAGTGGAAGATAAGTGAAAAAAGTACACTTATTCTTGATGTGAAAAGGGGTACAAAGTAGACAGAGTAGTGGAAAAGAACAAACTCTTGATGCCAAAAGTAGATTTCAGGGGACAAAGCAGACATTTACTCTTGATAGGGTAATGTGGACGAGAGTGGACAAAGCAAATACTCTTCTTTGCGCAAAGCAGAGTCTCTGTGAACAAAGCATAAAGTTACCATTGATGTGTAAAGTGAATTCACGAATGGACAAAGCGGTTGCTTACTCTTGATACATCAAACACTCAGATCAGCTGACAAAGCGGGACACTTACTGTTGATGTGTAAAGTAGAATACCAGTGGACAAAGTTGACACTTATTGTTGATGTGTAAAGTAGAATACAGGGACAAGCAACACTTATTGTTGATGTGTTAAAGGTCTACTTTAGGGTTTCGTAATTGGTCAGCTTATGCAGAAATAGGGAAATGTTTGATAAATTGGTAAAATAACATCGATTCGCTCCCGTACCAAAATCGATCCGCGAAAGTGGGCATTTTACCTGTAATCAAGAAAAGGGAGGTAATCAACTAAATCTTGGCATGGCTTAACTACTTTTTGGGATGTGACGTCAATGAGGAAAGGGGCCGTCAGCCTACACAACAAGCAACGGCGACAGAAAGCGATTCTGATGGTTCTTGCACATCTCGATCGGTATTTAATTTATTAATGTAAAAGCAGTGACTATGATTGCGACAGCAATGTAACTAGGGGGATGTTTCTGCAGGCCTTTACCTTATCAGTTTGAACGCTAAGTTCTTTTTTACACGCAGTTCCAGCTGGACCACGGAAACGAGCTTTTCATTTCCCAGCTGGACGCCCAAAACACATCATTCCAAAGGCGTACGGATTTTTACCGAAGTCTCGAGGGAGGCTACCGACTGACTTCTTGATGCGATTCACGCGTGGACGGCGAGGGGAAAGATTCTCCTTCCTTCAACCCTTTAAATGTGTTCATTAAATTTAACAAGTGTGATCTGTCCATAGATATGAACAGAATAAACATGCGACTATATACTCATCTGTACGAGCTTACCACTCCGCCTTCAAAGTATACGCGCACAATGCAGACGAAGTTTTTGATCCACTCGAATGGCTCGGCAATAGTCGGAACAGCTCGTTTCCGTGTCCAGCTAGAAACGGGAAGTGGTAAAAAAAAACTTAGTGGCCCGGCATGGTTGCACCAACCAAATTTCCACTTCTTTCGAGTATCGGGATCAGATGGAAATGTGTGCAAAGAATATCCGTCTCCTGCTGAGCTGCTGCACACGCCTACAGCACAATATCTGCCACCCCCTCTGACTTTTTAGGCTGTGGGGGATCGCAAACTCGTGTTGATTTCACTTGGCTTTGGCTTCTTGTGTAGGTCGTGGCTGACGACCAGTCCATCAAGTGACGTCACGGTTTTCGGTCTACGCGCGGGTTTGAACAGGTGTGCAAAACTCGTTTTTTTTATCTATTTAATTCTTCCGGCGACTTTTTTTTGAAAAATGAATACCATACTGTAGTTATATGACATGTAGACCTGTTTTTAAAAAATTATCGAAAATCTCAAAAGTAGACCTTAAGTAGAAAAACCAGTGGACAAAGCAGACATTTAAACTGTTGATGTGTAAAGTAGAATGCCAGTGGACAAAGCAGGCACTTTTTTAATTTTGTTAAGTAGAATACAGAGAACAAAGCAACACTTATTCTTAATGTGTTAAGTGGGAATACAGTGGACAAAGCAGACACTTATTCTTAATGTGTTAAGTAGAATACCAGTGGACAAAGCGGGACACTTATTCTTAATGTGTTTAAGTAGAATATCAGTGGACAAAGCAGACATTTATTCTTAATGTGTTAAGTAGAATACCAGTGGACAAGCAGACACTTTTTTTAATGTGTTAAGTAGAATATCAGTGGACAAAGCAGACACTTATTCTTATGTGTTAAGTAGAATATCAGTGGACAAAGCAGACACTTATTCTTGATAGCTGATGTGAGCATTGGATGATCAGCAGACAAAGCACTCAGATCTTGATGCATGAAGTGGACAGGTTAGCAGTCAAAGGAAACACTTATTCTTAGGGACCCGGGAATAGCTCGTTGGTAGAGCGCCTGACTCGTAATCTTGGTGATCCTGGGGTTGCGGGTTCGAACCCTCGCCGGGGGTTTCGGTACAGGGGGATTTTTCCCCGGAGTTAACATTTGGGTTTTGACTCCATTTCCCATACAGTCCTTCGAATGAGACTATAAACCGAGGTTCCGTGTGTGAACGCACGCAAACATCTTGCACACACATAAAATTTCCCCTCACCAACTTCGGAAGAGTAGGCCAGTTTGGCCGTTGGTATGGATGACACGTTACACTAGCATGCACCCGGGTGAGAAATGGGAAAAAATGAAGGAAGTAAGGGAAAAAGAGTGGGTCGATATTGAACGATTCTGACTGGATGACACGGGAAACGACTGAATGAAGCGCCAGCTGGCAGCTCTTCAGTCGGGACTACCCAGGTAGGCAGCCCCTTGTGTAAACGAGTGTTGATTGTAAAGCGCTTAGAGCTTGGCCTCTAGCCGAGAATAGGGACTATATAAGTATTCATTATTATTATTATTATTGATGCAGAATGTAGATGGTGGACAGACACTTTTTCTTGATGTGTAAAGAGGATGGCATAAAAAAGCAGACACTTATTCTTGATAGCTGATGTGAGCATTGGACTGATCAGCAGACAAAGCACTCAGTTCTTGATGCATGAAGTGGACAGGTTAGCAGTCAAAGGAAACACTTATTCTTGATGCAGAATGTAGATGGGGGACAGACACTTTTTTCTTGATGTGTAAAGAGGATGGCATATAAAGAGGGCACTTATTCCCTTTATGTGTAAAGTGGACAGATAAGCAGAACGAAGAACCCCTTGCTCTTTACACGCACAGAGGATGGCAAAGCGATATCCTTGATGTGTAAATTGACAGATAAGTGGACAAAGCCCGATTAAATTCTTGATGTGTAAATTCGGGCAGATAAGTGGACAAAGCAGACTTAAATTCTTGATGTGTAAATTTGACAGATAAGTGGACAAAGCAGACTTAAATTCTTGATGTGTTTAGTGGACATTGAACAAAGAAAGATAAAGTGGAGATGACCAGACAAAGCATGTATGAAGTAAGAGTAGACAAAGTGGACACTTTATAAACACATGACGTTCAGTAATGATTAATCTGTGGAATCAGACGTATATTGTGCAACTCCATACATCCACATTTGTTCATGTACGTGTGAAAATACAGAGAATGTAAATCAAGACAAAGACTGGGTGCATACAAATTTTACAACAAGGCAGAAGTCGGGGATTAAATATTAGTCTAAGACACACTGGGTTTTACAGCTGTTTCACACAATGCCAACACTGCTTTGGTTGTTACCAATTATGGCAATATTTTCTGAATCTTTCACTAAACTGACTGTAGGAGTGTGTTATATTAGGAAAAATGTTTCTTTCTTCTTTTTTTTTTTAAAATTCATAAATTAGAATTAATCATAAACAATACACTGAAGGGCAAACTCTTTCTATTTTTTAAAAGGAGATCACTTTCTGATTTACATTATCATAGGTAAACACCATAATACGACTGGGAAATTTTAGCATAAAACAAGCAAACATTAACTTTTTAAAGTAGAGTGCTGTTGGAACAAAAAAGACACTTACTTTTGATGTAGATCTGCAGTTGTTCAGAGGTGGGGGGCCTTGCTGGGGATGATAGGGGATTCACAGTGTCAAAAACTGAAACAACAGACCATGGTGGGTGTCAACACAGGTGCAACAATTTCATTAGCCATTTTCTAAAACCAACAGCGAGTCAAAATGTTTTCCCACCAAGACCACATCAGGGTTGCAAACCACATCTCTTTTTTTTTTCTTCTGTGTACGCAGGCTGATACTCCAACAGCCACACTGGCCTTCTCTTCCAAAAGTTGGTCATAGGATTTAACGTGTGTGCAAGATGTTATGCCTGCGTTCACACATGGTACCTCGGTTTACAGTCTCATTCGAAGGACTGTATGGGAAAAGGAGTCAGAACCAATGTTAACTCTGAGGGAAAAATCCCTTGAACCGAAACGGCATCGGTTTACAGTCTCATTCGAAGGACTGTATGGGAAAAGGAGTCAGAACCAATGTTAACTCTGAGGGAAAAATCCCCTTGAACCGAAAACAGGCCCGGCGGAGATTCTAACCTGCAACCCCAGGATCACCAAGATTACGAGTCCAGCACTCTACCACTGAGCTATTCCAGCCTCCGCAAACCCATATAGAAACAAAACCTTGTTGTATGTGACGGTGGGACCTATATGCTGATACATCTGGTCCCACACAGATTTAATGACAGGGTTTGACACTATGACGCATGTCTATGTGCACACTGATTTAATGACGGGCTCAGTTTAGTTCTATCACAATATATGCAACGATTTAATAACAAGGTTTGTACTGTTCTATCAATATGTGGACTATCATTTGATAACAGGGTTCATCTGTAAGTTCAACAATGCATACACACAGACTTCAGCTATACAGTTCTATCAATTATAAACAAAATGATTTAAAATCAGACTTCGTTATGCTCTAGTCTTATCAGTACAGACATTCAGACAAGCTGATTTTCAAACGGGGTTCCTGTTCCTGTATACGGTTCTATCAATACAGATGCACTTATCTATGAACAGGGTTTATGTGTGTTGTTCTATCAATATACAGACACTGATTTAATAACTGAGTCTTACAGTGTTATCAAAATGTGCCTGTGTAATCCTACTCCCTCCTTCACCCCCTCTTTGTTCTTTTTTTTTTTCTTGACAAGACTGCACTGGCAATCAACTACAGGCAGCTGTTCACATTTCCATGCCGTGATGAGCTCTTCAATCTAAACAGAAACCAAATCAGAAAGAGGAACAGTGACACCGTTCAACTACACATGGAAAAGGCTGAAGAGTGGTAACCTTCTAGACAGCACCACACATGGAAAAGGCTGAGAGTGGTAACCTTCTAGACAGACCACTGCAGTGGATGCTCACCCTCACCCTTCTTTACACTACTGGTAGCTGTCAACAAAGTTTGGAAATTCAGAAGAATCAATTTTACATGGCACAATATCTCTTTAACACTGCTTAACTACCTATGCACAGAAACACCAAACAATACACTTTTTTTAATGGAAATGTTTTTAAAAAAAACCAGTCCAGTACAGTCTGTTAAGTCAAAAGCTTCGCCATTCATGTTGGTTTTAACTTCAGATTTGAGTTTATGAATGGCTTGCATATTTCTGAGAAAACAATGACTCACGAGTTTCAGATCACAAAACTTTGTAGTGGAATGATCTTTGACCAAACGATTTGAGACAAAAGAATGTAATGTCTGATAGATCACAGAAGGTAAACAAGCTGATAAAGATCTATCAAAACAAAAGGCCAGCACAGCAACTTTTTTTAACAATACAAGAAAACCTCATCGAAATAACACTGACCATCCCACCCCCCACCCTTTAAATCGGATCTTTCAACCATTGATTGCTACATTATTTTGAGAAACAGTTCCCTACACCTCCAGATCCATTTTCTGAATAGGTTGAAAAACTGAGGCAACAACTTTGAAAACAAATTACACAATAATCCTCATCAAACTGGAATCATGAGAAATTTGATATTGAAATCTAGCAGAAGTATTTGATGTGTGAGCACCTGCTTCTGTTGTTGATACTTGTGACTCACTGTTGTAATCAGACATCTCTGTTTGTGATGACTGAGCATATCCACATTAACCATCTGGATCACTTAAGTTACTGTCAGTCTGGGTTGGATTGGGTTAGTGCTATCTGGGCTACTAAATCATCCACACACACTTTAAATGTACTGTCACTTCTAGCTGTTGTCAGAGTTTCGCCCCCCCCCCCCCCCCCCCCCCCCCCCCCCCCCCCCCCCCCCCCCCCCCCCCCCCCCCCCCCCCCCCCCCCCCCCCCCCCCCCCCCCCCACACCTCATTTTAGAGGTAATGCAAACAGCTGCTGCAGAAAAGAAAGCTGCACAATCCAAATACCATGTTTTAACCACCTACTCTTCCCAGATACGCTCTATCGTAACAGAAGGACTGATCCCCACACAGGCACGAACTGAGCAGCTCTCTAGTCGATTAATAATGATGGATGGGCGAAAGGAGATGGATCAATAATCATAACATTAAATGGGGAGGAAGAGGGGTTGGAGAGGGGAGGATCCTAATTGAGAGGAGCATCTAGTTTTGACAACAAAGATAAAACATAGAACCTTTATTGCAAGTAGGAGAAGAAGAAAAAAAATGACAAAAATATTTCAGGGGGAAAACATCTTTAAAAGGAGTAAGTCGACAGGAAAGGTCCTTATTTGGAAGCTTTCATCATGAAACAGGCTGGAAATGTTCAAACACTGACGCCAATTTCCTGAGTTTTAACAAGAAAAAAAAAGAAAGAAAGACAGACAGAAATGTAATGAATCACTCAGCAAAAGCAAACACATCTCACATCACCAGATAAACTGATGAAGCAAGGGGGGTGACAGGAGGATGACATTACTTGACTGATAACCATCTATTCCCTGCAACCTTAATTTTTTACACTGTTGTTGTAAATAGAAATGCACAGGGGATTCCAAATATAATTTCTACCTTTTTTAAATTGGATCTAACAGTTTGGGAATAATTAAAGTTTGTGAAGCTGCTGAACAGTTTGTTTTGGGGTGGTTGCTTTGGGGATTTTGGGATTTTTTTACACAGTTAACAACAAGGGAAAAAAGACTTGTTTTTGTTTTTTTCCTCAGAAATGTGTTTCCAAAATATCAAATCAGACATCCAGAATCCTATGCAAGGATCCTACAGTCGCTTAATATTTTAATACTGTTTAAATTCACTGACAAGCACAGATCACCACTGCCATGTTTACCAACTGCCAGAAAAAAAAACTGACCTCCAACAAAGGGAAAAAGAAATTATCCCAAGAAAATACCCAAAGCAAACTAATGACCTTTCAAGTCAGAATATAGCTGAAGGGAGGTGGAAGGAAAGGGGTCAAACCAAATTAACCCATTCACATTTTTTGAAGAATGTTCAGGAATAAACACAACAGAATCCAAGGGAACGCAGCTGGCGTGCCTGACTGTGCCCACTTACCGTACTGCTGTTCTCGCTCACAGGACTGGTCGCCTCCACCACCCCCGGCCCCTGACTGCTGCGGTTCTTCTTCTTCTTGCGGTCTGCATTGGTGTCGCGTCGCTTCTTCTGTATGGACAGGAGGAGGGAGATGAAGGAGTTCTTGAGTTCCTTGTCGTAGTCCAGCTCGTCCCGGAGGGCCAGCTCTGTCACCAGCAGTTCAGACAACTCCTTGATGCTCCGCTCGTACTCCGCCAGCAGCTCGTGCAGTTCCACGCACGTCATGTCTTTCAACTCTGCAGGGGAAAAATGATAACCATCAAAATGCTCTGAATACGGTCAGTGTTTTCAAGCTTTATCATCACCCAGCTGACCACAACTCTGGAGGAGAAAACAGGAGATATCCATCAAAATGCTCAGAATGTCGTCAGTGTTCAGTTTAAGCTTTATTATCGCCCAACCGACCACAACTCTAGAGGAGAAAAAAGATAACTATCAAAATGCCTTGAATGTCATTAGTGTTCAATTTAAGCTTTATTATCGCCCAACCGACCACAACTCTGGAGGAGAAAACTTGAGAAAACCATCAAAATGCTTTGAATGTCATTAGTGTTCAGTTTAAGCTTCATTATCACCCAACCGACCACAACTCTAGAGGATAAGATAAGATAATGTTGCTTAGAGCCCAGCCGACCGTAAAGGGCCATATCAGGGCTGTCACCACGTTAAAATCAACTCACCAGTCATAAAAAAAAAAAAAAAAAAAAAAAAAAAAAAAAAAAACCACTTTCATACATCTCATTAAATGACATCGTCTACAAACGCACCAGAAACTTTGTTAAAAATCTTTCTTCCGTAAAATCTTAAATCAGATGAAAAATGTTAATCTCTCTCAAAAACTCAAGGATCACATCAGGCGGGACATCCCTGAACAGGATCTTCATGGACTCCGCTGAAAAATGTTTGTGTCTCACATCGTGCAAGTCCCAACACTCTAAAAGAACATGTTTCATGGTGAGTGGCCCTTGACATGGAATGCACCACGGAGCTTCTTCACTCTTTAAAAGGTAAGCATGGGTAAAATACGAATGGCCGGTGTGCAGCCGGCACAGAACCGTTTCCTCTTTACGCCCACCCGACGTAGATGGGAGGAAGTCTTTAAGGTTTGGACGGATCTGAAAGAGTTTGTTATTCGTCTGTGTGTTCCAATCCTCCTGCCAGAGGTCTCTCACATAATCGTTAATTTTGGGTTTCACATCTGAGCAGGGGATATAAGTGTTGGACAGTTTCTCTCTTGTGGCGTTCTTGGCTAAACGATCAACCATTTCGTTCCCGCCGATGCCAACATGGCCAGGAACCCAAGCAAGAGTAATGTTGTAACCGTCCGCCTTCAACTTGCTAAAAAGTTCAAAAAAAAGTAAAAGTTCTGGATGCTGAAGGTTGCGGCCAGCTATGGCCTCCAAAGCTGACAGCGAATCCGACAGAACCAGAAAGTCCCTCCTCGAAGAATGGGAGATTATCTTCAAAGCCAGTACTAGAGCAGTAAGTTCAGCAGAATAGACAGAAGCATCTGAATGTATATGTTCCAACAATATCTGAGAAGGAGCCCCAGGGCAGTAGGCTGCACAGGCCACTCCATCCTCAGACTTGGAACCGTCAGTGAAAACTTTTTGATAGGATGGGAATTTGGAACAGAGCTCGGCATACAAAGCCTTGTACGCCAGAGAGCTGGTAGACTCCTTACGGAAAGCTGCGAGATCAAAACGAATCTCTGGTGTGAAAAAGGTCCATGGAGGTTGATCCGGAAACTTGGAAAAATCAGAAACTACTCCCAGGTCTATACCTGCATTCCGCACGTGAGGCTGCATACGAAGCCCAAACGGCGGAATACATTTCGGGTTTGTTTCAAACTTACTTTGGAACGGAGGGTCAAAAACACAGTCATAGGCAGGATTCTGCGGTTTCTGAGAACAGTCGGATGTAATAATTCAAAGACAGTTTCAGCTGCGATTGGACAGTGAAGGTTCACCTGCCTCTGCGTACAGGCTGTACACAGGGGTGGTGCGGAACGCTCCAAGACAGAGACGAAGCCCTTGATGGTGGATAGGGTCCAAGAGTTTGAGGTAAGATGATCTTGCGGAGCCGTACACAGCACAACCGTAGTCCAGTTTAGAACGGACCAGGGCTCTGTAGAGGTGCAACAAAGTTTTCTTATCACGCGCCCCAGTCGGTGTGTGCTACGACCCGCAGAATATTCAGTGCCTTTTGGCAAGCAGTTTTGAGGTTTTAATATGGCTGAGAAAGTTAAGTTTTTGGTCAAAAATGACTCCCAGAAATTTGGCCTCTTTAACAGCTGGAATGGGAGATTTCCCTACTTGAAGTTCCGGATCTGGAAAAAACTGACGGAAATTATGGAAGTGAATACACTGGGTTTTTGTAGCAGAAAAGGTGAAACCGTTTTCATCCGCCCACCGATGGATTTTATCTACGCAAAGCTGGAGCCTGCGCTGGACACTCGGGTACAGGCTTCCAGTTGCGTAGACAGCGAAATCATCCACAAACAATGAGCAGTCTGAACCCTGCTGAACTGATTTCACAATGTTGTTGATTTTAATACTAAAGAGGGCAGGAGACAGTATGCTCCCCTGTGGAACACCCAACTCCTGCTCGTGGACATCAGAGAGAGTGGTGCCAACCCGGACCTGAAACTGTCGTTCTGCCAAAAAATTTTGAATAAAAAGCGGAAGATGACCTCGAAAACCAGATCGTGGAGATCATGAAGTATCCCCGACTTCCAGGTGGTATCGTAGGCCTTCTCCAAGTCAAAGAAATTGCCACTGCATGCTGTCTTTTTAAAAAAGCGTTCCTAAGTGTAGATTCCAGACGAATCAAATGGTCAACTGTACTACGATGTTTGCGGAAACCACACTGTTCTTTCGCCAAAAGGCCATCGGTTTCAAGTTTCCACATGAGCCTAGCATTGACCATTTTTTCCATCAATTTACAAACACAGCTGGTCAAAGCTATGGGACGGTAGTTAGATGGATTAGAAAGATCTTTTCCAGGTTTGGGGATGGGAATAATGAGGGCTGTCCGCCAAGAGGGTGGAAAGCAACCTGTAGTCCACACGTGGTTGTATACCTGTAACAGGATGTTCAGACCTTCTTGCGGAAGATGTTTCAATAGTTGATAATGTATGTCATCTATACCTGGAGAGGAATCGCTGCAAGAGAGTAAGGCAGATTTCAGCTCGTTTAATGTAAAAGGAAGATTGTAGTCTTCCATGTTGTCGGATGAAAAGTTGCAGGGAGATTTTTCTTTTAGGGCTTTGTGTTTGACAAAAGTGACTGATTTATTAGAAGAGGAGGAAATTCTTTTCAATGGTTGAAGCAAGCAGATTAGCAACTGCTTTCTTTTCTGTTATTAAAGAATCCGAAAACTTGAGATGGTAGAAAAAAAATAATCATCAAAATGCTTTGAATGTCATTAGTGTTCAATTTAAGCTTTATTACAGTCAAACGACTACAACTCTGGTGGAGAAAAAAGATAATCATCAAAATGCTTTGAATGTTGTCTGTGTTCAGCTTAAGCTTTACTGTCGCCCAACCGACCACAACTCTGGAGGAGAAAAAAGATAACCATCAAAATGCTTTATTACAGCCAACCAACCACACAGAGCCCTTGCAGGGTTGCCACCATTCAGGGAAAAGAGGAGAGAAGGTAGGGATTAATTTCTGTCCCAAAATGGTAATAAAACACACATACCTATGCACCAAATGTATCACTGTGTCGCAACATAATACCTACTCCACTGACATCCTCACAACAGACTCAACTATGCCATGCTGAAGATGCTTGCCATTCTGCCAGTGTCATTTGATGCCTTTTTGACAGTAGTCATCCACAGTATCTCCCACAGTAAAAGAGCATGGGGAAGGCCGAGAGGAGTACTGACCAGTGGAAAAGATTGGGAGAGGGAAAGTCACACTTGGGGGAACTTAAACCCATGAAAGGGGAAAGAAAAACATTTTTTTGCTGAGTGCCAAGCAATACAGCTCACCAACAATAAGGTCTTGGTTTAAGTCTTAACAGACAACTGGTTTTAAGACTGAAATTTTTAGAATAAGATGCTTCAGGGCAGGCATCAATAACAAGACTGAAGGGATTAATTGGATAGCCCAATTGACATAGGCCAGAACACCAAGGCTACATCAAAATGTTGTTATGCTCTGCATAGTTATGGGGGGATTGTTTTTCAGTCGTGACAAGCTCCTAGCATAACTTTATCAGTCTCCCCCAAATCCCCCGAAGTCGGAGTGTGGCTGCCCATGTGGCGGGTAATCAAAAACGGTCACACACGAATGTTCTCATCCCCAGCTGATGCATTTGTGCCTTTAGTGTTCAAATACTTCGGCTGTTCGGATGATCCCTGGAGCCCTTTTAGCCAGGGTACGACAAAAACCCAACAACAATTGGATCTTTTCCAAGAAAAAAAAGGAAAAAAAAAAACAGCATAAAAACTGAAGTTGTTGTTTTTGTACTCCCAGTTCTTAAAGAACAGGGAGTACTTTAGAATGGGAACGAAGAAATGCTGTCTGTGTGTGTGGTGTGTGTGTGTGTGGTGTGTGTGTGTGTGTGTGTGTGGTTGTGTGTGTGGTGTGTGTGTCCGTGGTCAAAAATGTGTTCCACTCGCTCCAGACAAAACTAGTGGGCCGATCTTTCTGAAAATTTGTAGGTGGTTCATTATGGATCAAGGATGATCCAGACATTTTAGTTTAAACCCGCTACAGCCGTTACTAACGGTTTGAAAAGGGCCCTGAAAACGCTTTTTCTTCTTTATGGAATATCTCAGGAAGTACTTGGCCGATCTTTCTGAAAATTTGTAGGTATGTTCATTATGGGTCAAAAAATAATGCCAATGTTTATTTTACCGTTATAACCGTTACTAATGGCTGTAACGGCCTGAACAGTTTTTTTCTATATGGAATATCTCAGAAAGTACTTGGCCGACCTTTATCAAAATTAGCAGGTATGTTCATTATGGGTCACGGATGATCCTGATGTTTTAGTTTGCCCCGTTATAGCCGTTACTAAGGGTTTGTAACGGCTTGAAAACGGTTTTTTTTCTTTATGGAATATCTCAGAAAGTACTTGGCCAATTTATAAGCAGTAGAATGATCTTGTGACAAATCGGATCCTCTGTCCATATGAAGTGATGTAATGCTGAAAAGGATTAAACAACCGTTAAAAAACCGTTATTCTGGCCTTATTTCTTATATATAGGTGGATTTAAATGAAATTTGGTATAAATAGAAAGGTTATCACACACAAATGGCACTTCTATATAGTGTTCCAAAATTTGACCGTTAAAAACCGTTATTCTTGACATATTGTCCAATTTGATGAAATTTGATTATCTACACAGGCTTTAGCCCAGTGAGGACTAAAATACCGGTTTCAAAAGTGAAATATCGTTTATATAACCGTTAAACCGTTATTTTTTAAATATATTGGTGTGTTTAATGCAATTTTGTATATAGAAAGGTTATCACACACAAATGCACAAACCATGCAGTGTTTCAAAACTGACCGTTAAAAACCGTTATTCTTGACATATTGTCCGATTTGGATGAAATTTGGTATGTACACAGGCTTTAGCCCAGTGAGGACTAAAAAAACCAGTTTCAAAAGTGTACATCAGTTAAATAACCGTTAAAACCGTTATTTTGCCTTTATTTCTTATCTCAAAAAGCACTTGGCTGATTTAAAGCATTTTTGGAAAACGGGAGTACGTTTATATGCTTCGCATCTTGTTTCTTCTTCTTCTGCTTTACGCAGGCTGATACTCCGCGGCCCACCCTCTGTTTAGAAAGGAAAGGGATTAATCCCTGCTACCCAACAAAGGGAGTGGAGTTTTGTGTGTATGACTGTTTTTTTTATCCCGCCATTAAGGCAGCCATACTCCAACTTCGGGGAATTTTGTTTTTTTTACTTTAATAATTGTTTGAAAAATCAGTGTTTTCAAATTACTTTTTCAAATCATCATTCACAGTGATTTTTTTTTTAATAAATTGTAAATCAAGCCATTTTGAAAGCTTTTTTTTCTTTTTTGATTGTTTATAATACATACCCCTGTTAAATTACACATCACAGTTCATTCTGTTCACAACAACCTTGGTGCTGAGAACAATTTTCAACTACATTCTATTGCACTGAAACAAATCATTCTTTAAAAAAAGATACAAGTAGTTAACACATTGTATGAAACTAAACTTTTAAAAACAACTGGTTGTAACAGTTTTGATAGCATCACTGAAAAAAGCAATAATTCCAGTGTGAGAGGAGGATAACATTCAAATCACTATGGGTTTCCCCAACCAAATGCTACATGCATCAATAAGATGGTCAGCAAAACGGGAACCAGCCATGACCAAAGTTTCAGTACGAAAAAAGGTCATCGGCCTGAGATAAGCAAGGCAATAAATCCAAGGAAGTCAGTAATAGAAGCATGAACAAACAAAAAAAAATCCCATTTGAAAAAGATGGACAGAGACAGAGAGACAGACAAATTGGGCAGAGTGCTGGCATTAATTTGCATTAATGTGCTCAAGGAGGCACACACAAACACACACACTCACACACACACACCCCCTAAGCAGGCAATCATTGTGTCACTGCCTACTTTTGAGTTCTCATGACTGAAGTGAGTCAACACAATCTCTTTTCTTCTTCTCTATATGTCCTCCATTACTCCTCTCTCTCTCTCTCTCTCTCTCTTTCTCTCTGTCTCTCTCTCCCCACACACACACACACACACACACACAACACACACTACAGGCTACCTGTGCTTTCATAACTAGCAGTAAGAGTCAACAA
The DNA here is from genome assembly GCA_018398815.1 of Conus ventricosus. NCBI lineage: Eukaryota > Metazoa > Mollusca > Gastropoda > Neogastropoda > Conidae > Conus > Conus ventricosus. The sequence continues at coordinate 109,429,585 of CM031598.1, forward strand.
ATCCCTACATTTCTCTTTCACATTTCCCCCATTATTTCTACCTCCATCAAAACCCCACACACACACACACACACACACACACACACACACGCTCCTCTTCCTACAGAAAATCCATCTGTTCATCAACAATAAACACAGGCATGGAAGTACACAGCAGCAGGAGGTCTGACAGAACCACAGCAAATGACACTACACACCCCTCCTCTTCCTACAGAACTCCATCTGTTCATCAACATAAACACAGCATGGGAAGTACACAGCAGGAGGTCTGACAGAAGCCAGCGCAAATGACACTCCCTCCTTTCCTACAGAACTCCACTGTTCATCAACATAAACACAGGCATGGGAAGTACACAGCAGCAGAGGTCTGACAGAACCAGCAGCAAATGACACTCCCTCCTTTCCTACAGAACTCCATCTGTTCATCAACAAAAACACAGGCAAAGGGAATACACAGCAGCAGGAGGTCTGACAGAAGCCAGCACAAATGACCACTCCCCCTTTCCTACAGAACTCCATCTTTCATCAACATAAACCCCAGGCAGGGAAGTACAAAAGCAGCAGGAGGTCTGACAGAAGCCAGCAGCAAATGACACTCCCTCCTTTCCTACAGAACTCCATCTGTTCATCAACATAAACAAAAGGCATGGAAGTACACAGCAGCAGGAGGTCTGACAGAAGCCAGCAGCAATGACACTCCCTCCTTTCCTACAGAACTCCATCTGTTCATCAACAAAAACACAGGCATGGAAGTACAACCCGCAGCAGGAGGGCTGACAGAAGCCAGCAGCAAATGACACTTCCCTCCTTTCCACAGAACTCCATCTGTTCACAACATAAACAAGGCATGGGAAGTACACAGCAGCAGGAGGTCTGACAGAAGCCAGCAACAATGACACTCCCTCCTTTCCTACAGAACTCATCTGTTCATCAACATAAACACAGGCATGGGAAGTACACAGCAGCAGGAGGGCTGACAGAAGCCAGCAGCAATGACACTCCCTCCTGTTCCTACAGAACTCCATCTGTTCATCAAAATAAACACAGGCATGGGAAGTACACAGCAGCAGGAGGTCTGACAGAAGCCAGCAGCAAATGACACTCCCCCTTTCCTACAGAACTCCATCGTTCATCAAAATAAAAACACAGGCATGGGGAAATACACAGCAGCAGGAGGTCTGACAGAAGCCCGCAGCAAATGACACTCCCTCCTGTTCCTACAGAACTCCATCTGTTCATCAACATAAACACAGGCATGGGAAGTACACAGCAGCAGGAGGTCTGACAAAGCCAGCACAAATGACACTCCCTCCTGTTCCTACAGAACCCCATCTGTTTTATCAACATAAACACAGGCATGGGAAGTACACAGCAGCAGGAGGTCTGACAGAAGCCAGCAGCAAATGACAACTCCCTCCTTTACCTACAGAACTCCATCTGTATCATCAACATAAACACAGGGATGGGAAGTACACAGCAGCAGGAGGTCTGACAGAAGCCAGCAGCAAATGACACTCCCTCCTGTTCCTTTCAGAACTCCATCTGTTCATCAACATAAACACGGCATGGGAAGTACACAGCAGCAGGAGGTCTGACAGAAGCCCCGCAGCAAATGACACTCCCTCCTTTCCTACAGAAATCCATCTGTTCATCAACATAAACACAGGCATGGGGAAATACACAGCAGCAGAGGTCTGACAAAGCCAGCAGCAAATGACACTCCCTCCTGTTCCTACAGAACTCCATCTGTTCATCAACATAAACACAGGCATGGGAAGTACACAGCAGCAGGAGGTCTGACAGAAGCCAGCAGCAAATGACACTCCCTCCTGTTCCTACAGAACTCCATCTGTTCATCAACATAAACACAGGCATGGGAAGTACACAGCAGCAGGAGGGCTGACAGAAGCCACAGCAAATGACACTCCCTCCTGTTCCTACAGAACTCCAATCTGTTCATCAACATAAACACAAGCATGGAAGTACACAGCAGCAGGAGGGCTGACAGAAGCCAGCAGCAAATGACACTCCCCTGTTCCTACAGAACTCCATCTGTTCATCAACATAAACACAGGGATGGAAATACACAGCAGCAGGAGGGCTGACAGAAGCCAGCAGCAAAAGACACTCCCTCCTTTCCTACAGAACCCATCGTTTATCAACATAAAAACACAGGCATGGGAAGTAAACCCGCAGCAGGGGGTCTGACAGAAGCCACAGCAAAAAGACACTCCCTCCTTTCCTACAGAACTCCATCTGTTCATCAACATAAAACACCAAAGGGATGGTAAGTACACAGCAGCAGGAGGTCTGACAGAACCAGCAGCAAATGACACTCCCTCCTGTTCCTACAGAACTCCATCGTTCATCAACCAAAAAACACAGGCATGGGAATTTCACAGCAGCAGAGGTCTGACAGAAGCCAGCAGCAAATACACTCCCTCCTTTCCTACAGAACTCCATCTGTTCATCAAAATAAACACAGGCATGGGAAGTAAAACAGCAGCAGGGGGTCTGACAGAAGCCAGCAGCAAATGACACTCCCCCTGTTCCTACAGAACCCATCTGTTCATCAACATAAACACAGCATGGGGAAATACACAGCAGCAGGGGGTCTGACAGAAGCCAGCAGCAAATGACACCCCCCTCCTGTTCCTACAGAACTCCATCTGTTCATCAACATAAACACAGGGATGGGAAGTACACAGCAGCAGGAGGTCTGACAGAAGCCAGCAGCAAATGACACTCCCTCCTGTTCCTACAGAAATCCATCTGTTCATCAACATAAACACAGGCATGGGAAGTACACAGCAGCAGGAGGTCTGACAGAAGCCAGCAGCAAAAGACACTCCCTCCTTCCTACAGAACTCCATCTGTTCATCAACATAAACACAGGCAAAGGGGAAATACACAGTAGCAGGAGGTCTACAGAAGCCAGCAGCAAATGACACTCCCTCCTTTCCTACAGAACTCCATCTTTTTCATCAACATAAAACACAGGCATTGGGAAGTACACAGCAGCAGGAGGTCTGACAGAAGCCAGCGCAAATGACACTCCCTCCTTTCCTACAGAACTCCATCTGTTCACAACATAAACACAGGCATGGAAGTACACAGCAGCAGGAGGTCTGACAGAAGCCAGCAGCAAATGACACTCCCTCCTTTCCTACAGAACTCCGTCTGTTCATCAACATAAAAACAGGCATGGGAAGTACAAAAGCAGCAGGAGGGCTGACAGAAGCCAGCAGCAAATGACACTCCCTCCTTTTCCCACAGAACTCCGTCTGTTCATCACATAAACACAGGCAAAGGGAAGTAACAGCAGCAGGGGGTCTGACAGAAGCCAGCAGCAAATGACACCCCCCTTTCCTACAGAACTCCACTGTTCATCAACAAAACACAGGGATGGGAAGTACACAGCAGCAGAGGTCTGACAGAAGCCAGCAGCAAATGACACTCCCTCCTTTCCTACAGAACTCCATCTGTCATCAACATAAACACAGGCCCTGGGGAAATACACAGCACAGGAGGCTGACAGAAGCCAGCAGCAAATGACACTCCCTCCTTTCCCCACAGAACTCCATCTGTTCATCAACAAAACACAGGCATGGAAGTACACAGCAGCAGGAGGTCTGACAGAAGCCAGCAGCAAATGACACTCCCTCCTTTCCCCACAGAACTCCATCTGTTCATCAACATAAACACAGGCTGGGAAGTACACAGCAGCAGGAGGTCTGACAGAAGCCAGCAGCAAATGACACTCCCTCCTTTCCTACAGAACTCCATCTGTTCATCAACATAAACACAGGCATGGGAAGACACAGCAGCAGGAGGTCTGGGCAGAAGCCAGCAGCAAATGAAAACTCCCTCCTTTCCTACAGAACTCCATCTGTTCATCAACACAAACACAGGCATGGGAAGTACACAGCAGCAGGAGGTCTGACAGAAGCCAGCAGCAAATGACACTCCCTCCCCTTTTCCCGCAGAACCCCCCTCTGTTCATCAACATAAACACAGGCATGGGATTACACAGCAGCAGGAGGTCCCGACAGAAGCCAGCAGCAAATGACACTCCCTCTTCCTACAGAACTCCATCTGTTATCAACATAAAAAACAGGCATGGGAAGTACACAGCAGCAGGAGGTCGGGCAGAAGCCAGCAGCAAATGACACTCCCTCCTTTCCTACAGAACTCCGTCTGTTCATCAACATAAACACAGGCATGGAAGTACACAGCAGCAGGGGGTCTGACAGAAGCCAGCGCAAATGACCCCTCCCCTCCTTTCCTACAGAACTCCATCTGTTCATCAAAAATAAACACAGGCATGGGAAGTACACAGCAGCAGGAGGTCTGACAGAAGCCAGCAGCAAATGACACTCCCTCCCGTTCCTACAGAACTCCATCTGTTCATCAACATAAACACAGGCATGGGAAGTACACGCAGCAGGAGGTCTGACAGAAGCCAGCAGCAAATGACACCCCTCCTTTCCTACAGAACTCCATCTGTTCATCAACATAAACACAGGCATGGGAAGTACACAGCAGCAGGAGGTCTGACAGAAGCCAGCAGCAAATGACACTCCCTCCTTTCCTACAGAACTCCCTCTGTTCATCAACATAAACACAGGCAAGGGAAGTACACAGCAGCAGGAGGTCCGACAGAAGCCAGCAAACAATGACACTCCCTCCTGTTCCTACAGAACTCCATCGTTCATCAAAAATAAACACAGCATGGGAAGTACACAGCAGCAGGAGGTCTGACAGAAGCGCGCAAATGACACTCCCCCTTTTCCTACAGAACTCCATCTGTTCATCAACATAAACACAGGCATGAAGTACACAGCACAGGGGGTTCTGACAGAAGCCAGCAGCAAATAAAACCCCCTCCTTTCCTACAAAACCCCCATCTGTTCATCAAAATAAACACAGGCATGGGAAGTACAACAGCAGCAGAGGTTGACAGAAGCCAGCAGCAAATGACACTCCCCCTTTCCTACAGAACTCCATCTGTTCATCAACATAAACACAAAGGCATGGGGAAATACACAGCAGCAGGAGGTCTGCAGAAGCCAGCAGCAAAGGACACTCCCTCCTTTCCTACAGAACTCCCTCTGTTCATCAACATAAACACAGGCATGGGAAGTACACAGCAGCAGGAGGTCTGACAGAAGCCAGCAGCAAATGAAAACTCCCTCCTTTCCTACAGAACTCCCTCTGTTCATCAACATAAACACAGGGATGGGAAGTACACAGCAGCAGGAGGTCTGACAGAAGCCAGCAGCAATAACACTCCCTCCTTTCCTACAGAACTCCATCTGTTTCATCAACATAAACACAGGCATGGGAATTTCACAGCAGCAGGAGGTCTGACAGAAGCCAGCAGCAAATGACACTCCCTCCTTTCCTACAGAACTCCATCTGTTCATCAACATAAACACAGGCATGGGAAGTACACAGCAGCAGGAGGTCTGACAGAAGCCAGCAGCAAAAGACACTCCCCCTCCTTTCCTACAGAACTCCATCTGTTCATCAACATAAACACAGGCATGGGGAAATACACAGCAGCAGGAGGTCTGACAGAAGCCAGCAGCAAATGACACCCCCTCCTTTCCTTGTCTTTTTAAAAATGAAAGGTGAACAGACTGGTGGGAGGAGAAAAGTTGTCCTAACAGGCATTTACCCCAAATACAGCCCCCCACCCACCCAACCACCCCATTCCTGTTGTCACTCCTCCATATTGATCAACTTGGGTTTTGGGGGATTTTTTGTTTGTTGTTTGTTTTTTTCTGTTCAGCACTATTTCACAATAGTGACAGGTGATTTGCTAATTTCACAATAATGGTTGTTGACACCCAGACAAATGATTTAAGTTCTTTCAAGATCACAGTCTTGTAAATTTTTTTCTTCTTTAATTTATTTCACAGTGGACTGCTATTCTGCTGACTGATTTAAGTTTCCTTATTTCTTTCTTTCTTATTTCATTATTCGGTGCAATTTCAACACAGCAGAGTAACAAGTTAAGGAGCTTGATTCTTGACCATAACAACCTTGAAAAAATGTAATAAAACATCAATCAAGGTTTAAAGGGTCTTCACACGGAGGCAGATTGTCCAGCAGTTCAAAATCATGGAAACACTCACAATACATCACAATGTGACACCTGCGTTAATGCACGACAAAACAATTCAATGCAAAGCAGACAACTCCTCACTTGAATCCAGTGTCATGATGCACTCAACCACAAGAATGTTTTCATCTACCTCATGCAATCACATCCAGCAGAAAACACGTCTAACGGACAACGTCACTGTGTTAGCTGAAAGTCATGGGGATTTCAGGTAACTAATACATCACTGACAGATCCATGCTGACTGTTTTATCAACAATTTAGTGTCGAAAAGAGTCATAGTAGACTACAGACAGGTCAGTAGCTATTTGGAATAAAACAGGGTCATTCTAAAGAGATAACCAAAAGTAGCATCAGAGTGTATGAGAAATGATCAGTCGCAGGTTTGGTTATAAGGTGGAATAGTTGTACTGAGGAGATGTTAGTCACGGAATGTTTGTCATGAGATGGAAATTGTTGCACAGAGGGGATGTTAGTCACAGAATGTTTGGTCGTGAGGTAAAAATTGTTGTACAGAGGGGATGTTACTCACTGAATATTTGATCGTGAATTGAAAATTGTCGCACAGAGGGGATGTTAGTCACAGAATGTTTGGTCCTGAGATGGAAATTGTTGTACAGAGGGGATGTTAATGGAGTTCCAATGCGTTTATCAAAATGTATAAACCTGCGCAGTCCTCTACACGGATGTGTAGCACAGTGCAGTGTCCCACAGTCTTGAGTTGTATTCTATCTGAATCTGTCTCTGTCTCTCTGTGCATGTGTCTGATTTTGATCTTGTTTTCATATTGATGTGTATGCATGCATGCATGTGCTGAGTGTGTGTTGTGTGTGTCTGTGTGTGTGAGTGTGTGCATTCATGCGTACATGCATGTGTGTGTTTGTGTGTGAAGTGGAACTAGTATGGAATGTGGATAGAGAGACAGACACAGAGACAGAGAGAAAGAGAAAGAGACTGTCAGACAGACAGACAGACAGAGTGAGAGGAGATCATGTTGCCCGAGTAAACTCTCTCTCTTGGTTATTACCTTTTTTCCCCAATGGAGGAGACTGCAGGAAAGAGGAATGAAGACTGGGCAAGAATGATCCCTTGTGGTGTCTGTTGCGAAATAGCCAGAGACACAGAGCCAGTCTGGTCAGAAGACCTCAGATGCCTCAGCTCTTCCGCTATGCATTGGGGCAAATCGGAAACACAGAGCCAGTCATGGTCAGAAGAACCTCAAGGCCTCGCCTCTCCAGGCTATGCATTGGGGCAAATCAGGAAACACAGAGCCAGTCATGGTCAGAAGACCTCAGAGGCCTCAGCTCTTCCAGGCTATGCATTGGGGCAAATCAGTAGAGCCAGTCATGTCGAAGACCTCAGAGGCCTCAGCTCTTCCAGGCTATTGCATGTGGGCAAATCAGGAAACAGGTCAGGGACAAGGAAAGGAAGGGCTTGAGGGAAAGTGAAGTGAGGAACAGGCGGGGAGAGAGGATTGGAGGCAACAGGAGGCTGGGGATGGTTAGGCACATGCGGCTGACAGGCATTAGAGAATAACCAGTCATCACAATGTTTTTAGAAGTGAGACTTGATGAGCAGACTGTTACTGCGGTGTAGTGCTGACCACTCACGCGCATTCTGGCCTGTCATCATGTGTAGGACCGGAACCGCTAGGTTAACAAATGATCTAATTGGAGAGATGAAGATGCCAACAGGACACTTGTTGGTTTGTATTTGTGTTGTTTTTTTCTTTGAAATTGTTTTGTTTTTCTTATATTTCAGATCAGCACACTTGACGTTGATCACCTGCTACAGTTGCTGTGCTAGAATTGCATTCATGTGCCTCTGTTTTTCCCCACTTATCGTCTACCCATCACCTCTCATCGTCTGTGGTTTGTATTCATGTGCCTCTTTCTTTCCCCACTTATT
>CM031598.1:109440119-109501664 GCA_018398815.1 Conus ventricosus
ACAAAGCTATTTGGTACCTAAAACAAAGCTATTCTGGTATATAAAACGAAGCTGGCCCGGTACCTGGCATAAAGCTACTCTGGTACCTGAAACAATGTTCTACTAGAACCTACAACAAAATCATTTTTGCAAGTTGAACAAAGCTATTCTGGATCCTATTACAAAGTTTTTCTGGTACTTGAAACACAGCTATCCTGATACCTGGTATGCTATTCTGGAACCTGAAACCACACTAGTCTACTTCCTGGAGCAAAATAATTCTTGTGTTTAGATTAAAGCTATATGGTACTAGACACAAAGCTATTCCGGTTCATGAGCAAAAAGCTACTCTGGTACTGGTAACAGAGTTATTCTGGTGCCTAGAATAAAGCTATTATGGTATCTGAAGCAAAGATACTCTGGCGACTAGCACACATCTATTGTGATACCTAAAATAAAACAAAGCTATTCTGGTTCCAAGAACAAATCTAATCTGATTTACTGGACGAACATTATTATTCTGTAACAAATTTGTTCTAGTACCTAAGACAAAGTTCTTCTGCTGCCAGGAACAAAGCTATTCTCGTACCTGAAACAAATTTATCCTTATACCTTGAATACAGCTACTTTGGTGCCTGAAACAAAGTTGTCTGGGTGCCAGAAATAAAGCTGTTTTGGAACCTGAAACAAACCCAGTTTCATATCGGGAACAAAATCATGATCAGCAAATGGGCTTCAAGACAACAACCACAGATGCTAATTCCTGATGAGCACCTGGGGGGAGGGGGGGGGGGGGGGGGGGGAAGCAGGAAAATGTTTCTGTCATCAGCATCGGCATAACTTGACATTATACAGAGTGCAGATCGAAGGAAGAAGGTTCATGTGAGAGTGGGGGAAAGCCGGGAGGGAGCAGGATGGTGGTGGTTGTGGTGATGATGGTGATGATAGTAACGGTGGTGAGAAAAGTGAAGAGTGGGGGCAGAGCAGTTTTGATATTCCTGCGAAATGTTCCTGGGAAAATACATGAAGAGAGGAGGATGAATGGAGGACAGCAGAGACCTGAAAAGACCAATTCTACATCTATTTTCTCTATAAAAAAAACAATCCCCAGCTTCGATACTGTTGTTACAACCAAAGAACTTCGTCAAGCTTCCACTTCTTTTCATTTAATATATGGATCAAAACTATCCTAGAACATCATGAAGATGCTCTGTGTTTCCTTTCTTTTGCTGTTTAGTACACATAAAACTCTACTTTTTTCCGCAAAGGTCTATGAAGAGGGGGAAAAAGAAAAGCAAAAATCCTCACTAACAAAAAAGTGGATAGTTGTCGTGTGGTTGCATTCAACAACCAAGACCACTCATGATCACTTAATGCAGCCTACGGCCCAAAAAATGCTGTGCGATTATTTCATGGTGGAGAGTTACTGCTGCTTTTGCACAAGGACATGTCGTTCGTTTGCAACTTCTGCATATTGATCCAGACAGTTCATGACAAAAGACAAACAAACAGAACAGCGCAGCTGGCACCAGGCAATATATGAGAAATACAAGTTTGCTGCTGTCTATAATCAGATTTGCCATCCAGCTGGAACGTCGGTAAACCCATAAAGATGCTGTAAACTGCAGCACAGAGAATCCGACAATCTTAAGGTTCTGCTGAAATGGGCTTGCGTGTTTCTGGACCTTGGCAATTGCACTGAACTGAAAGGAGCAGTGGCAATCATTATTACAAAGCTAGGATAGAGAGTTTGTTTTCTTCTCTTTCCCCCCCCCCCCCCCCCCCCCCACCCCAGTCTCTTCTGTTTGCTCTAACATTGGAATGACTGTCACACACCCATCCTGAAACTTTAAAAAAGAATCACATTTATTTGTTTTCTTGTAGTCCCAGGATCCAGCAGTCAAAAAAAAAAAGATAATCTGAAGCAACTATGAGTATGAAGCCACCTATGAAGCTGCTATAGGGTCACTTACCTCAGCAGACCCTGCACTGCTGGCAAGTCATTTTTGTACTCTTCCAATTTTTAAGGATTAAATATGTCTTTTTTTTCAGTTGGCATACACCTTTTAATTACTCTATTTCTTTTTATTAAATTTTGCCTTTAAAATAAATTCTGCCAGCCAGGCTGTGCATGCATTTTCATGTGTGCCCCGCGAGTGTATGTGTATGTGTGTGGGTGTGTACATGCATGTGAATATCCACAAGCATGCCCATGCACAGATGTGTTGAGTCAGAGAGAAACACTGACCAGCTTCTTTGTAACAAGGAAGGTTGGCAAGCATGGCTTTCAGCTCCGAGTACTGTTGGTCTTCAGCAATCATGGGGTTCTCTGAATCATCATCTTCAGTGGCGGGGTCCTGTAACATCCACACACCTCGCCATGTTGAACTCTGTATCACTCTGTTGAACCACAAGTTCTCACTGATTTTTGAGTTACAAAATGACTCAAATGACTCAAATGACCCCTTGGGCCCTTGGGCCAAGTTCCAAAAAGGGTCACTTATAGGGGCGAGGGTATGAAGTGGGGGGGGGGGGGGGGGTATAGGTGGGACGAAGGAGAGGGGGCGGAGGTAAGGAGGGAATCAAGGGGAGAGGGGAAGGGGATGTTGCAAGTAAACTCAAACAAATTGCAAATCAAAACTGAAAAGTGGTAACAAAGTCATGAGTGAGAGATGGAGGGAAGAGGGGAGGGTGGAGGGTAGGAAGAGAGGGGAGGGTGGAGGGTAGGAAGAGAGGGGAGGGTGGAGGGTAGGAAGAGTGGGGAGGGTGGAGGGTAGGAAGAGAGGGGAGGGTGGAGGGTAGGAAGAGGGGGAGGGTGGAGGTAGGAAGAGAGGGGAGGGTGGAGGGTAGGAAGAGAGGGGAGGGTGGAGGGTAGGAAGAGGGGGTAGGCGGGTGAAGGGGTCGGAAGGAAGGGCTACTGCTGACAAAGACAAACCTTTATTTACTGAAACTGAAGGCAGTATAAACACACACACACACACACACACACACACACACACACACACACACACACACACACACACACAATGTCAACATTTTTTTTTTTTTTAATAAAATAAGAGGGGAGGAGTGGGAGCTGGTGGTGGAAGGGGAGGGAGGGATATTAATTCAATAAACTGAAAGTGGTGTCCAACAGAAGAACAACCCTACTTTTCCCATGGGAATTATTGGTTTTATTGGCAGATTTGAACAAACAGCTTGAGGCCTATTGAACTGACTTTGCCAACTCACGTCATAGCTTTTAAATGTCTCCGTCAAGACAGAAACAGGCATACATAACTGAAATGACCAAAATTAAGACCTTAACAATGGACATGTCACTGCTCTACTGGTTGAAGAGGCCATTTTAGTTTGAATCAACTTCAAAGGTCTTCTTTGCAGGCATGTTGAAATGATTCGCAATGCTGATCTTTGAAAAGTGAATCAATGGTCTTTGGCTACTGGAACTTAAAACAGCCAGTCAACACAGATGAAGCTGTGCACTCACACTCAACAATGTACGCTTTGTAGCTGCAGCCTCTGACTGTAAGCCACTTAAACTACGGCAATGATTCACAAAATGGTCTGACACCAGCTGCACAGTACATGCCAAATGGGTGCATTTGGTCAAAGTACCTTGCACCATCAGTGTGGTCACATCAACAGTCTCAAGCTCTGTGGAACACTTGCAGTTTAAAACAATCACACATCTATGGAACATTCACACTTTTTGACCTCAAAAACAATCTGACATGGGAAAACAATCACACATCTACGGAACATTCATACTTTTTGACCTCAAAAACAATCTGACATGGAAAACAATCACAATTCATTGTAAGGCACACACATCTAGCCATGTAAAGCAATGATGCCTTTATGGAACACCCACACATCTAGCAGACATTCCTGCCCCCCAAATCTTTCTTCTATCTGGAACATATGAAGTCAAAATCAGGAAGAAACTGAATTCTGTAAGAACTGTCAGGAACACACTTTATTCTTACAATTGTGATGTGATGCTGTGCGGATCTATATGTGTGCATGATTGCACACTCACATCACCACAGCCACCAAGGCTGATTAAGGAGAATGTGCAGTTGCAGATCATGTAAAAACCAGTTTTCCCCTTTCTATTCTTGTGTTAAAAACTGTATGATTCATTGCATTTCTTCCTAGCGGCATTGAGTTTGGGAAGGGAAGGGGATCCTTTTTTCCTTTTCGCAGTTGAATTCGCTATTGTCTTTATCAGTCTTCACACACACACACACACACACACACACACACACACACACACACACACACACATTTGTGAACCAGAAACAAAAATGGCTAAACAACTGCTGCACGTAGATAGCCGGATGAAAGCAGTTAGCACTTACTCTCATTAAAACCATGTTCTGTTATATCCACATGCATGCTTACTTGCACATCTTTTACCCAACATGCATGACCCCTGGCCTTGCTGAGAAGTGTGTCACACAAAAAAAATAACAACATGACAACAACAATAATAACCAGTAGGAAGAAAGGAATGAAACTGACTGATGATTTAAAAGCTATAAGTACTATTAAAACAGGACGAATGAAAAAGAGAGAGAGACAGACAACAACAACAACAACAACAAAAAATATATATATATATATATTGAATGCTGAACAATTAAGTAGTGGGGGAAAAACAAGCGCAGGTTAACAATTCTTCAGTCGTTAAAGTAATGACTTGGCAAAGATTTGAACTTTAGGAAGAAAAAAAAACTTTGAAGATGAAGAAAATGGGAGGAATATAAGCTAGTCACAAAAGTTAAGGGCCGCCTTAGATTTTGGGGTACTCTAAGTAATGGGTCTGAATGCTCGTAAAACAAAGCGCAGCGTGTTTCATTCTGAGCTATTCTGACAGCTCACACACCACACTGTATGACCGAAATAATCTTTCAGACGACGCATTTTTCGGGTCGAGAATATGCGCTCAGCCAAAACACCAAAAATCCGTGAATAATGCATGAAGTTTGGCCAGGCGCAGATTACACAGCAGTTTTGAATTCAGAAATCGGCACAGTGCACGTGCAAGGCCTGCCTATGTTGAACAATTTTCAATGACAATTTGCCTGCGGTGGGTATAAAATGACCGCTAATCGGGGCTGCAATAACCATGCCTCCAAGACGAAAACTGTCAACACTAGATCGCGGCCGGGCTCTGGGATGGCTCCAAGATGGCATTTCTGAAGAGAGGTGGCAAGACGTCTGGGAGTGAGCCACTTAGTCATTCAACGCCTTCACCAGCGATACCAAGACACTGGAAGAGCCGAGGAACGACCACGCTCAGGGCGGCCAAGAATCACCAACGGGCAAGACGATCGCTACTTGATGCTGACAGCAGTCCGCAGCAGAACCATCAATGCAACCACTCTGAGACAGGAGCTGAGAAGAACGACTAACATCAACGTAAGTCGCCAGACCGTCCGAGGTCGCCTTCAGTTTCAACCTCCGCTCAAGAAGGCCCGCCATCCGTCTCCCACTAACACAGCACCATCGACAGGCCAGAAGGAGGTGGTGTCGACGTCATCAGCGATGGACGAGGCAGCAATGGAGCACCATCCTCTTCACCGATGAATCAAGATTCTCCCTGTCCCGAAATGATGGCAGGGTACGCGTCTGGCGTCGTCCAAGGGAGAGGCTTGCTGATGGCTGTGTTCGTGAGCACGATCGCTATGGAGGCGGCTCCCTGATGGTATGGGGAGGCATCCACCTTCATGGCAGGACACCCCTTCACCTTGTGCCAGGCAGACTTACTGGCGTAAGGTACAGAGATGAAATCGTGAGGCCGTTGATTATCCCCACTCTGCAAGCCATGGGACCCGGTGCCACCCTCATGACGACAACGCCACTCCACACCGCGCCCGTGTGGTGAACGACTACCTGAGGCAGCAGCAGGTTCCACGACTGGACTGGCCATCGCGTTCGCCTGATTTGAACCCTATTGAGAACTTTTGGGACCATCTGGAACGCCGCGTCCACGACAACCACCCTCCTCCTGTTGACCTCCACCAACTGTTCCAATTTCTGCTGCAGGAGTGGAACGCCATGCCTCAACAGACCCTTGTGACTCTGATCCAGTCCATGAGGCCTAGATGCATGGAATGTGTGGGTGCAAATGGCGGACATACGCACTACTGAAGCTTTTCAATAAACTTTCTTGTGAATTGTCAATTTTGTGATTTTCAAAAAGAGGGGTTATGATGTTTGATCCTTGATTTTGTCCAGAAAAATTGAATTGACACAATTGCAATGGCATTGACATGAAAGCTAAAGACATGAAATAAAATACGGTATAAGCTGTTTTCCTGTGCGTTATGTCGTTTTATTTTGGTGAGAGTTTTTCTGTCTGGCCCTTAACTTTTGTGACTAGCTTATTACAAATATACAAAGCCCTTGCTAGCTGCCTGAGGGAACCATCATAATCCCTCTTGAAGGCACATTTATTTGTATTGCCTGCTCCTAGGCCTTCCATCCGCTGGATCTGACTCATCAGGGAGACACGCTGATCATGTCTGTGCTCTTGGTGTCAAATAGAGACACACCAGAGTCCATAATTCTGTGGTGTTCTCACAACCAAGGGTTCAAAAAAGAATCCAACAGCACCCCCAAAGCAGCCAGCGAAGGGTAGTTAAATGGAACAAAATAAAAGTGTGGAGAGGAAAAAAGTTGCTGAAAAACTAAAAGCATTATTCAAACAGTATAAAATGTAGGGAACAATCTTTGAACCTATGCTTGAGGATCCATTCAAGGATGCAAGGGAGATCAAAAGGTATGGAACAGTCTGAGTGGTCAGCTCTGCTGTTCAATAACCCAAGCATTGTGAGTGGCTAAGAACTGTACAGAACAACCTTTACTTGGATCTCCTAAGAGATGCAATCTCCCACTGATTGACCAAACAATAGAATGCTGAACAATTAAGTAGTGGGGTAAACAAGTGCAGGTTAACAATTCTTCAGTCGTTAAAGTAATGACTTGGCAAAGATTTGAACTTTTTATTTTTTTTAATTTTCTTTAAATTATTGAAGATGAAGAAAATGGGGGGAATATAATACAAATATGCGAAGCCCTTCACTAGCTGCCAGAGGGAACCATCGTAATCCCTCTCGAAGGCACATTTATTTGTATTGCCTGCTCCTAGGCCTTTCATCCGCTGGATCGGACTCATCAGGGAGACATTACTGATTGTGGCTGTGCTCTTGGTGTCAAATAGAGACACACCACAGTCCATAATTCTGTGGTGTTCTCACCACCAAGGGTTCAAAAAAGAATCCAACAGCACCCCCAAAGCAGCCAGCGAAGGGTAGTAAAATGGAACAAAACAAAAGTGTGGAGAGGAAAAAAGTTGCTGAAAAACTAAAAGCATTATTCAAACGCACAATAAGACTAAGAAAAGAGGGTGAACAGATAAGTACATGATGAATGACAGCTCTATGGAACATTTACACATATTGCCATGTAAAGAAGGACAACTGTAGAGAGCATCTACACTTCTTGCCATGTAAAACAATGACAACTCAATGAAACAAGCAATGGACAGAACATTTTTAAAAGCAGGGGAAAGGAGGGCGGGGGGCGGGCGGATGGAGGAGGGGTGTGGGTGGTGTTTGACCAGATGATTACAATATGGAACCGAATGCCTGCAAAAGCAAGGGGAAAAGGGACGTTTTTCTCATTCAGTCCAGCAACAAGAATGTGATGAAACTTTTGCTTGCATTGCCATCATGGACACTTTTACTCTCTAAAAAACAGCCTATTCTCATAATCCTATGCCACACTGTTTTCATCAAGCGAGTGTTTGTGTTCATCACTGTCATTTACACCAGAATTTTCTGGCCTCTTGCCAAAAAATAATTTAGGTCTTGTGAGCGAGATGGAATTGTTGATGTTTTGTTCAAACTCAAACTGCAACCCCACAGCTGATATATCAGTATGTGATGAGATCTCTGTAAAATAATACATGTTCATACTCTTTCAGCATTTTACTATGTCTTACTTTTAACTTAAGAAGGCACACTAACCCCATTTCTACATGACCTAAAACACTGCCACACTCTACTTCTTGTCTTCAAACACACGCATACACTCACACTCACAAATGCACATACACACAGACACACACACTTGTATACATGTATGTATGTATGTAGTGGCACTGGAAGAAAGCAAATGCAAGCTAACAATTCCTCTGTGATCATAACGATGCCTAGCTAAGATTAACAATGGAAGGAGGCTGTGAGAGAAAGAAAACAGAAATGAGGAAAAGGGCATTGGATTACAATCCTTCCCTACCACAATTTTTCACTATTACAGTAGCAGCATATGTGAATCTTATCATAGTAGCAGCATATGTGAACCTTAGTCCTATCTTAAAAACAGATCCATACGTATTGCCAGCTCAGAGGCATTTCATCCCGCTGATTCGGACTCATCAGTAGGACACAGCTCACTGAGTAAGTTTTTTTTTTTTTTTTTTTTTTTTTTTGGCTGTCCCAACCTCTGCGCCACCTCAGAGGCAGTGCACCCGCACCGCTCATTCCGACACCCCGTCCACAGCCATAGCCCGGCTGCCCCGCCGCAGCCCCGGCACCAGCAATCCACAGGGAGCAGTCAATGTCAAGTCGTCAAGAGGCAACCGACCGGAGGAGACACTGCACTGCTGCCGAGTCACTTCGGGGGTGTTCAGTGGCGCCTGTTCTGATCTAACATACGCAGGACACCACCTACTAAGCCCCCTACTGACGACAATAATTGCTTAGTCGCGGAGCCGGCGTGAGTGAGCTCTCCCTCCGGAGGGCGCCACCACGTCCGTCCAACGACAGCCCCCATGGACTCGCCGATACCGGTGACCCCGACAGAAGCAAACCAAGGCCAAAACGTGGAGAGGACATCGAAATTGAGGTCACCATGAGAGCAGGGCATGAAGGGCCACAGAACTTGAGACTTTTTTTTTTTTAATGCTGATCAATGGGAATGAGGATGATTAAGATGATGCTACGGATTTCCATTTCGGTCTGAGACTACATGACAGGGCTGTACTCTACGCTTCCTTTCATAATATATCCTGGCGTCAACCAGGCCCGAGAGATACAGGCACCTGCAGTGTTGATCAGGAAATTTGAGCAACACTCTCAGAAACGCATCCATTAAGTGGATGAAACTCGACTGTGTGGTCCCAGTCTTCCCAACTGAGTCCGCAGCAAACTCAACTCTGGGTAGGAGCCGGTCGGGGCAGAAAAAACCCACATGACTCTGATGGGATTCGAACCCACGACCTCCCAGCCGGGAGTCCGCGACGCTAACCACTTCGCCACGGCGGCTGGTCACTGAGTAAGTTTTCCACTGGCATCAAACAGAGACGCACCACAGTCTATAATTCTGTGGTATTCTCACCACCAAGGATTCAAATACAGTGTTCAATGGCGACCAAAAGCAGCCAGAGGTGGTTAGAAAAGTAAGAGGAGAAGAAAGCACTGTAAGAAAATAAGCCGTTGAAAGAAAATGAAATCATTGTGTAGACAGTAATTTTCAAACAGGCAGAAATCCTAGAGCCTGTGTTTAAGAATCAAGGATACAAGGAAGGTCCAAAGGTGTCAACAGTCAGAATGGTCAGATCTACTTTTTTAATAACCAAAGAATAATCAGTCACATAAGTGCTGAGAGAAGCTAAAAACTGCGCAGAAAAGCCTTTATTCAGATCGCGGTAGAGATGCAAACTTCCACTGACTGACCAAACAATATGTATAATGGGGAAAAACAAGTGCCGATTAACAACTCCTCCATTATCACTATGACTTGGCAACGATTAGCAAAGAAAGAAAAAAGGGGTTGTGAGAGAAATAAAACAGGAATGAAAACGTGTTACATTATAAACACGAAATCCTACATTAGCACCATATGGGAACTTTGGTCTATATATAGAACTGTGCAAATCTCATAGTCTGTACACATGTGCTTATGTGACTGAGAGAGACAGTGTGGGCATGTATCATGTGTTAGGTAAGGTAATGTTGCTTATAGCCCAGCCCACCACAAAGGCTGTCACTGCATTGAAGTTAACTCACACGTCATCAATACATTTTTTTTCTTAAATTCAAACAACCCTTTTAAACACACCCACTAAAAACATGCCTGAAATTCTGTTAAACATTTTTCTTCTATAAAATCTTAGATTAGATGAAAAATGTTGATCTCTCTCAAAATTCAAAGAACACATCAGGTGGGATATCTCTGAACAAGGTTTTCATAGAGTCTGCTGTAAAATGTTAATGTCTCACATCATGCAAGTCCCAACACTCTAAAAAAATGTTTCACTGTGATGTCGTACATGACACAGAATGCACCATGGAGCTTCTTCACCTTTTAAAAGATACAAATGAGTGTAAAAGCAATGGCCTGTATGCAAACGGCACAAGACCGTCTCTTCTTTATGGCCGCCTCGGGAACAGGAGTATATGCATATTATGTTTTTCTACAGGCCAGTTTGTGTATGCAGTCATGCATGCAAACATTTGTGTTTGCAAAGATGGTGCAGCTGTGGCATATCATTTGACAGTCTGTGTATGTCATCACATGTGAATTGGTAGGTGTGTTTGCAAAAAAATATCTTTAGTTTCTTTCTTATGTTTTGCCCTGCAGTCTTTCTTTTTTTCAACTCAAAGGGAATCACACAAAGAGCAGTGATAACGACAATACCGGGATGCATACAAGCAATACAAAGTCTAGGCACACAAAAGGAAAACTCTCCTACCACATCCCCATCAAGCTAACCAGTTATTGAATGTGCACCTGGTCGCCCCCTTTGTTCATCCATCTGTACAATAAACAGGGAAGCTGGCAGCCGACCGACCCATCAGTCAGCATCAAGAAAAGACTTGACACCGGTGATGACGCTCCCAACACCGATGATGGCGTAGTCTGAGCACTCACCAGATCCTCTAGCCAATCAATAGCAGTCATCCTATACACCTCTGCAAACGCTCTGCCAGGCCCTGGGATGAACGGGATATCATGCTTCGTTTATAGCTCTGCTTAATTTAGGACAGTATGGATTGGTGTGGCTGGTTTGCTTGCCATAGACTTCATGGTGCATGTATACGTTATTTTGCTGTTGCTGTAGATGCCCATGAAAACATCCTATCACAGATGTTCAGGCATGTACGCATGCAGGACTTCAAAGTATTTGGTTTATAAACATGGATTTTTTGTGCACAAGCAGAGAACATATACCAGAATACATAAATTATGCAAACATCCAGTATGAAAGCACATGCAGTGCAAGCAAGCGCTCATGCATGCACGCGTGCGTGCGCGCGCACACACACACACACACACCATACATCCAATTCCACACCAGCTAGCCCCACTATCACCATCACACACACATGGACACATTTCTCTCTCTTCCCTCTCTCTCTCTCTCTCACACACACACACACACACATACACACACACACACACACACACACACAAGTGCTCGAAAGAACACACAAAAAAAGCCTGTTCCGGCAAATAACTACTGTCCATTTTCCATTATAACTGACTATTCAGTAACAGAGCATGAAGTATCAAAGAAAAACTTCTATGTGACTGCAAACTGACAACAAAAGCGTCCATAAAACATAAAGAGAGCATTCAGACAAGCATAGACCTAAGCCACACAAAATTCCACCAGCAGAATTACTTCTCATTTGTCTTTTGTAATACATTATATCCCTAAAAAGGCTTGATATTCTATGAAATGAAGTCACTTTATAGAAAGCGAACAATTTGTAAACAGTGTTTACAAATTAACAACCATTTCAGTTGAGTGCAAAATGTGTACCAAACAGTGCTGTATGGATCCCACTAAGCCCAGACATTTTTTTTTGTTAGATTTGGATCAAATTTAAGGATTCCTCCCAAAGTCACATTCCACCTTTTCAACAAGTTTTCCTAACGTCCGCATTCTTCACATAATCTTGCTGACAGACACACAAGCAGACAAAGGCGAAAACATGAACACCCCTGATGAAGGTAACAACAACAAACAATACACACACTACAGCAGGAACAAAACCGACCTTCATCATGTTTTCAATCTGCCTGATAACATCGTCGGCCGTCTCCACAGGATCGTCATCCTCTCTGTGCAGACTGGACACGATCAGGGAGTGCATGTCAAAGGCCTGGGCTAGCTCCTCATCGTCAGACAGATCCAAGCCGGGATCTTCTCGCTCCTGCAAAGTCAGCACTCAGAATGATGACCATCACTATGGCTTCCATGAACATGAGTGCACACAGATAAGCCTAAAGCCAAATTTCAAGAAGTTTGTCGAAGATTCAGGTAAGCAGTCTGCCCTGCCAAAAGAGATGTGGTTATTGATGTTGTTTTAAGTGGTGAATTTTGTATTATACATTTGTTCATATCAAGCTGTTAAAATGCACTTAACCATGATGAAAAAACTTTGGCAAAGTTTCTTATGTATGACTCAGTATAACACTTAAAATTATTGACAAGAATTTTCCCATCACTTGACGTTACCAACATGCACAAAATACTTTTACAGATGGTATGGCACAATTGAAATTTTCCTCTCTTTTTTTTTTTTTTTGACAGCTCTCAAGTCTCCCATGCCCTTTGCCAAAATGGCTCTTTTCTTTTCAAAAAACGCTGAAAATGCCATAACTAAACTAGGAATATAAGAATACATCTCATGAGATTCAGCCCTCAAATCACTGGGTGACATAATACTAACAGAGCAAATCCTAACCATGAGGGACAGCACGAAGAGGGATGGGAAAGAGGAGGTACGGAACAGCTCTACATTACTCCTGTCATTATGTAGCAGATACTGCTGTAAAGTCTTAACTCAGACACAGACATGGAAGCCCTTGGACTCGTTGGAGTCAAGATATTTCTAATCCGCAAGTGTGACAAACTGATCCATTTGATCTCCATCATGTATAATTTGTTATAGCTGTAGAGTCCAATTTCCATTTCAGCTCTTGCACCATGAAAATTTGCTAAAAATGCAGGTCCACCCCTCCCTTCTGCCTGCATATCAGGGTCAAACTTTTCTTTCGATCCTGTCAGTTGACCGCAATGGAAAGAAGAGCTCAACCAATCAGCGACAGCTTATTGTGCAGTTCCCACAAGGAGAGAGCTACACTGCACTTTCACTATAAACACTTTTTTTAAATAAAAGATCCTAAATACGGACTCTAATACATGATAATAATGTTTGTGAATGTAATTTCTACTTTCTGTTGTGACAAAAAAACATGACAGTGACAAAAACATTTTTGTTTGACAACAGTATACGAGAGAGAAAGAAAGAGAGAGAGTCCAATAAATGACATCACTGTCAGCTAACATCTTCAGACATTGTTTTCCCTCAGAAGTACCATCCATGTTCTACTAATACTTTACACTGAAATTAGTTCAAGTAGCTTAAGGATGAAACAAAGCTCTGCTGTGAGGGTCTGCCTTGCCATATATACTTAATGTAAAGTCTAGACATCAGGGCCATTGATCTTTCTTATCGCATCTGTCTGTTCAGAAAGGGTACGTTTGAAACTCCATCCATCTTACAGAACCCTGCCAAAGGCCAAGCCCAGATATATGGATCATGCACAAGAGCCGTGCTTGTGGCTGGCATGGACCTGTCTGGGTCTTTCTCATTCACTGCCAAAGAAAAATCAACAACTGCCAGGGGGAAAAAAAACTTGCAAGAAAAGCAAGATGAATAAATACACCCTCCTTAAACTAAAAAGACTTGTTTTGTTTTGCTAGAGTATTTCTATCTTTGTCTCTAGAGATTCTAAATGGATCTCCCACCAAAGATCTCTATACAGATCCAAATGAGAACTTCTGGAGATTGTTTATGAGAGGTTCCACAGTATGGCAGGAGTAAAGACAGCCATCGAGACTGACATGCAAATGTGCTCTGTGTGTGTGTGTGTGTGTGTGTGTGTGTGTGTGTGTGCAAATGTGTGCATGTGTGTGTGTGTGTGCGTGTGTGCATGCATGCGTGCGTGCGTGTGTACGTGCGTGCATTGTGTGTGTTGTGTGTGTGTCTTATTGTTTTTGTGCATTATTGTGTGTGTGTGTGTGTGTGTGTGTGTGTGCATGTGTGCGTGCATGTATATGTGCATGTGTGTGTGTGCATATGCGTGTGCATGCGTGCGTGTGTGTGAGTGAGAGAGAGAGAAATTGCGTGTTGTGTGTGTGTGTGTGTGTGTGTGTGTGCGCGCGCGCATGCGCACGCATGTGCGTATATGTGTGTGAGAGTAAACATGCAGGACTGTACCCTCAAAAATGCACCCACAGTTTCATTATTCATATATGTGTGAGTGTTCAAGTGTGCCTAAATCTTCAGATGCTACATCATGCATACCACACGTGATACAATCTGCGTCAGCCTCTCAGGTGTTCTGTACCTTCCCCACAACAGCATGCTGTCTGCATGCCATCAGTCCTGGCCAGTTTCCAAAACTGCTTAGAGAGTCAAGTATTTTCCCCCCATCTTTCCTATACATGTTCACTGTTGAAAGCATTTCCCCCTCGTGGCTATATATCTGGTGACCGATTTCAATTCCTTTTTCTCTTAATGTGTAATCTTTAAAAAAAAAAAGTGGAAAAAAAAACCAAAAAAAACCCAACCAAATGAAAAAAAACAGCAGCAATCAATGTGTTATGGAATCTCTTCAATGTTCAGCTTGACCCCAAACCTTGAGATTCAACTTTACATATGACGCTATAATGAAACAAAAATGTAACTTCTCACTTCAAACACATTAACTTCAAACTCAAAGCAAAAATAATAGAAGAAAAGAAATATTAAAAACAAAATACATGTCTGTTTTAAGTTTCCAGTTTTACAAAATAAATTACACGTGTAGATGCAGATACGCCAGCAGTGCGTATTTTTAGAACAGGTGGTTACTTTCGCCTGCCTGGCTTGATCTGGCACTCTATGCCCACTGAGCTAGCCCAGCCTTCAGTGTGCCTGATCAGGCTGACTCAATCGCCGCTCATCCTGAATCCATAGATCCAGCCTGTCTCACTGATTGTGGCACAGCTCAGCCATGGCAGCAGTGAATGCAAATTACTGAAGCATTAAATATAAAGCACCCACACTACCTCACTTCACCCCCATTTCCTAAAAATAAATTTTTTTTTAAAGAATAAAAGATAGGAGAGGTTGAAAATCCAAACTCTTTACCCCTCCCCCCCCCCCCCCCCCCCCCCCCCCCCCCACACACACATACACAGACACACAAGCACACTCACTCCCTCTCTCACTCTCTCTCATACATTAACACACTCACTCAATCTATTTTAGCTTTCAACTCAGGCACTCACAAGTACACGTGCAGGCACACAGACACACACACACACACACACACACACACACACACACACACACACACCTCCCTTTCTCTCCCTCTTACTCCCCCCCCTCTCTCTCTCTCTCCATCTCTTTCCCTCTAAGACACACACACACACACACACACACACACACACACACACACACACACACACACACACACACACACAACTTCTCTCACTCTCTCTCTCTCTCTCTCGCTCAGACGCAGAGACACACACATGCACACACACACACACACTTCTCCTTCTCTCTCTCTCTCTCTTTCTCTCTCTCTCTCTTTCCCTCTTTCTCTCTGCCTTTTACTCTGCTGGCAAACTTTGAAGTTGGACTGTTGCCTAGTTCAATCAATACAAACACTATTGTGGATGGCAGTGGGGAGCTGAGCTCTGCAGCTGACATCAATACAGGGTCCTGACTGGAGCAAGGCACCCCAATTTTCAGCGGGCTGTCTACAGGTACAGATTCTAGACGCCTATGGCTGACTGTATGTTTGGAGTTCCTATTATGTTTGGAGTTCCTAATGGCACTGATAGACCTTTCAGAGCTGACTCACCTGTTTTTCCTGTAAATGAAGTACCCTGTTCTGTAACTGCCGTGTGTAGCTTTTGGACCAGTCTATGGGAAGTATATTGCCAAAGTTCCCTGTAATTGTCCACCACATTCTGGAAAAAAGAAAAAAGAAAAAGAAAAACAAGTTACAATACAATTTTCTTCAATTGTCACACTTTGAAAGGAAAAAGAAAGAAAACAAAAAAACCTAAACTATTAATGAATTCAAAGTCTATAGTATAAATTTGAAAAAGTTTACAGACATGATTTGAAACAAAAAAGTGACTGTCCACCAGTCAAGCTACATGAAATTCGAAACCGTGCACTGTTGGAAATGATGACCAGAAGATTGCTATTCTGACCCCTGAAAGTCCAATAATATTGAATTAAGTTTCTCCATCAACAGTGGCGTAATCAACCCCTGCAAACTACACACTCTGACCCCACGACGCTCAAGACACCACAAGCATGAACATCTAAATCTCATCCTAAAACATCACCGTTCATTGCAGAATCAGGCTGATGTCATCAGCCCCCTATTTCTCTCCTCTCTCTCTCTCTCTCACTCTCTCTCTCTCTCTCTCTCTCTTCTCTCTCTCTCCATTTCTTCAAGAAGTAATTTTTATTCCCTATTTCCAATACACAACTAAACATGACCCACCTAAGTCAAATAATTGTAGTACATCTAACAAACGAATAGACTGTTGAAGATAACCCTCTCTACAAACTAACTCGTCTGTTGAAGATATATCCTCTTTACAAACCAACTACTGAACTAGTCTGTTGAAGACAATACAGGTCTTCTTTCCAACTTACTAGTTTTTTGGAGATGATACACTTTTCACAATTTAACTAGTCTGTTGAAGATGATACCTTCTTTACAAACTGACTAGTCTGTTGAAGATGATACCTTCTTTACACAGCCCTGATGTGGCCCTCTGCGGTCGGCTGGGCTATAAGCAACATTATCTTATCTTATCTTACCTTCTTTACAAACTGACTAGTCTGTTGATGATACCCTCTATAAAAAGTAACTGGTATGTTGAAGATACTTTATTTTCAACATAACTAAGTCTTTTGAAGATGATATCCTTTTCAAAATTAACTAGTCTGATGATGTTGATACCCTCTTTACACATTTACTAGTCTGTTGAAGATGATACTCTCTTTACAAACTAACTAATCATTTGAAGCTGATGCCCTCTTTACAAATAAAATAGTCTGTTGAAGACAACATATCCTCTTTACAGACTAACTACACTGCTGAACATGATAATCTGATACCTTCTTTACAAACTAACTGGTCTGTTGAAGATAATACTTTTACAAATCAGCTGATCTGATGGAGCTGATACTCTCTTTACGAACTAACTGGTCTTTTAAAGATGATACACTTTTCACAAACTAACTAGTCTGTCGATGATGATATTCTCTCTACAAACTAATAAATCTGTTGAAGATGATACCCTCTTTACAAACAAAGAAGTCTGTTGAACTTTGAAGATAATGCCCTCTTTACAAGCTAACTAGTCTGTTCAAGATGACACTCTCTTTACAATATGATATCCTTTGAATATACTAGCTAGTCTGTTGGAAGGTAATGGCACACTCTTTGCAAGCTATTTCAGCTTTGTATCTGATTGCCATAGACCTCATTTTTGCATGATGAATGCATACAGTGTGTAAAATGTTGCGCTCTTTGTTAACATAGATGGATCT
The DNA here is from genome assembly GCA_018398815.1 of Conus ventricosus. Lineage (NCBI taxonomy): Eukaryota > Metazoa > Mollusca > Gastropoda > Neogastropoda > Conidae > Conus > Conus ventricosus. The sequence continues at coordinate 109,457,756 of CM031598.1, forward strand.
GCAGCTGTGAAATATTTTTTCTCTCTCCCCAAATCCTAACTTGATCTGTTAATTTAAAGCATCTGACTTTAATTTTGGCTCCACTACAAAACAATCAGTGTCTCTCCAACCCATTCCCATAGTGTTCCACAATCACCCTGACAGGTTAAGTTAAAGCACAAATTTCAGAAGTTTTATTTCAGCACTATTTTTCCCCCTCTTTTTTGTGCATGGCACTTACCTAGACAGATGCACATTTCTTTCTCTCTATAACAGCTGTACATCAGATGCCTTTGTCAAATCTAATTTGTTTTACAAAGGGATTAAAGCAATCATTCATCTTCACTGACAGTGTTCTGGCATGTTGGACACCATGTTACATGATACTGGTGTCCAGAAACATTAATTTCAATTCATTACCTACAACCCAGAAATCTCAAATTGACTTTTCATCCCCCTCGCATTCTGCCCAACCCACTCATGTTCAGCCACATCCAGACGCATCCTGTCACAGCCACCACGAAATTCCTACAGGAGCAATTAACAATAACATCCAGTTGTATACCTACCCACCTGAGGAGACCCTGCACTAGTGTCAAGTCTCTGGTGGTATCTATCTGCTCTGATCCAATAATTATATATGCAGAACACAATCTCCTAAGCCCCCTGCTTGGTTACTTGGTTGATAAATTGCCTTGCTGTGGAGTCAGTATGTGTGAAGATATATAACACACACACACACACCCACACACACACACCCTCCAGAGGACACCAGCATGTTCAACTAAAACACTGCTCCTGTTAACTTGATAACAGAATATACTAACAACAGTAACGCTGATGATCTGACACAAAATATCACACCTATCATCCCATGGATGTGGAAAGAAATTCAAAACAAGGCTACATGAGAACAAGGCTTGTAGGGCCTCATATTTTTGTTCATTATGATCAATATGGATGAGGCTGCTGAAAATGATGTTATGGTGTTCCATTTTGGTCTGAGACTGCATGACACTGTTGTCAGGGTTGTGTCCTGCATTTTCTTTCTGGTTTCAGCCAGGCCAAGAGACACAAACACATGCAACTGGTCTTGCTCAGCTAGTCAGAATGACATACTCTGGATGAAACTGGACTGTGTGACTCCAGTCTCCTCATCTGAGTCCACTGCACATTCAGTTGTGGTGAAAGGTGACTAGAGCTCCCGCTCCTCACCCACTTCCCCCCAGAAAATAACTGATCCATGTCTCTGGTGGGACTCCAAGCCACAACCTCTAACAACTGACAACAGCTGCTTTCACCCTCTGGACCAAACAAAACAAACCTTGATGCTAATCTATTATATAACTTAAAAGAAGATTACTTTTATGGTGGACTGCTGCAAATTAATGTGCATGAGCACCAAGTGAAGATGAAATGCATGACACTTTTGAGCTTTCATCAATTGTCCATTACAAGTGAACTCCCTTCCACCAGCCGCTGTGGCGAAGTGGTTAGCGTCACGGACTCCCGGCTGGGAGGTCGTGGGTTCGAATCCCATCAGAGTCATGTGGGTTTTTCTGCCCCAACCGGCTCCTACCCAAGTTGAGTTTGCTGCAGACTCAGTTGGGAAGACTGGGACCACATAGTCGAGTTTCATCCACTTAATGGATGCGTTTCTGAGAGTGTTGCTCAAATTTCCTGACCAACACTGCAGGTGCCTGTATCTCTCAGGTCTGGTTGACTCTGGGATATATTATGAAAGGAAGCGTAGAGTACAGCCCTGTCATGTAGTCGCAGACCAAAATGGAAATCCGTAGCATCATTTTAATCATCCTCATTCTCATCGATCAGCATTAAAAAAAATAATGTCTCAAATTCTGTGGCCCTTCATGCCCTGTTCTCATGGTGACCTCAATATCGATGTCCTCTCGACGTCTGTGGTCTTGGTTTGGTTCCGTCGGGGTCACCGATATCGGCGAGTCCATGGGGGCTGTCGTTGGACGGACGTGGTGGCACCCTCCAGAGGGAGAGCTCACTCACGCCGGCTCCACGACTAAGCAGTTATTGTCGTCAGTAGGGGGCTTAGTAGGTGGTGTCCTGCGTATGTTAGATCAGAACAGGCGCCACTGAACACCACCGAAGTGACTCGGCAGCAGTGCAGTGTCTCCTCCGATGGGTTGCCTCTTGACGACTTGACACTGACTGCTCCCTATGGATCGCCGGTGGCGGGGCCGACCAGGCTGTGGCTGTGGACGGGGTGTTGGAATGAGCAGCATGAGTGCACTGCCTCTGAGGTGGCGCAGAGGCTGGGACAGCAAAAAAAAAAGAAAAAAGTATCTCCCTTCCTCATTTTTCTATGGGTTTCCCCTCCCCTTCCCCCTCTTTTTTTAAAAAATCTTTAATCTAACTTTAATGATGGCAGAGGTGGATGTGTAAAAACATTTGTTTGGCTTTGCTGCTCCATGAGAGAGCCATACTGTTTGCTTTCCTATTTCAGGTGTCAATCTCAATCAGACCCAAGACATAAAGACATTATATGCAGTGTTTGGTTTGTTCCAGTTTTATACAAAGCTCTGTTTGTTTGTTTTTTCTTCTTTAATTAAGCAAAATCCACTCTCTTCCAAACAGCAGTCCAAAATGATAACTCCTCTCTCTCTCTCTCTCTTTCTCAGTGGATCAGCTCCTCCGTTCCCCACCCTGGGTTTTGTGTGTGTGTGTGTGTGTGTGTGTGTGTGTGTGTGTGTGTGTGTGTGTGTGTGTGTGTGTGTGTGTGTGTGTGTGTGAGAGAGAGAGAGAGGAGTGTGTGTGTGTGTGTGTGTGCGCCTACAGGCACATATGCGTGCATGCATGTTATTATTTGAGTAAACTTTTATAGTAATACTAGTAGTCTGTCCCTTTCGTTGTATGTCGACTAGTGTTTTTGCTTTCTTTCCTTGTTTCTGCTATATTGACTTGCAATGCATGTTTTCTCTGTGCATTCTGATTTTTTTGTTGTTGTTGTCTTTTGTACCCAGGGCTGGGTGGAAAAAAGCATATTTTCTAATTTGCTTATCCCTTAACCCTGGCAAAACAGAATTTTATTTTCTCTCTCTCTCTCTCTCTCTCTCTCTCTCTCTCTCTCTCTCTCTCTCTCTCTCTCTCTCTCTTCCACTCTCTCTAATGAAAAAAAGGTATCTTCTTGGTAAACTTGTTGTAATGTACCCTTTAATATTTTGGAGGCTATTTTTTCCCCTTCGTCGTTGATTTCCAGTGTCCAGACAACTTCAAAGACTCTGGCAATGAACAACAATTCTCTTCAAATGAAAGAGTCCCGACAGCGTTCAAAAACAACCAAAACTGATGGAAACCCCACTTCACACAACACAGAAGACTCCTTAGATCAATGTTCAACCCCTAACGCTGATAATTAAGAAGCCACATAATAACTTCAAGGTTAACAGCGACAGGACTGCTTTGAAGCGAGGAAACCCTTTCAAGCCAAGCCTCCCTTTCAAGGACTCCCACCAATCAGACTTCTTCAAACGGCATAAGGAAGTGAAGGAAGGTCACTCTAACAACTTTTTCTCTTTTCTCAAAAGAAGAAAAGACCCTGTCTATACATGTATGAGAGTGAGCATGTGTGCGAGTGTGTGTGTGTGTGTGTGTGTGTGTGTGTGTGTGTGTGTGTGTGTGTGTGTGTGTGTGTGTGTGTGTGTGTGTGTGTGTGTACAAGTGTGAGTGTGCATGTGTGAGAGTGTTTTGGGTGTGTGTGTGTGTGTGTGTGTTGTGTGTGTGTAATTACAAGTGTGAGTGTGCATGTGTGACAGTGTGTGTGAGTGTGAGTCTGTGTGTGTGTGTGTGTGTGGGGGGGGGGGGGGGGGGTATGAGTCAGAGAATGAGTATGTCTGGGCTTGTGTGTGTGTGTGTGTGTGTGTGTGTGTGTGTGTGTGTGTGTGTGTGTGTGTGGTGTGTGCATGTTTGTGTGAGCTTCATATTGTGTGTGTGTGTGTGTGTGTGTGTGTGTGTGTGTGTGTGTGTGTGTGTGTGTGTGTACATGCATGATTGTCTATAGATAAGTGTCTGATTGTGCAGTTAGTTTAAAGTCATACAAATATTTGTATGTGATTCTTGCATGTTCATATTTTCGTAGTGTACAGATCTGCTTTAGAAGATCACTAACAGTAAAGTTCTGAATTTAGAGAATGTAAGCAGGGGATTTGAAGGATCATTCATAATTTTCTGTAAAGTAATGAGTAAGTCTTCATCAGTTTTAATCAGTAAATTCCACAATGACTTCCCAACCCCAATAATAAATAAAAATAAAATAAATAAATAAATATTTGTTGTAACAAAGTTACGACTTGAAAATGCCATTAACACTTTGACATTTATTTACTTGAAAAAATTAATGTAAAAAATATGAGTGTTATGTCAACCATTCAAAAAATAAGATAAAACTGAAAATCAAAAGCAAAACTGTCATCCAAAGAAATGTTTAGGATATTTTCATTTTGTTAACAGGAAAAAACACACACACACACACAACACACACACACACACACACACACACACACACACACACACACCACACACGCACACGCCACACACACACCACACACACCACACACCAACACAGACTTACATACACAGCAGCATCCCATTCCACACCTTTTCTGTTATTTTGTGTCCTTGACCTGTAACATCTGACCTTGACTTTCAGGGAGATTAGAATACCGAAGTTTTCTCTATGATCAATTAATGTAAACCCCATTTGGGTGAAAAGAGAATGCAAAAGCTGAAACTAGACTCAGCCTTTTCAGACAAGCTTCTCTGATCTTCAGTCGACTTGACTGAACGTTAATTTCAAAAGCTGAATGCCAGAAAAGTCCTATAACCAATATCTATTCCTCCTCCTTTTATGTAATTTGTTTCTCTACCACCACCACCACCAGCAAATGAGAAATGGTGTCATTAAAATTTATTGCAACACACATGGACACCAGCATGTGCAGGTATACACCCATACATACACAGAGCGAACCAGCATGATCACTATTCAATAGGTCTCTTCATAATAGGTTATACTGACTTTTTACAATAGATCTGAGTACAAAGTTCTTTTGAAATTCACATACAAGCAAACAAACAAAAAGTAGAAAGTTAGTTATACTGACTTTGCTTAAAGAGTAAGCATGTATTCATGCCCAAAGTTCTTTTCAAAATGAATCAAACCCACAAAAAGAACAGTAAAATCTAAGCAAAACACAACAGAAAAAAAATATTACAGTTTCATAACTTTGATCACGTCAGCTGTCATTCTTGCTGTAGAATTCATGTTCTGGATCGTATAATTCATAAAACTAAGTTGTTTTCATGCCAAAAAAGACACTTTGCTTATTAGTATGTTTACTTTTAATGCTCCTAACCTCACTTACAAATTTCTTTTCATGTAAACCATACTGAAACCTAATCCTATATTTTTCAATAATCTTAATCGATCAAAAGGATAAGCTATACTTTTTTTTTTTTTTAATGCTAATTTCATGTAAACTTGCAAACGTTTCTGCACATCTGCCTTCTGCTGATATTTCACTGTGCTCTCAGGTTAAGACATGAACAGGTTTTTATTAGTGCACTCCTCTACTATGTACACATGTTCTTCCCTAAACATCGCCCCCCCCCCCCCCCCCCACCCTCCTACCCCCCACCCCACCCCCCTCCTACCCCCCACCCGTCCTACCACCACCCCTCCCCCTCCGTTTCCTTGTTTGTTCTTCATGCTTTCAAATGTGTCACCAAGCTAGCTCTAGCTTGGCTCAAAGTGTAAGCGGATAAAGAAAGATATGTGCATGAAGGGCCTCTACTGCTGCTGAGACGCACTCTCATTTTCAGCTCCATTGCCATTTTAAGACCAATTTCTACCAAACTGGGATAAATCACCACTTTTACCATACTAGCAGTTGAGAGCAAAATTCAAGCCAGAGTGGGGTCTGAACCTCACACAAAACAAACACCACCAGGAAGGTAGAACGCTCTCCTGTGTTATTTCAAAGATGACTTTGGTATCTGAAATTATCATCAATATAAACTGTTAAACATGCACCAGCATATGTATAAGGCTGCCAAAAAGACAACGAAGTCATCAACTTTTGTATACTCTGAGTCAGAATTCACTGCTGTTTCAGATTTCTTGAAATCTAGCTTGCTCTGCATGTTTTGTTCAGCATGCAAAGGCAAACACCTTTCCAAAACTGGTGTCCATAGGAGTACAGAGGCTGGCTTGCTTCATGTCTCTTCATATGCCTGTGCTTGAAGTTTATGTCTTTGCCTTATTTTGCAGCGTAGGTCACACATTTTGTGATCTGAGTTCCTAATACCTCTAGTTTCTATGATGTTACTCAAGCAAACTGAGGTAACCTGTGTTTATGTACACCGTATATATATATATGGTAAATGTTGCTTACTTTCAGACTTTTCATCTGTGTCTCCTTTTTGATATGTCCGAGACTGAAAGACTCAACCACCCTTGAATAATGCAAACTGTTTTGAGTTTGTGCAATTTCCTGCCTTTTTCTTTGTTGTGATCTCCTTACACTGATGAAGGGTCTATTTTGAGCAGGTCTGGGGCTTCCTTCTTTGGGAAAAAAAAGTCCTTGTTTGCTCTTTCAATCTTCATGCATTGAAAACGATTGATACAGTACAACCTTAATTTGGACTTCACAGTCAGCTTCGGCTGGGCTATAAGCAACATTATCTTATCTTATCACAGTCAGCTTGACCAGAAATTTTCATATGACTTGACATGCAATAACAATGTATGTGCTACTCCTAGCTGATGAATAATGCAAAATGTATGCAGCTTTCAGAAATGACTATGAGAGAACAGGAAAAGGCCGACTCTAAGCCACTTTCACCCTCCACCGAGTTTTTGGGCAAAAGTGGCCTAAAAGCAGCCTTTTCCTGCGGCGGAAGAGAGAGAGAGAGAATCACCGGCAGACAGACAGAGAAGAGAGAGACAGAGAGAGACAGACAGACAGACAGAGAGGCGGGCAGACACACACACACGCAAGCGCATATTACTGTTCTCTGGCAAGTAAGACGTCAATAACCAAAAAATAACGATTATCTACAAACAAACATACTGTGCAGGGTTATCTGTTTTTAATACTAATTTACTAAACTTTTCAGATTTCAGTTTTTGTTTAATCCTGTGTTTTTCCTGGTCATTTTCAATAACATCATTTTCGCGCAAACATTCTTCAAATGAGTCTCTGTCTTTCATGTGAAATAAAACTACAGTTTTTAACTGTTCTCTAAAGTCTTTTAAAACCGAGTTATATTTCTGACATAAATCCACTCACTTGCTCCCCAGCATTCTTCTCCACTGAAAGCATGTTTTGAGAAAGTATTTCTCTTTTAACTATTCTTTTCTGCCGAATCAGTCATCTATAATAAATAGTGTCTGCGTTCCTTCAAACAGTCTAGAATACTGTTTCTAAACACTCACTCATTTATTGCTAGGTCAACTAAAGATATGTCAGCATCTGGCCATATAAACCTCTAGCATGATACTTTGGTTCCTTAAGTGTTTGGGCAGAAATCAAATATGATCAAAATTATAACATAAACTGTTTGTAACAAGGTGAGGATAAAAATTGTTTTTTCCACAACCAGTTTTGCCCACAAATTAATGAACAATGAGGGGTTTTTGTGTAAAGTTTAACCTAGCTCCGATAGTTTTTTTAACAGAATTTAAGCTAATCCAGGGATGGGTGGTGCTATACTCCTCTTGGCAAAAACATGTTCAGTGTAATAAAACCCTATGAGGCCTAAATGCGTAAAAGATTAATCCCAATTCAGTTCGGTAAGATTGTGTCGATTAGACTAATATTGATTTGTTGCTGGTTGTAGAACCTGAATAGCCTCGTCATTGTGAAGAAGGACGACGGTAAACTTTAAGTTTTTCACGTAGAAGTTTTTTGCCAGCTAATTAGAATTCCTTTTAAAGGACGCACTAATGCCCACAACCCCATCCCTCTTTTCATCTTTTAAGAACAGAAATTTCAAATATCATTGTTGAACGCAGCTCCTAATTTCATTTGCGGAATGAACTGTAATTGGTAGAAAGCATCTTTCAAACCGTTTTTCTCTTTCTGTGGAGGATGTACTGTTTATTCCCATAATACGGCTTTATTTCCAATCTCTTTTCCCCGACTATGGTCGGCTGCATAAGACATACATGTAAAGGGCCAGAGTTGAAATCTTTTCTGAACTTGTTTGATGGCTAAAATATGTAAATTGGCTTATGAATTCAAAATTTATGGTTCCCATTCTAAATGATGGTTCTAAGTCCATTTTGAGGCAGCCTTTTCGAATCGATTTTATATTCATACTGGCCAACAGTATTTGCCTCTAAATTGCCGCGTTGGTCTAGTTTAGGAAACTTTGCGTCGCTATCCTCGTGCGTTTGATAATCAACCAATCTTTAGGTGACTCTAACCCATACAAAGTGCCTATCTCACCTGGCGGTTCAAAGTCCGCAACGTCGGCAAGTCCTTGAAGTCTAAGTTATACCCTCACATGGAGCTAATGAACTCCTGTTTTCTCCCACGCCGCGACATTATGTTTGGAGCGGATTATTTTATTTCCAAAACCATGTGCAGGTTTAGCACATTTCACGACGTTCCCTTTTGTGCTTTGATGTTTATATGTTAAGGATCCAACCCTCCCACAAACTAATCTTTTAAAACTGTAAATTAGGAATTGTATAATTTCATAATCGCAATATGCCTGCTTTCCCGGACGAAGAGCGCTTAAACATTGAGGCCTTTCCATCATATAGTTGTCAGTCAGTGGCGCGCTCAGCCAAAAGAACAATAAGAGGTAATGAATGTATGCAAGATCGAGCGGATTTTCCCCTCATAAGTATTTTTGGCGTGGACTCAGCACTAAAACCAGATGGTAATGGCTAGTTGTAAACCTAGCTTGTTAGCTTCTCTCTATCAAATCGTATTTCTTCTCAGTTTGAATTTAATATTGTTGTAGAGATTTGCATTGAATTTAAGAGTAATGGCTAAGTTACTCTTTGCTTCTTTTAGTGAGCAAAACCCTAATAACCATCAGTATTGTGTTAACTGTTTAAACGTCGTTTGGTTCCCGTCATAGTTGGTAATCTTATATGCCCCCTGGCTTTAGTTATCATTAAACCATACGACTTTGTAAAATATGTCATGGGAGCGCGACCGTTTTTTTGCCCCGTCAATTGTTATCAATAGCATTGCAAAAACGAAGGGCGGTCTTGGTTTGTTATGGTTACAACTTTTTTTAAAACATAATAAAAATTGGTGCATTCAAATATACTGATGCAAAATAGTCGGTTGGGGCCGCCTCCAATCTTAAAATATAACACTGACACCCTCGACTATTCTGTGACCCAGAACTGTCGCTTTTCATAAAAAGGTGAGTACGCCATAAACAGATATCTTTAACCCCCCATTAAAAAAGACTACATCGCGAAAGCTGTTTAGTCTCCGATGCAGTGTTATCAAACCAGTTAAACTTTGCGGTTTTGTGCATCAACTGGGTGTGGAGTGTCGGATCTGATCACTTAAATCATCCTGATCTTTGGTGAGGTCAGTGTACAGATTTCATTTTTATTCCACCTTTTGGCGTATTTTGACTGAACGCGAGCGCCATTTACCAAATACAAACCGTTTAATATCCATTCAGCAACAAAATTGACTTGAAGGCTTTGAAAGGATCGTAACGAATTCAATATAACTCCAAGACGGACTTTTAGAACAAAAGTTGGATCTTAATCATGGTCTAGGCCCCCCCAAAAATAAAAACCCCCCACTTATTTTTGGGGCATGCAACAGAAGTGAAATTTGACTGGAATCCTCCTTACACATCTTTCTCTCTCAGCGCAACAGCTTTTTCACCTCGGTCCCATGAGAGCAAGAGCATAAAACAGCATGGACAACTTTTATCTTAGACACTTCGAAGGGCCTAACTAGGTCGGAATAGAACGAATAAACACTCCGATTTCGACTACGTTGGGTTGTTTGCTAGGGTCGCAAGCACAGGCAAGGATCAAGCATAACTGATCTTTCCCTACGGGCTTTGACGCGCAAAAACAATACTTAGCAAATTTAGAGGACGCCATGATTCTACTGTTAATTGCCCTTCAAGTATTAAAAGGTGCCAAAATGTGATACAATACCAAGATCGAAAGTAAACTTTGCTGTTGGCACTGTTTATACAAGCTGCCTGCTGACCTTAGGCTCCAGATGAGGACACTAATAAACTATAATATGAAATTCCTTATAGCAGGCAATGAACAGAAGGTTGGGGAAAAAACGGCATAAATTCTGGGCTAGTAATAGACTAAACAATAAAAGAACACCCAAGATTAAGCCATCCAATCCCGAAGTTTCCAAACCCCGAAAAGTCATTGAAGTCTCTAGCAAAGCTCGCGGACCTGTTCGCGATGACCTATGAATATGAAAGACAGCGCTTGTTCTGTTAACATGGCATAGAGAATAACTTGGTCGTTATCTTACTAAATATTTACCCAACTATTAAGAGACTACTGTCCCATAAGTGCTCGCCCTAGAAGCCAACTACTTGGCTTGCTGTAGACAAAGAGCCAGCTAACAATTCCTCCTAATAGACCAGTAAAGAGTCGATAGCTTACTGGCTATTTTTTTAATATACCGCAAGATATCAAGCGTTTTTTTACCCATGAATTTATTAGGTGGAGGCGATGGCGCGGAGGTAATGAACTTTGACCACGCCGCCCGTAATAGCCATTACCATGTACTTTATGGGACAATACTAAGGCGTTAGAACCTGCTAATTGACTCCTTGCTCTCTAAACATGGTTCGTATTCTTCGCTCGCTGTGTGTCGTCATATAAAATTTTTTTCGATAGTTTCTCTTATTGCTATCACTTGAGTTCGTAAAATTGGTCCTCGGTATAGTTACACTTCTAGTCTTGCTGATCTCTCTTGTTCAAGTTCGTTTTAGTCTTGGGTTTTTTTCTTTCGTTTATAGCAGCCCCAAGTTGGCGTCATCAGCCTCAACGAGTTTTTTCTTTTCTCTTTTTATATCTCATCTATTCACTCTAGTGTGCGAACGGGGTTGTTAAATTAGCCTCTGGATGTTCTAAAGTACGATCAAGGGCCGCTATTGCTCCGCATGGGGTAGCGGCAGCTGATAGTCGTTAACGCTGTTTCTTCTGAAAAACTGGATTCTGCTTCTATACATTATTAATTCACCTCTGATGATTTAATGCTTTTAATACATGTGTTGCATTTGGTTATCGTTGGGAGTTCTGCCAGTGTGTTTTGAAGTTTAGCAACTGCCCTCCGCCCTTAATTTTGGCCTAACAAGGCAAGCGATTTTGTACGCTCGCAGGGAGTCCTATTCTAATTGAAGCCCAAGGCTAAAAACTGTGAGGGGTCTTTTTTAATTGTAAGCTGACAAGTTTTCCTTGTCGCTTCCTCACAAACAATGGCATCTTTTACTTCAAAACATGAGGGTCTATAAATTCGGAGGTTCTTGGCCGAAACTTTGGTATAATGATCGGCCTCCTTTCTGTTAATTTATACCGACTTGTTTGTAATGTACTCCCCGATTTCTGCTAATTCATCAGCAATGAGACCCGCCGATCCGCTCCCAAGGGGAATCACTCTGTCCGTCTCCACGATCATAAACATCATAAATCGTCATCTCCATGACCTGCCATGTTCTTTATTAATTAATTTTTTTTATTTTGTTTTATAAAAAAATGTTACAACATGCATGGATCGATTCTTGACCCGCATAGAAGACTGAAAGAACCCTTTGGCGTGAAGGAAATAAACGGAATATTACTGTGCCAAATATCCAACTACCGAGTGAATGCAGATTCAAATTCTTCTTACTGTCAAATTTCCGGACACTAGGAGCAGAGGAAGTGATTGTGCCAGCTCTGCGCGTCGTACTTTCAAAATAGACTGATCAACAACAGACCAACAAACAGACAGTTGTCCAGAATGTGGCGGCAATTGTTAAGATAATTTCTAGAAAAACTTGAGGGGCAAGAAATATTTTTCTTTACACATCAGACATATTTTTAACCTATTCTGATCTAGGCTAACCGGGTATGAAAAGGGCTGAACTTGCGTTTCAAGAATCGAAAAAATGAAGAAGCACTAAAACATATAATAGGAGCTGAAGATACTAAAGACGGCAAAAAGTAGGAGCCGTAAGTTTGCGTATGGAAATCGCTTTTCCATTCCCTTAGATTTTGAGTTGTTTAAAAAGCGCATGCGCCAAACTTTCCAAGGAGCACTTTAAAAACAGACTGTCCAGATGAACTAACTTTTAACGAATAGCAAACGGTTATCAGATCAACAGACACCGAAGCGCGGATGTTACAGGCATTTCTGACATCTCGTTAGAGATTGACGTTGTTAGCACCCGTAATTTAGCAAGGCTTATTGAGCACAATAGCATCCAAATTATCAAGATATTAACGAAAGAGTTGATTCATCTACAACATATCCCAGAAGCAGGGCAGACACGATATGGAAGTTTAGTTTTAGGGCGCACAAGGTCGCTTAAGTAGTTTATTGCTGTGTGAAGATGAAGAACTCGTTCATTAGAGCAAGTGAAAAGTTTTTTACTCCTAAAAATACGAAAGTGCAATGTACAAGTGACGGGAGTCCGAACCAAACGACGCTAGCGGCTAGACCTCTTATCATCATTTGACGAAATAAGAAATTGTTGGGGGTGAGGTAAGAAGTCTAAACAGCAGACCTAGTGTCTAAAGATTTACATCTTCAAACAATGTTAGCTTGAGATTTTAACAACAAAATACGGTTATTAATGATTGACGAAGCAACAAGGATAATCAGTTTGCATGGAAGCGGGAGACTGTGAAGACGTAATAAACATTCAAATTGATAAAGAAGAAGAAGCAGATAAACCCGCTTTATGTACATTTTTTTTAATAAATGAGGCGCAGCTGAATAGGGAAAATAACAGATTAGAAAGATATACAATACTAAATATTTTTTATTTAATAAAAAGCATGTCTGGTTTCAAGTTTATCCAAATGGCCTACAGCGCCGCCAAAAGAAGAGATAGCAAGCAATTCTGCTGTTATAGAAACCCCTAAGTAAAAATCCTCAGATTAACCAACATTACACAAATGCAGCAAGTACTAGAGCAAGACCTTTCAAATACAGCCAAAACCACACGAAGGTATTCTGCTGCCTTAATAATCTGGTTACATAATGTTAATCCTGACATGACTAGAAGTGCTCTATCAGCAGGAACGAGTGTTTGTCTCTTAGCAACGGCATAGCGCACACCGCAGCTTTACTCTAGGAGTTTTGTCGTTAGCTCGCTCTCGCTGTGTCATTAGCTGTCGGTGCCGCTAGCAAAAAAATAACTAAACTCCAAAATGCACACAGCTATGGTTCAACTAATAACAGTAAACTTAGCTCGTTTAAACTGACAATAAATAAAGCGCTAGTTGACTCAAACATCACGATAAAGAAATTTAATTCGTTACAGGCCGATTTTGATGACTACAAAAGACAAAAGTTTGATCTTCAAAGAAAGGCGGTGACAATTTTTCTCAACAGCCAACCCAGAGCAGATAAAAAAAGGATGCTTTAAAAAAGTAAACGAGAACATTAAACTCTGGTTCTATAACAGCCACATTAACACACCAAAAGGTGTTGATACTTTAGTTTATGAGTCCAAGCGCAAAAAGACCGTGATATTGTTTCTGATTAAGTATTTTTTTGTGTAATGTAAATCAATAAATTTGGCTTAAAAGAAAGACAGCATGGCGAAGAGATATGAAGGACAAGACGAATTGTGTGAAGGAAATGCTCGAGAGTGAGCGTTAATCCAAGAGCACTGAATGATATTGATTAGAATTCATTGACCCAACCAACGTAAACAAGGCAAGTGTGTTCAATGCTATTTCTCAAGTTGCCAGGCAAACTTAACAATAACCCGCCGTTAAAGTACATGTTTTTAGCTGTTTTAATCGACTATGTAACAATAAAGGAAGAAAATCTAGAAGTCTGGGTCTGACTACACAACAGACTATGCTTTCTCATAACGACTTAGAAACACCCGTTGGGCAGACGAACTGCTTGCCACATTTGACGCTGCCGCTGAAGAACCAAAATGAGAGGCTCTGGTTGGTCAGAGGGCGAAGTCTTAGAGATAAGATTAAAAACAGGCTAAGATGCGCCGATTGGAGCAAGCTTACAGTCCCTTGGGGGGGGGGGGGGGGGGGGGGGGGGGGGGGGGGGGGGGGGGGGGTGTCTACCTCGGTGGTGGTTGTCGAAGAGAGCAGTTTTAACAGTAAAAAGTCAACAACAATATGTTGTCAGTGGGTGCGTTCTTGCAAGCTGCATCATATCCCAACTCAGCAGAAAGAGTGGACAACTATCGGCAATACGCCAAAGAGCTAACTTCCTAATGGAATATCCTTTCCTGTTAGTGTAGACCAAATTGATCAGTTTGAAGAACAAAACTCCCAATAACTGTTAATGTATACACATGGATGAGGAAACAAATTTGGCGCCAATGAAAAGTGTCCAAGAACATCCAACAATAGGCGAACCAGCCAAAAGGTCATGGGGACTTACGCTTAATGTTTTCGCCTGCAGGGCTGCGCCCATTACACATTGATACCACATGAGCATATTATAGCGCATACTTCAAAACATGAACATAAACAAAAGTCTGTAGAAAAGGTTTAACAAGAATTCCAACCGCTCATGCCGCGCCTGAACATATAAAACATTGTAAAAAGTTCTGTTAGACTGTAAACAGAACTAACTACGCCCCCGCCCAGGAGTCTAAAGTATTTTAAGAACTGGAAACGGCTGCAAACAAGTCCATTACTAGTTTACTCGCAGACTTCGAGTCCGCTTATTGTTCCTTAGAAGGCCCAGCACCACAAAAACTTCGAAAAACAGTCTTAAGGAGTAAGCATCAATTGTGTGTCATTGGCCTCAATTATGGTTTAGGTCAGGTGGCGTTATCAGAGCCAGAAGGATACAAGCCCATATGCGGCTAAAATTTTATCAGCGCATCCGGGCACAATGGCGTACGGACTGTTCTAATAATCTGAATTTTTCTTGAAATCATAAGGCGCCTGATGACAACAACATATGACTTAGCCACGCATTGTTAATGTGCGGTTTAGAGCTAAACGCCCCAAGATGTAAACCCCACAGTAAGAGCCATATCACATAGTGGGAGGTTCAGAGGAGCGGCGCATAAACAACATGCATCTTCACTAAATTTATTCCTAAGAATGGAAGCTGCCTGTATTCTTCATAACTTGCGAGGTTACGACTCCAGCTTAGAATGAAAGCAAAGTGGAAACGATGCGTCAGTGGCATGCAATTGCACAGTCATCAAAAAGGACATGTGCTTTAATCTAAATAACATGTCATTGATGACTTCTATGCAACACATAGGTTCATTAGAGTCACTGCTATTCTTTAAAGTCCTGCCCAATAACAGAAGAATATTTTGACTCAACTCTTGTTAGAACGGTGTTTTACCCTTATGAATACATGAACAGTTGGGAATGGTTTAAAACGTAGATACACTTCCGCCTAAAGGGCTTCTTCTTTTCTAGTCTTAGAGAAAGGACATAAGCGACTTCCGATTACCAGCAATCTCAAGATGCCGTGCAGAATTAGATTGTAAAACATGAGACTATCATGACTCCTACTTGATGGCTGACGTTTTGTGTTGAGCGGACGTCTTTGAAATTTTAGAAAACCTCATAAAACATTACAGCTGATCCTGCGCTACATTCTGCGCCCGGGTAAATGAAAACAGCTGGGACGCATTCTTAAAGTTTTACTGGATACAGATTGATTTAATTGTCGATTACCATGATTCAGATGAATTGAAAACGGATGGCTGGAGGAATGAGTATGGCGTCGCATCATTACTGTAAAGCAAACAACAATACCAGATGATTATGATTCCAAGTAAAAAGGTCTAACTACTCATGTATTTAGATGCAAACATCTGTATGGATGGCAATGGCGCAATCACTTCATACGCAACTTTAAAATTACACAGTACGAATAATATTCAAAAGGCTTAAAGTGGTTGGGCAGTTTAAACGCCAGATCAACACGCGTTTCATTCATAAGTTGACTTAGAAATTCCGCAGGAACTCCATGACCTACAATAATGACCTACCCATAGCAGCAGAAAGTCTAAAGATGGATCCAAGAGAGCCGCCTAAACTTGTGCCAATCTTCGAGGCAAAAAAAATTATGTCTGCCATTACAGACTTCGGCAATTTTATTTAAGACAGGGTTTGAAGTTAACAGCGGGTCATCGTAATATTGATTTTGATCAAGAACAGTTCATAGAAACCATTCATCATGAAGAAGCACTGACCTTAAGAACTAAATCCACAGAGGCTTCAGAAAAAGTTTTTTCAACTGATGACAACAGCCTTGTTTTGGAAGACTATGAGAATCCCACAAGCGCAAAGATGTCAGATTGGTCACCAGAGAGAATGAAGCAATTAAGCGTCTTCAAACCTAATTATCAGGACTT
Source organism: Conus ventricosus (assembly GCA_018398815.1). NCBI lineage: Eukaryota > Metazoa > Mollusca > Gastropoda > Neogastropoda > Conidae > Conus > Conus ventricosus. The sequence goes on from CM031598.1 coordinate 109,474,304, forward strand.
TAACAGATTTCATGATCATCAGCTTTTTGGTAATAAGGATGAAAAAAAAGCAAAAGGCAAATGAACAAACACTTTTGTAGTGGTTACTGTGAGTTAGAATTATCAAAGCTTTTGATTTAGAGGTTCGTATATGACTACTTTAAGCCCGCGTATCCGGAGTCCAAGTACTTTCCAACAGTACAGACAGTTTTGGTTTTTTATAGATATTCCTACTGAAGACATCTATAAAGACATGGAAACCGAAGTGGCTAAAGGCATGCGGGTGGTATGATACATCCGATTTAGCCTAAAGATCCGCCTTTGCATTCCAATTACTAACAAAAGTTTTAGGAAAGATGAAGGGATGAATTAATCTGGAAAGGTGATCACGGAGTAGGTTGGGTTAAGGTCAAAATGTTACATATTTCGAGCCAGAGAAAATCATTAAGAAAGCAAAAGGAATTATCTCCAGCGTTGTGCATCAAACCAGATCGCAAGACAAATACAAAGAAGCATTGTTTGGCAATAAGACTTTCCATCATGACAACGTAAAACTGCGATCTAATCTACATGAGATCAACACAACAGTTGTAACAAGAAGTCATTAGATAGAACAAACACAAAACGTGTGTTTGTTAATCCAGAGTTTTCATATGCAATCGGGCACTGGAGAACCGTAAATTAATTAAAGCGGAACTGTGCCCGGGGGATTATCTGCAGTTCTTCCTTCACAAAAGATCTTTGAGGAGCTGGTTGTTTTGTTGTGTCAGTTTCTCGTAAATAATACACGGGCGGATTCATTTTTACAATTCTTTTTATTTCGTATGGATCAACACTCCAAACCGGATCGGTTGCCCTGATGCGAGTGTCCCCTTCTGCTTCCCCCGGTAAATAAAGGTACCTTACTTTCAAACCAAATGGTAATAGTTTGCCGGATGAAGACTCTCCTTCAACAGCATTTATTGTTTTTCTTTTGATTGCTTGTACTGGTTTTAGGCCTTTAAATTCTTCATTATTCATTGCGCGCAAAACTGAGGGCAGTCTTCTAACCCATTCTGTGTTGCGAGAATTGTCAATCAGCTCTCTGTGATACTGGTAGGAGAAAAGTCTTTCGGCTACACTGTTTGTTAAAGTTTTCGACTAAAGCCTGTGATCTATGAACTACCGGAATGCCTCTTCTATAGTAACTCTGTGTTTTAACAATAATTGATTCACTTGGCCTTTAAATTCTTTCCATCATCAACTTGAATCATGCGAGGGTAAGTTAGCGGGCCTCGCTGGTATATCAGCTGTATGGCAACAGCAACGCAGAAGCACTCTTTTGTGTTAATGGTTCTGCATCTTTGTATCTTGAACCATGTCAATGACTGTGATGTGCGTACTTAATCTTTTTCGTCTAATCCTATCAGAGGGTAAATATAAAGGTCCATTTGATGGGTGTCGTTCGGTATTGTATTAACAAAGTGTGGTCTCTGTATTCGTCTAGGGGCAGGTAAATAAATTTGCCAAATTGCTTGTTTAGATAACCATTCCTTTGCTGTTTGTTCACTGACTCCTGCCGCTTGGCTTAGCTTTTTAATTGCTGTGATTCCCTTCCAATATCCTTTGGGCGAATAATAGATTTTGTTCATTTTTTTATTCAGCCAATATTATGTGCAACAAATACACGACGGTCATACCAACGACAATAAACCCGATTTCTTGCATCTTTTGTTTTTCTGATGGTTGATAAAAGTCACTGAATTTTGGTGGGGGCAATGTCTCGATTGGTTTGCCTGTTACAAGATAATATTGTTTTATTGCTTGATCAACATTTTTAAATGTGTAAGCTGCATGCCCCTGTTCTTTCAATGTGTCATTTAATAAAATCTAACTGCTCAAGTCTCTGCCTTTCATAGGCGTCTTGTGCAGCTGCTAGTTCCTCCATAGCTTTGTTATGTCTTTTTCTCTCGCCGTCATCCCGTAGTTTACTAAATGCAAAATTACTTCCGCTAAAAGCAGCGCATTAACCACAGCGCCGCCTATCATTATTGCGAGTGAAGCCATTTTTTATAAATGTATTTTTTTTCTTACATATTTATATTGTCTGGAATTATTCCTTGCTTAACTAGAAAATCTTTCGTGGCAACGAAGCCGCAATGATAGCAATTAGCTTTGCTGAATCCTCAAAGTCTAGTTTGCCAAGATCTGCTGGTTTAATTCTTAACAGGCTTTTACCAAGCATTGAGTATCCTACACTTAGTCCTCCAATAACAGCAGAATGGTATACAAGGTTAGCAACAGTTTTTTCGGTGCTCATTTTTATAAAAAAATAATTATAATTATTAAAAAACATGAACAGTGATGATCTCCTACAGCTACAAGGCAGCCTAAACCTTCCTGAACTTATGAATGACCAAGTTGATGACCAGCTATTATGCCAAAAGGAGAGGTTGTATTCTTTGGCAGCATGTGGGAAAACAAAACAGTTCCTCGGAACTGAATTCAGCATTGAACAGATTCAACAGATGTCGCCGCAAGACATTTTAAAGTACATAACAGGTATGAAGCGCAGCTGGGTCTAGAATGGTGAAAAGTGTGGGGCAAACGGTTTTAGTTTGTTACACTAAACTAGTCAGTAGATTTGCTCCCATTGATTCTGAACAAGTCTTACGTATGATTTAACGCAAGATCCAGTTTTAACAAAGTCATTAGAGTCTCTTGGGTGTGATTTATACTATAGATTTGGAACATTGTTATCGCCATTAATCATGGGATTAATAACTTTTAATCATATAGATTTTATTTCCCTTCAAAATGAACGATCTGGAAAATCAGCAGAACCAGAAAACACTGAATCAGGTGGAGAAAGTAACAAGCCAGAAAATCATCAGAAAACACTGAACCAGGTGGAGACCATTAAAAATCTGGGCGTGTTGAAGCAGGAAAAAAATTAGCAGAGTGGAACAGACAAAAAAAATTAATGTTACAGCATTATGAAAACATAACACCGCCAGCGCCAGAACAGTTGATTCAATGCCAGCTATAAAAAACTCCATGTGATTCAAGGGCCCCAAAGTCTTCATGGAATATTGAACTTAAAACTGTTGCCATTTTTGGCGCCCTTGCTGCTGTTGGGGGCAGTTATTATGGCTATAAAATATATACACAATGGCAACAGAAACGAAAGAAGTTAAAACAACCTGAACCGTTAAATACAGAAAAAGACAACTGCACGCCAAAACCGCCAATAACAAAGCATCATTTTGATCCATTTATAATGGAATAATATTTTAAATTTTTTTATAAAATAGATCATGGCGTATTATAAAATGATAAAGTCAATAAATAAAGACATGGAGTCTATAAAAGACATTTCCATAGACCCGAATTGTAATCAATGCGGTTGCTTCGATGTAAAACCTTCCTTAAGATTTATGCAGAGAACGCTGAGCAAGACATCCTCAACGATGGACGCGTTTTTTGAGGCGTGTGTGTACTATATTAGACATTTACTATTTAAGATAAAAACATAGATTGTATTTTTTTAATAATTATAAGATACTTAAATAAAGAACTTGGTTGTACTTAGAGGATGACTTAATCAAGAACTTATTAAGAACTTGATCAAGAACTTAATTAAAAACTTAATCAAGAACTTATTAAGAACTTGAAGTATTAATTAAAAACTTAATTAAGAACTTGGGGTAACTTAATTAAAAACTTAATTAAGGACTTGGGGTGACTTGGGGGTGGGAGTGTGTGTGGTGTACACAGAGCTTTATTATTTGTCATGTGTAACACCACTTGGTGCAAGACAGTGCTTGCGTTTTTGTAATGCATTGGCTCTTTTGTTGCAAGTTCAAGCAGCCACCAAGTGCATTTAACAAAAGCCTGATAAATAAAACAGACAATTGTATAAAGTACACCCGCCTAAAAAGGCAGCCTAAGCACGGGCAGGAGTCCAGCAAGTAGGCCACCGTTCACGCGCGTGAACGACGAAGCATGACGTCAAAGCAGGTGAGGTAAGAACTATTTTTAGAAAACTGTCCGGGGCTTTGTGGGAGGAGTCCAGCAAGTAGGCCACCGTTCACGCGCGTGAACGACGAAGCATGACGTCAAAGCAGGTGAGGTAAGAACTATTTTTAGAAAACTGTCCGGGGCTTTGTGGGGCAGGAGTCCAGCAAGTAGGCCACCGTTCACGCGCGTGAACGACGAAAGCATGCCGTCCAACCACATATGATCACTTAGCCTAGTTTGCTGTGCTCCTCTTTTCTCAACCAGGCTTGCAACTGGCGTTGGCAGAGTTAAGGCAATTACTGCTGTGGCCAAGCTTTTATGGCGGCTCTAATCGCCAGTAGTAGTACATCCGGCATTGTATATTTTGGAGCATTTATATGAAGATAGTGCCGGCCACACACTACTCCTCTCCATACTGGTAGATGTACTAAGGTCTTGCTTCCGCCGTTAACGATTACGGGGATTGCTAGAGCTCGCTTGTCATTGCTATGTGCAGATCTTGTTTCCAGTACTGTGCATGGTACTCAAACATGCTCGTCAAGTATTGTCAGCTTAGAAATCTCCCACTGTCTTTGTTCTGCCATGATTAAAATATTATATAAACAAAACCAACCTGCACAAAACCCAGTAAATATCTTCTCACTACACCACACACCTTCAATGACAATACAACCCGCGCTAACGACACCTGGCGCGCTGTTAACCTGAAATGAATACACCCCCCACCCCCACCCTCACCTGGCAAGCCCAGTCTCTCGCTTTATTGATTTTTTGGTCGCTTGCGTGCGCTGTGTGAACAAGGTCGCGCGTCTCGCTAGCGATTAAGTTTCGGCCTCGTGCCAGCCTATCTGTTACACATAGTTTTGTAGGTTGTAGTACATCCGTCATTGTATATTTGAAGCATTTATATGAAGATAGTGCTAGCCACACACTACTCCTCTCCATACTGGTAGATGTACTAAGGTCTGCCTAACCCTATCTAGTTTGTTTGCCAGAACATTCGAAATCGCCATTCAGTTGCATAAGGGCACACTTAAAGGCAGATGAACTGGTTAGAAGTAGAAAAGTATACACATCTTAATACACAAATCAGCTTGCCCCATAAACACTGAATCTGTAGTTAACAATCAATCAAGTCACGAATCAGCGTGTTTACCTTCGCCTTAAGAAATGAACGCTGTGCGGGCAAACATGTGAATAGTTGGCATGCCTTCACTGACTAACTCAACTAATTCTTTCAACAAATACTCTAACATGCAGTTAAAATAAAACTTATGGCCTCGAATAACAAACCTGTTCTTCAGTAACGTTTTAAGCCATTTTAAAATAACACAATTAAAACACAGTGGTCACAACAGAGCGCCGACGAAACACACAGCCTTCTTTGTGCAGTAGCTCCAACACAATGACGGCCCCGGTCGTGCCACGTCGACAGCCTCGATCTGATGGCAATCTAGACTTTTCCAAATGTGGTGCAACCCAACTGAGTGTGTTTCGTTTAAACAGCACAGGCTAGGTGCAAACTGCCGCGAGCCGTAAATTAAGTGATCAGATTTCAGCCCCGTGTACAAAGTTTGTAGGTGGAAATTAGTCAGAAGAAGTGTGCGGATTTTATGCCATTTAATTGAGAGAGAAAGAGTGTGTGTGTGTCTGTCTGTCTGCCCGCCTCTCTGTCTGTCTGTCTGTCTCTCTCTCTGTCTCTCTCTTCTCTGTCTGTCTGCGGTGATTCTCTCTCTCCTCTTCCGCCACAGGAAAAGGCTGCTTTTAGGCCACTTTTGCCCAAAAACTCGGTGGTGGGTGAAAGTGGCTTAGAGTCGGCCTTTTCCTGTTCTCTCTATGTAAGAAAAGTTAAACGTAACTTTTTTTTATATCATTTAAATTATACATTGTACACAATAAACTTTAACCCTGCATTTTCCCTCTCACCAAGAGCCCAAAACTAAGCACTCACACACACACCTCCTCCTCTCTTTTCCTTATAATACAAACAGGTCAACACTTTGGGGAGAGTTTGCAAAGTTACCAACTGAGATAATGCATCAAAGATGTTCAGGAGCCAGCCGAAATCCACCTGCCAACAGTTCTGCTTCACTCATTCCTCCCTCACTCCTTCCATCCATCTGCAAAAAAAAACTAAGGAGTCAGATTTCTTTATCCCTATCCCTCCACTGCTCTGGATGACATTCCAAGTTGATCAAACCAGTCAGTGGGCTTTGGTTTGGTTAATACCATCAGTTACCATGGCTCTGTTCCAGCATACAGTAAACTTGGAACAAAGGACTTCTTGCATTGCAAGCTTTCAGACATTTAGTTTCATGAACTCATGACAATGACGAGGAAAAATGTTTTTGTGAAACTGCCAATATGCTTAAACTAGGCTTAAAACTGTTTATCAGCATGATGAAACTGCAACCTGGAACTGGTTTAGTAGTGGTCAACATCCTGTCAGTAACAGCGTTACTGGATTTTACTCTCAAAAGTCATTAAAAAAAAGTCTGCACAACTTGAACATTTCATGATCGTCCATTGTGTGTGCATGCTGACCATATGTGTGCATGTAAATTATACATGTGTGCATGTGTATAAGAGTGTGAGTGTGAGTGTGTGTGTGTGTGTGTGTGTGTGCGTGGGTGGGTGTGGGTGTGCACGCACACGCGCGCACATGTGTAACAAACTCAGGGTTATCTTCTTTTTTTTTTTTATTTCAGTATGTGTACTCATTCCAAAAAATAAAATATTAAGTGTACATAGGGATTTTTTGACAGGTTTTAAATTTCCCCATTGTAGTATAGTGTTTCCAAGCATGGTCTGCCCATCTTTGCTGTGAATTATTAAAACATGTCAGCCAAACATTAATGTAGCTTAACGAGTTCTGCACAAACAGTTTGTGTGTGTCACCGCTCACTTTGCTTCTCAAGAAACGAACGACACAGATGAGATCCCTTTAAACGGGGAAGGTAAGTGAATTATGACACTGATTTAAGATGTCACGAAAATGTGCATTAACATTTATAAGCAAAAGAAACAGATTTCAGAAGACAAGAAATACATATAATGAACAATTCACTTATCAAGATATGGAACGATGACTGAAGAAAAAAATCAAACAGTGCATTTCATAATGTTTGTGAACCCATTTCAGTCTCACTAGATTTAACTGACTCTTCAGACGTATCATGTCCCCCTAAAAACTAAACCTGACAAAGAAATGCTGAAGAGTATTTTCATGGCTTCTTTATGAGGTTTTCTGAAAACGAACACCATGTATACTGGATCTATCTGCAGGTTGGCATAGTAGTGGAATGTTTTCCCCAATGCTGCTAAGATCACCCAGCAACTGATCTGTGAAGGCTGCATAAATTCAGAAGCTGAGCAACCATTTCCTCATGGTTAAATAAAATACGGATTCAAGCTTAAAATACAGTGAGAGAGACAGACAGAGTCACAGACAGAGAGAGAGAGAGAGACACAGAGAGAGAGAGAGAGAGAGACACGAGAGAGAGAGGAGAGAGAGAGAGAGAGAGGAGAGAGAGAGAGAGAGAGAGAGAGGTGTGTGTGTGCGTGCGTGCGTGCGTGCGTGCGTGCATGTGTGTGTGTGTGTGAAACCAGATGCCATTATTCACTGTGTTTATCAAGCTACCAACACAAACAGTGAAACTGGGCATACTTCTAAATTGCCAAGTAAGCTTATCTTGCTATTACATTGTCAAAAATCAATTCCCTATGTTTTCGCTGCTGAACAAAATCAAAACCAATATTTATTTCAAAGATGCTGTTAAAACGGGATCAATTGTCTACAAAATCTCAGATCAAATGTAAAATATTGTACCTCTTTCACTAAGTTTCAGAAACTAAAAAATCAGATCCAGTGCAATAGCCCTGAACAAGGTCTTAGAATTTACTGTTATAGTGTAAAGTGTTTGTGACAAATATCATCACATTCAATCCAAAACAGATGAAAGAAGACAGAGAAGGATAATGAATCAGAATGTGCTAAAGGAGCTTTTCAAAGCATGGAGAGCCAGCAGTCATAAAAGCTCTGACATCATCTGTCAGAACATACATGTATACATGTACGAAATAAACAGGAACCTAAAGAATAGATATACAATCTCTAACTTTGCTCAAGAAAGAAAAGTGTCAATTGATGCTAGTATTAGTAAACAACAAGACCACCATCAGTCATTTGTGTATGCTGACCTCAAGAAAGTCTGAAAAGTGTCAATGCTAGTAAACACCAAGACCATCATCAGTCATGAGTGTGCTGATTTTGATAGTACTTACTGTAGAGCAGAATCAAACTCAGCTAAGAGATATCCTTGCTCAAAAGAAGGAAAAATTCATGCTGAGTTAAAAAGGTTTTACATCTGAACAGATCTTCAACTCTTAAAATTAGATTCTAACTAAAGAAATAGAAGTACTTTCACCATCATCATAATCATTTTCACATATTGATTTCAAAGTTCAAATACTAAGTCTGGCATAAAGGTATCCTAGTCCTAGTGTAACTGTATTTTGACAACCTTGTGAATCAAACTCATACTGCACAGGCAAAGAAAAAAGTCATTATGATTAAGGTATCTCGACCAGTCATATTTTTCTCCCCCCTTATTCTTTTTTTCTCAACAGTTAAAAAAAAAAAGAAAACCACAAAAACCAAAAGTATTAATTTGTTCACCATCTTCCGCAACCCTAGAACAGTAGAAGGGATGTAATTCTCATGCTATCTCAAGTAGCCTGAATTTAATTTACATTCACGGAACTGAAGTTGCATCTTTTGCCATAAAATTAACTAGCAATGTATTATGTAGTATCTACAGTGCCAGCAAAAGTACAAATCTATACATTATGCAGACTAGATGTGTTTGACAAACAGTGAGTAAAGGTCCAGACATAAAAATGAATTCTGTTCATCAAAGAGTGGAGTGACAACATCATGAATCTTAGCTATTAATTATGACGGGGGGGGGGGGGGGGAGAGGCACAACTTAAAAAAAAAAAAAATGTTGATGTCAGCACTCTTCAAAGATGCAAGCACTAGAACAGCATTGTTCTCCTAAATTAACAACCATGGAAACTTTCTTTAGAACCACCATGGGACATCGGGAGTGTTTCTCGGACTGTCTCCTCTTCTGTTCAATCTATTCTGTTCAATATCTGCCAGGAGAACATAATGTCGGATATGTTACGTACTTGAACATCTATTTACAGGAAGATGGCTTCGAAAGTTCTAGTAGAGTTCTAGTATCGAGTGCGACCCCTTGTTGCCAAATTTGCTCCAGGGACCAACAGTCTGAGTCGCACTATTTATGTTATTTTATTTTTACTTTTTAACATGCGCGTTGGTGACCTACTCGTTTTTGAGTGAACCAGTATTTTAGGAAGAAGAAGAAGATTATATGTGTTTTGCTGCTGATATCAGCTTATTCAGTTATTGGAAGGCAGGGAAACAGAACTGGAAATCACCAACAGACTGGAAAAAGCATTAAGTAAAACTGGACGACAGTTCAAAGAATGCCTAAACTTTAATAAACAGTTCCAAACTATAGCTGAAAATCACACTTAAAAGTTAGATCTTAAAGAACATAAAGGCGTTATTTGAGCACGGATGATAGAATTTAGAAACTCCACAGCCTTTTTAAAGTCCCAGTCAATGGAAATATTCCATCACATCATATGTGTTTTTTAATTCTCATGTATACAGAAAATGTTTGAAACAAATTATCTGTCAGACAGCTAGTCAACAGCAAGTCAAATCTGGCAACCGAGCTCTTGCAGAAGTTAAAGCAGGCAAACTAAGTGTAATGACTACCTCACTACCTAGACCCTTCTACAGTGCATGAAATGGATGTTACTGAGGCAGAATGAAGTGCTGAAATGGCTCGCAACATATGACTGAACAAATTACAACACCTGTTGTGCATGACTCCGCATGACAGAGGGCTGTGCAGACAGCTGACTTTCCAAACGTCCATTCATTCTACTCAAGTCATAGGACAATAACATTCTTTTTCTTCAATAAAACAATTCACGTGATCATATAATGGTCAGCATTAGATGTGAGAAGGACTAAAACAGAACTCAGTGTGTGTGTGTGTGTGTGTGTGTGTGTGTGTGTGTGTGTGTGTGTGTGTGTGTGACACACACACACACACACACACACACATACAGAGAGAGAGAGAGAGAGAGAGAGAGGAGAGAGAAAGAGAGAGAGAGAGAGAGAGAGAGAGAGATGTTCAAGATGTTGGATTCACTTGAATACGAGTCAGAATAGTTTACTTGCTCCGAAACCATCCATAATTCACTTTATTACTGTACTGAATTACGAACCGCAGCCGAAGCACATTCAAAGCCAGCAGCAGAAGTTTTCATTCTGATTCTCACTCTCACTGGGATTCTCACGCTCACTCTCAGTTGCTGGCACTGAAGTCAACTTCAACTTAACCAGATCGGATCGATTTGACAAGCTCCATAGGACAGCAATCCTACAACAAATTCACAAATGTGATATACATATACATATAGTTACTTACTGGCAGTCGTTCATTATTTCCTCTTGTGAACGAATCTGAACAGGAGCGATTTTTTCCACTTGTTCTTCGAAATTACAAAAACAGTTCGAGATTTTTTCGTCGAACGAATTTACGAGGTCTTCCAGTGAACCTGAACATGCCTCCCGAAAATTTTCTGCCACTGTTCCTTTGTTTGTCACTTGTGTTTTTTCCGTTGATGTATCCTTATTTGAATTCATGTTGTCCAAATTAGCACTCTGGAAGTCGTGATATTCGTTCCATTCTTCGTTTTCGAACGCTGCCAGTGGAGCTTCGAACTGTAGCTCCGCCATATTCACAAGACTGATCATACGTCCTTGACCTCAAAGACAACCTTTCACCTACGAATTATCGTCTGCTCTTCACTGGAGACCACTTTCACTGCCTGTCCACTTCAAAAGTACACTTTGAGTTTGAATGTCGCATTGAGCTTTGTTGGCGCTGTCCTTAGATGTGGAGGGAATAGAACGGCGGAAAGGCGAATGTGTAAGGTGGAGGGGATGAGTGGGGAATGGGGGAAGGTGAAGTTCAAAAACACTTGAAAGAAAAGGATGGGTGTACCAGCACAGTATGTTGTTTCTTGAAACCACTTTTTAAAATCATTACTATTTTCGGGAAAGTTATTGTTTGTTCGCTTTGTTTTGCTTTGTTTTCGTCTGATTTTAGCAGTTATGAATTAATGTTATCTGTGAATGTATGTGCCTTAAAAAGAATGACACGTACAGGTACTCACAAAAAATAACTCTTTCAATGTTGTATAAATACATGTCATTAAATATCTGCTTGATGCACCTGACACAAGGTATGAAAAAAATGCTCTTGTTTACATATCAGTGGAGGAACACTCAATATTTTTTTGCTTTTATTTGTTTGTAGTGTGTATCGATGGTTGAGTTATGACAGTTTGAGGCAAGCAGTCCCAGAGGCAAGCAGTCCCAATCTTATGACTGCACAGCCAAAACATCCAGGGTGGGAAGGCTACACAGCCAGATGCTACTTCAGGGCTGAAAGGGTTAATGTTGGGTGTATCTGCCATAATATTCAAAGTCAATATCCATTAACACGTTATGATAGTCAACAAATTTTTTTTTCTTCCATGATTGTGAAGTGGGTGCGTTCTTGTGAATCATAGTTTATTCCATAAGTTGGTCACTCTTTTCTTAACTGTGAATTAATTAACTAAGTATGGTAGTTTCTTGAGGTTTTGTCAGAAAGTTTATGATTTCTTGTCACGTTATAGTAAGCAGTGGTAGTTTTTTAAAAAAATAATGACTGGTTTGTCATCAATAACCAGTTTTGTTGCTCTTCTTCAAACCCTTTCCAGTATATAGGACCGACTTTTAAGCCTGGATTTATATATAATATTTCCATGCCTCATATAGGGAACATCCTACACTTGATATAAAAGATAGAAACTATCTGTCCATATAGGAAAAGTATCTTTAATCATCCCAGTCATTGTGTTTGTTTTAACTATTGCATTTTTAACATACTCATCAAATAACACACTGCCATAAAAAGTGGCACCCAAATTCTTTTCATGTTCACATTAATAAAACACTGCAAACTGTTCATCATTTGTGTTCTTCATTTTGTATTGGGAATTAGGATTTTTTTTCTTTTTGCATTGTGTGGTACCTTATATCCACTAGCATTGAAATACAAATCCCATGTATCCAACAAGTCATGGCATTCATATCTGTTCTAATTTTGCCATGCTTGTTTGATATACTCTGTTGTGTTCTCTTGTGTTGTGTTGCATGTGTGTGGTCTAGAATTTTTTTTACATGTGTTCAATATGCAATCTGGCAATGACAAAAAAAAAGTATTGATAAGGATTGGTCAAGTATGCTTACATAAGTAATACCACTGAAATCTTCTGCATGTCAGGGTTGCCAATTCTCACTCTCTGGTGCCTGATTTTTAAAAAAAGATTAAGAAACACTTGTTGATGTGTGTATCTCACGTGTTGCACCATAGGCTAAGAGTTTCATCAGAACTCATTCATGAAGTACAAAGTCAAAAGCCCTTTTAAAATCAAGATTAATAATATTGATATGATGACAGTCAGTGGACCACTGATTTAGTTAGTTCCTCCTCTGTCAGAACATGAAAAACTGGGTCACACATGATCTGTGTTTATGGAACCGATGCTGACAGTCTTGAGTTATTTCTTGTCATATAATCCGCAATCCGCTCTGTTTTTCATTCAACATATACAGTATAAAGAACAAAACTTCTTGGTCACTCTTACCAATTGAGCTCCTATGCTCCACATCAAATTGTCATTGGTGGTAGAATCAATAATGAACTTTTTTTAATCTAGTCTTTGCCTTGTACTAGTTGTGGGCAAGGTTTTTGAATACATGATTTGCCAATTCAGATTTTTGTTTGGAATCAACAGGATTCCCCTCTGTGTTGGTGTGAGGATGTGTTCCTGTAATTGTGAAGTGACTTTGTGAAGTACTTCAAGTCTTGTGGCCACGTCTCAAGGCAAATTCCAAATTTCACTTCACTGGTGATTGCAATCAGCCCGACATGTCTGAAAATGTTGCATCTACCAGCTGCAAGTCTCGTTTGTCTTTTGCAACAGCTGACTTGCTGTCATCATGTGTTTGTCCTTTGATGCTTGCAACACAGTATACTTGTTGGTAATCTGGCAGTGCTACTTTAATGATTGTGGTCAATGCCTTTTCATGACCTAGACCAATGGTGTGGTTGTTGGACTCCATGTCAAATAACTATTGTATGTTCTTTTGTGCTTCTTTGGTATTTCTGTGGATGTAGCTGTCAACTATTGTGTATAGAGCATCATCATTGACCCCCTTGGGTTCCTCTTAGGGATTTCATTTCCACTTTGTACTGTAGAATCTGTTTCTGCTGCACCTGAACCAGCTTGCATCGCTCAGTCATGTTTGTCTTGGGCGAGATTACATCCTGAACTGACTATGTGGTCTGAATGCTAAACTTTTTTTTTTTTTGCTCTCCCAACCTCTGCGCCATGTCAGAGGCAGTGCACCACGCCGCTCATTCCGACATCCCGTCCACACCCACAGCCCACAGCCTGGTCGGCCCTGCCGAAGCCCGGCACCGGCAATCCACAGGGAGCAGTCAATGTCAAGTCGTCAAGAGGCAACCCACCGGAGGAGACACTGCACTGCTGCCGAGTCATTTTGGTGGTGTTCAGTGGCGCCTGTTCTGATCTAACATACGCAGGACACCACCTGCTACGCCCCCTACTGATGACAATAATTGCTTAGTTGTGGAGCCGGTGTGAGTGAGCTCTCCCTCCGGAGGGTGCCACTGCATCCGTCCAACAACAGCCCCCAAAGACTCGCCGATACCGGTGACCCCAACGGAACCAAACCAAGGCCACAGACATGGAGAGGACATTGAAACTGAGGTCACCATGAGAGCAGGGCATGAAGGGCCACAGAATTTGAGACTTTTTTTTTATGCTGATCGATGAGAATGAGGATGATTGAGATGATGCTGTGGATTTCCATTTCGGTCTGAGACTACATGACAGGGTTCTACTCTATGCTTCCTTGCATAATATATCCCAATGTCAACCAGGCCCGAGAGATACAGGCACCTGCAGTGTTGGTCAGGAAATTTGAGCAACACTATCAGAAACGCATCCATTAAGTGGATGAAACTCAACTGTGTGGTCCCAGTCTTCCCAACTGAGTCGGCAGCAAACTCAACACTGGGTAGGAGCCGGTCGGGGCAGAAAAACCTACATGACTCTGATGGGATTTGAACCCACGACCTCCCAGCCGGGAGTCTGCGATGCTAACCACTTTGCCACGGCGGCTGGTCTGAATGCTAAACCAAACCATGGCGTAAGGCTGGCTGGCCTCTCTAGGGAGCTCTAAGCAGGCCTGGATCTCGGTTTCAGTTGCTGTCCAAGGCTCTAGGTGGGTCACTTACCCTATGGCGGTGTGTAAACTAGTTTCTGCCACTTTCAGTGCTTAATTTAATCTTGGCCTTGGAGTAGGGTGTGCATCCTCACCACGCTACGATCGAAGCATAGCTTCTCTGCTCATCTGGTAGAACATTAGTAATCCATGCCTTTACACATTGCTTGCGACAACTGTGCTATGTCCACCTTTCATTCTTGGGGTTGTGTGACTAGGCCCAATTTTTGCCTGTTGGAAGATAAGCACCCTAGAGTATTTCCGAAGGATTCAAGCCATGCTGTACGTCATGGATCTCCATGGATCTATAATTTTTCTGAAGGATTAAAGCCTTGCCACAGGTTTTTTTTCTCTACTCCTTTATTTGTGGACGAAAGCAAACAATTTTTTTTTATAGTACAGATATGGGACCATGCTTTATTGACAAAGTTTTAAATTTTGTTGATATAACTTGAGAATTGACTTAAGTTATCCAGTAAATAACATCACTGTGGGTCATTTGATGCCCTTGACCTCATCAATGGTCAATACAGTGAAGCCTCCGAGTAAAACCTGAAAAACGACTCAATTTCCAGAATTTTTTGCTTTTCTGGAACATTTCTCTTCTTTATCTAAAATTACATTTTTCTCACACAAAAAGCTACCTGAAATTACTTTATATCTCCCAAAAAGATTACCTCTGAAGATATTCATCCATTCCCAAGCCTCTTCCCCTCTTCACCTCCCACTTTCTGTAAAATGTTTTTTGTGATGTCTGAAGGTTGATACTGAGAGGTGCCACTACTGGTGTAATACCGTCTTGCTGTACTGAGAATATGGGGGAATATTAGCAAATGGACTTTTGATTGCATGTGCATTCCACACAGGAAAAAAAGACAAAATGATTTACAGATTGTGACAAGTTTTAAATCATAGTTTTACATAGTGGTATGGACTAATACAAGAATAACAGGAGCATTCTTTCAGCCTTTACCCATTGTGAGACTGAGGACAGGGCACTCCAGAATGAGACAGCACATGTTCACAAAATTCCACATTGGCGGGTCTTCAGGTTGCCCATGTGGTACAACTCCAATGACTGTGGAACACTTCCTGCAGGACTGTCCCACACATCGAAAAGCTAAGAGCAGAGACCTGGCCTGCTGACACATCGATGAGGGAAAAGTTCTATGGATCACTGGAGGGCCTCTGCCATGCAACAGCCTTTGTCAACGCCTCTGGGATTCCTGTCTGAGTGTACAAAGAAGAAGCCTTTAACAATTCCAGTTCTGATTTTCTTCGAAACATCAGTGGTTTCATACAAACAAAAACATTCACAAATGGAAAATATAAGTAAAGGAGGGAAAACAGATGAAGAGAATATTTGTGGAATGGAAGTCATGGCATGAGAGAGGGAGAGCAGCGAAGGAAAGGGAGCAGGGGAGGCGGGTGACGTAGGACTATGAGCCAGCGGTGACATTTCTAATGCCGTAGTGAAGTGCCACGAAATGAGAGAGAGAGAGACAGACAGACGCTGACAGAGATACAAACAAAAGATGAGAAAGAGGCCGTCACCAGAGAGAATGTATTTCTCAAGCTGAAGTGAATGATCAAGGAATGAAATAAATCCAAGATAAATGAACATAGACTTTAAAGCATTTTATTCACAATATATCTCCACACTCAGCATTACAAGAAAAATATGCTTTCCCTTCCATTTCAACCGTTTTCAAATAAACACATTTCTGTACTTGATTATTAACCTTGTTCTTACAACATATGACACAGTATCATAGAAAACTGAATTTAAAAAAAGACACAGACACTGATACATGCATATGCATTTGTTTATATGGAAGTGTGAACATATTTTTTCACATATGTATATGTGCAAACATTTGTGTGTGTGCATCTGTGTCGTGTCTGTCTATATCTCTTTGCATGCATTACATGTGTGTACAAGCAATACACTTGTGTGAAAACAACAAACAACGTCGTGCCAGAAGGATGGGCAAAATGTTTCATCATGATTGGAAGCACACATGAGTCTTTTAAATCACCTTTTCAATCAGAAGGATTTTTTTAAGAACAAAATAGAACTCACTTGATGAATTATACAAACATGCTGAAGAAATCCTTTATACTGAAACAAGAAGTAACAGATCACAAATTGTTAGAAAAAAGGTCATTAAAAAATTCCTCATATGGTGATCAACACACATCGCACCGCAGACTTTTAAACTTTAAACAACTTGGAAGAATACATCCCATAAAAACATTCTTCATTCCCTTATCTAAGTATGGCACAAAACTGTACAAAAATACTTTCATCAGTATACTTATTATTTGTAAACAAACCAATCTTCTCTCTCTCTCTCTCTTTCCTACTTTGTGTTTGTTTGTTTGTTTTTTGAGCACATACACAACCAACTTTTGCATACCCTGTAATGTCATTGAAATCCTCACTTGCTTTATTCCTACTACTTGCTTACTACAAGTTTTTACACTGAAGTTTATTGCTTTCATCTTCAGTCTTCCTTTTTCAAAGATATCATACGCTGATGCTCTCATTTAATACTATGAATTATCTACAGAACTCTCTCATCCTTTCCACGCAGTGTTCACTTACCAGGATTCACACACAATAGTTTCACCAACAATATTTTCTATTCCTTTTCAGTCAGTATCTACATACAATCATTCACACCCAGCTGTTTAATCCACAGTTCTTCCTTATTCTTTTAAAGCAGTGTTTACATACAAAGATTCCCATGCAATAGTTTCATTCCTAGCTGTTTATCCTTTTCAAACAGTCTTCACATAAAATGATCTACACATAATTTCATCTACGGTTCTTTCTTATCCTTTTCAAGCAGTTTTCATGCACAGTGATTCACACATGATAGTTTCATAGATCTACAAGTTCTGTGTTAACCTTTTCAAGCAGTATTCACATACAGTGATTCACACATGACAGTTTAATCTGCACTTCCTTTTCATCCTTCTAAACCAGTATTCACATACAATGATTCACACACACACGCCAGTTTCATCCACAGTTCTTTGTGATTCTTTTCTGGCGGTATTCACAAACAAGGATTCCTACTGAATAGCTTCACCTACAAGTCTTTCTGATCTTTTTCAAGTAGTGTCACATGCTTCTTCCACGACCACAAGTAGTCCGCTCCAGACAAAAAGGTTGTGGCACCCGCCATCCACCTTCAACACATTAAGAGACCATGACATATCCACCTTCAACACATTAAGAGACCATGACATATCCACCTTCAACACATTAAGAGATCATGACATATCCACCTTCAACACATTAAGAGATCATGACATATTGTAAAACACAAAAGATTATCACATATTCACTAATTCCTTAAGAAGATTTTTGTTCTCACTTGCTAGTGAACAGCGATATATCTGTTAAGTTATATGGATGCTGCAACAATGTTCTATGTGTGTATGCGTGTGCATTTAATGTTCATTTACATGACTATTTGTGTGGTGAGACAGAGGGATGGTGCACATAAATGTGCGCGCTGTGTGTGTGTGTGTGTGTGTGTGTGTGTGTGTGGTGTATGTGTCTATGCGTGTGTGTGTCTGTGTGTGTGTGTGTATGGAAGGGTGCCTGCCGTTGTGTGTGAGTGATTATGTGTGTGTATTTGTTGTGTGTCAATGTAGGTGAATCTGCCTTTGATTAATATTATATTAAAATTCATGACATGTCATAACCAAAGACTCTCAAATCATCTTGATGAAAAGTCAAATTCATAATGATTTCATTACAAAATCGTAATCGTTTTATCTCTTTCCTGGACATCTTCAACCTCAGGAAATGCAGGGCCATCTCACTTCTCAGCCTCTATGAGGCAATGCAATGAACTTTATGGCGAAAACTGGGCAGATGAAACACCATGGCAACGAAACATGTGTTCTGTACTGTCTTTTTTATCATAATCATATTTTGTTAAAGTTCATCATATTTAACACATTTTTGGTCAAAAATGTGCACTAACTACAGTTAAATTGTATGGTTAAATAAATCTGCATTCTGTTAAAAGTGGAAACATCTGAGGAGAAACTGTCTGCTTTTCATACCCCCTGGAGAACTAGTCTATACAGGTATAACAGTATACAGACAGCTACATGGAAAGGTAATTCACAGTTGGATGAGCTCTTATCATGCTCAATCAACCCATTAACTTCAAAATTAATTTCAACAAGTTTCAAAATTTTCCCTTTTTTTTGTAACAAATAAATACCTAGTAATTGAGTGTATCAAAGTGCTGCTAAAGTATTCACCAATACGAGTTAAAGACGCAGAATGAGCAGCCACAGCAGTATGGAGGAGGGGGGGCTCTGCACAGCCTGAATGGAAATTAGCTGGTTGACGCTAAGGGTGTCTTACTACTGAACTGACCAAAAACATTGGCCAGACAGGGCAAACCTTTTAGTCACAGCTGGACTGGTAAAGTACATGATAAATATACACTGCTCATGGTGGACAAGGAACAGGATTCCTTGGATCCTATTATCTTAAAACACTGAAAACATATACGAAAAAAATATAACATCATCCGCAAATGCAGAAAAACACAAACAACCATCATACATCACTCAGTCTTTACAAAGTACAAACTTCTTACCACAACACCTGCAGACTGATGTGATCCACAAAGCCAAACACCGGAGCTGCCAAGGAACAGGCCACCAAGGACAGCTGGAGAACAGTGTTCACCTGTGACACAGAGGATAACTCTTCTGTTTCATACATCCTTCAGTCATTCTAAGTTTTGAAACGCACGTACCATCGGTGGGCCTTGTCAGTTATCAACTGATCTGTACTTCGTAAATCTTAAACGACCCATCCCAGTGAACAGGCAGTTCAATGGTGTGCCCCTACCTGTATTTTGTGGATCTCACAGACTCGTGCCCATTGAAAAGGCAGCTCAACAATGTGCATCTACCCATGTTTTCATGGGTTGTACAGACCTTTACTGGTTCTTAATGCAGTTAAGCTCTGTACCCCCTGCCCCAACCCCTCTTCTTTTTTTTTTTCAATTGTGGGCTTTTCAGTTTAGTTTCTGTTTGTTTGCTACCCGTCTTTTTTCGTTTAGCCTGAGATTCTGTTGATTATTTTCCATTGTCACAAATAACCTTCAAATGCTCTCTTCTTTCATTACTATTTACTGAAAAAAAGAATGTAAATGAACATAAGAATTTAACTGCTAATTACTGGGACTACGTGTGAAATTTTAAAAAAAGTAAAAAACAATATTCACAGATGAATAAACAGTTAATACTCTTCAGGACTACAGGATTTTCTTCATTTTGAAGATACTTGGGTTTTTTCCTTGGTTTCCCTCTTACCTTTTTTCTGTCTCTCAAATGGTAAGTTTATATTTTCTTATCTGATGAACCCAAAATAAGAGTCAAATTTCACATCAAAGCAATCGGTGAGTGAATGATGACCTACAGCGTTTCATTTACACTGCAAAGCATACGCCAGGGTAGAAGACCCTAGTTCTCTCCACAAATGTAAACACCGCATTTTAAAGACTGAAAATGTATCTACCTCTGCTCTCTCGTTTGTATCTCACGGGTTCAGCAGGTGTGGCGAGGCTCACGGAGACTGGAGTCATATCAGCATGATTTTGGGTGTTAGCTATTGGTCTTCTTTTTCCTGACATTTTCTTGATACTTTATTTTTCAAACATGTTGAAAGCTTGGCTTACTGTCAACTTGTTCATAAAGTTCCAGATGTATAATACACATAATGCTCTAGACCAAAAACAATTACTCTACACTGTTGCCCATGACTCAGTCTGAGGGCTGCGAAGATCCCAAACTACCCAAGTATATGACATGACACCACTATGACATGCATTCACAAGACAACAATAACGGAACATAAATGCTAACATACAAATTAATCATGTTTATGACCGTAATCAACCAATTAAGGCCTTATGTAATGAATTGCTATAATAAATTCTGCAGAAGATACTCAAAAGAAATCGATCTTTTATCATATTTTCCCTACGTCCTATCAAAATCAATCAATCTTTTATTATATTTTCCATACGTCCTATCAAAATCAATCTTTTATTACATTTTCCCTACGCCCCAATCTTCCATGCCATTGCTATGGCATTACTCCCATGCTGTTATTCTGACCCCTTCTGTCCACAGCCACATCAAGGTTCATCTTGACATGGTCCCAGTGCAGCTGCCAACTGAGAGCTATCAGTGTCAGGTTGTCATAAAACCATTTACCAAACAAGACCTTTAATCAGTGACTTGGTGATGTTTACTAGCTTAGTAGTACTGTTCTACGACACACTGGACAGCACCTGCTAGTTCTCCTGCTTACAAGAAGCATTGCCTCATTACTAAGCTAGATTGTTTTGCTCTTTCAGAATTGCCACATAAATCAGCTAGGTTGTTTTGCTCCTTTAGAATTGCCTCACAACTCAGCTAGATTGTTTTGCTCCTTTAGAATTGCCTCACTACTCGGCTAGATTGTTTTGCTCCTTTAGAATCGCCTCATAACTCAGCTAGATTGTTTTGCTCCTTTAGAATTGCCTCATAAACTCAGCTAGATTGTTTTGCTCCTTTAGAATTGCCTCACTACTCAGCTAGATTGTTTTGCTCCTTTAGAATTGTCTCATAACTCGGCTAGATTGTTTTGCTCCTTTAGAATTGCCTCACTACTCAGCTAGATTGTTTTGCTCCTTTAGAATTGTCTCCATAACTCAGCTAGATTGTTTTGCTCCTTTAGAATTGCCTCATAACTCAGCCAGATTGTTTTGCTCCTTTAGAATTGCCTCATAATTTGGCTAGATTGTTTTGCTCCTTTAGAATTGCCTCATTTGTTTTGCTCCTTTAGAATTACCTCATAACTCAGCCAGATTGTTTTGCTCCTTTAGAATTGCTCATAACTCAGCTAGATTGTTTTGCTCCTTTAGAATTGCCTCACTCCTTTAGAATTGCCTCACAACTCAGCCAGATTGTTTTGCTCCTTAGAATTGCCTCATCTTTAGAATTGCCTCACAACTCAGCCAGATTGTTTTGCTCCTTTAGAATTGCCTAATAACTCGGCTAGATTGTTTTGTTCCTTAGAATTGCCTCATAACTCAGGTAGATTGTTTTGCTCCTTTAGAATTGCCTCACTCCTTTAGAATTGCCTCACTCCTTTAGAATTGCTTCACTCTTTTAGAATTGCCTCACTACTCAGCCAGATTGTTTTGCTCCTTTAGAATTGCCTCATCTTTTAGAATTGCCTCACTCTTTTTAGAATTGCCTCACTACTCAGCCAGATTGTTTTGCTCCTTTAGAATGCCTCTAATTCAGCTAGATTGTTTTGCTCCTTTAGAATTGCCTCACTCCTTTAGAATTGCCTCACTCCTTTCAGAATTGCCTCACTCCTTAGAATTGCCTCATTACTCAGCCAGACTGTTTTGCTCCTTTAGAATTGCCTCATAACTCAGCTAGATTGTTTTGTTCCTTCAGAATTGCCTCACTACTCAACTAGATTGTTTTGTTCCTTTAGAATTGCCTCACTACTCAGCTAGATTGTTTTGCTCCTTCAGAATTGCTCTTATAAAACTAGATTGTTTCGTTCCTTTAAAATTTTGCCTCACTACTCAGCTAGATTGTTTTGCCCCTTTAGAATTGCCTCACTACTCAGCTAGATTGTTTTGCTCCTATTCTGCCCTTTTACTTCCCCAGAACAGAAACTCATCAATTCAAAAATCAACAGCTTAAGCAACACACAAAAAAGACATCTGATTTTTCCACAGTCAAAAACAAACCAGTCAAAAAAGATCTCCATGTTGTGCATGTGAACAATGCTATGTTGTACCTGACTGAGTAAATCACGTTTGAGTTGAATTAATGATTACATTTAACCCAAACTCCGGACGAAGAAATTGAAGATTTTAAAAGGGGGACTAACTGTCTTTGCATTCCTGAACATTAGCTGTTTTGAAATGTCCTTGAAACTTAGAATGTAACTTTGAATTAAATAATCTGAGGTTCTTTTTTCTCCCAGGTGGCACTTTGCAAAAAGACATGTAGGGCACAAAATAGGGGAGAGAACCCATCTTACCCAAAGAGTGAATCTGCCTTCACAACATCTTGTCTATCATCGATTGCCAAATCTTACCTTGCTGATAAATGTTGGCGCCAAACTGACTGTTGCATGGGAAATATCAAAGTAGCGGGACAGAGTGATCTGAAATAAATCAATGTCCACATTTACTGTGCAGTAAAGCATCTAAAACAATACTAAAATGAAAACTGTGAATATTTCCCCTAAATTCTATATCGTCGGAACCCAAGCTTTTATTTAAATTTGCTTTCTCTTTCCCCAACATCTTTTTTTTTTTTTTTTTTTGAAGCTATATGCTACTTTGTTATTGTAGTAGTTGTTCTCTTCCATTTCTGTCATTTCCTGATCCTAAGTTTTTTGCTTACATCTTACAGGGCTGCAGCCTAAACTTTTTCTTCCTGATTCACTTTTGTTTTTCAACACTGACTCAAGGCTTGGTTTGAAGAATAAGACATATGTCTGGTGCTTTTTTTCCCCTCTTTTTTTTACAACACTGAGCTGTAGTAATTAGTTACTTTGAGGATGTTTTTAAGAAAGATCTTGCCGATTGCCAGTGTTTATCTTATTTAAGAAACAATTTTCATTTCACACGAATCTAGTGAGTGAGGAGCTTCCTCAAGTGTTCTTGCCAAATTGTACATTCACCCAGCTTTGTTCTCTGCTAGATGTCACTAAGAAATCTCACCTAGCTTGTGAATCACTATCATGAAAAAAAAGACAAAAATGCCTAGCCTGTGAATTATTACTATCATAAGACAAAAACAAAACACAATCTGAAATTACACCTTAATCTCTCTTTCCACAAATATGCAGTTCATTGGTAAAAGAAAGTAAACCAACACAACTGAGTCAGGGTTTTTTAGGGTGGTTTTTTTTTTTTTGGGGGGGGGGGGGGGGGGGTGAGGGGGGGTGGGGGGTATTTCTTTCTTTATTGTGACAGCAATTTTTTTCAGAAACCATGTTCTAAAAATATTCAGTAATTTTAAAATCTGAAAAAATGACGTCTCAAAGTAGTCACCGAGAGGTGAAGACAGCAAACAATGAAACTCAAATGTTTTCTATGTTAACACTTTCTATTTGTATTATCATTGTATCATCAGCTACACAGAACACCCCAACAATAACTGACTAAAGAAAGAAAAAGAAAAAAAAACCCTACACATTAACATATCTAAACTGAGTCAATGCTGGTTTCTTCACTTCATGTCTGTTGATCTCCTCCCTCTCATAAAATACAAACCACTGCATGAAATCAAACTAAACAAGTTATTGTTGGCTTGTTTTCTTAAAACACAGCTAAACCAGACAATTAGTGTCTGAACAAATGAAAGTAAAATAAGTAAGTGACCGGATGACAAAGATAAACGTGTTCATGCAGAAATTCTGCCAATTTTCACCAGTAAATTTTTACTTTGCGTCCGTGAAAAAAACAAAACGGCTCCTATTCCACATACCTGCTTGCACATATGATCCTGTTACATGAATCTGTCTCTCTGACAAGCTCATAACAAGAAAGATCCCCTCTCACCTACTGACCTATTCCTTCTCTCTCTGCTGCTATAGAGGCAGTAAGTGGTTCACTCAAAATAAACATAGCTGTGCCCACCACAACACTGTCTCTCTCACACCTCTCCCTCCCATTCCCTCATCCACTAAGCAAGCCTGTTTATACAAAGGAAATTTGAAAACCATGCATCCTAGATCAGTGCCATAATCGTTCCCATGTTATTTTCCTTCCAAATTTTGCATGGTTTTCAGGTTTCAACTGTGCTGGGGTCTATTTTCGTTTACTCTAAAGAATAATTCTCACGTGAAGTTAAATACATTGAGAACCCTTTAAAATCACGATGGCCTAACAGCTAGAATTTCATGAAGCCACCAATTTTGTACCCTAAAGAGAATTCACCCATTGTAGGTAATGCATGTGTTTAAAAAAAAAAGGGGGACTGAACTCCACACTCTCATGAGATAAGAACTTGTGAACG
Source organism: Conus ventricosus (assembly GCA_018398815.1). Lineage (NCBI taxonomy): Eukaryota > Metazoa > Mollusca > Gastropoda > Neogastropoda > Conidae > Conus > Conus ventricosus. Next base: position 109,498,839 of record CM031598.1, read on the forward strand.
CACACCTACATGTGCATGTACACACACACACACACACACACACACACACACAATTTGACTGCACACTTTACCAAGCATGGGTACATTATTCTGGCTCAAAAACTGATAACACCAGCAAACCAATATACCAACAGGGGCAGCTATAAATATACTCCACAAAATGAAAACCATGTAGAAATAAATGTGCCTTCAAGTGGTTCAGCAATAGTGATTTAAGAGTTTTGCAAGTAAATGACATAAGATGGCAGCTATGATGTTTTAGACCAAATGAAAATTTACTACAGTAAAGCCGGGAGCAATGCAAACTCTGGGAGTGAAACCACTCAGATTTATGCCACTGATCTACAATTTAACTACTTAGTTAGCTCTCAGTTGTCTGCACAGGCTGCTTGAGGGTTGGCATCAGATTTAGATATTTTGTTTTATTGTAAGTACCATGCACTGGTAGTTTTAAAAAGCTAGCTAATGCCCTGTAATAAATATATCCTTATGAATAAACGTACAAAGAAATGCTTGAAAAATAAAGTAATAAAAGAAAGAATGAAAATAAATATGAAGAGAAATAAATAATACAAATCAATGTAAGCAGAACGAAACCAACGGGTTTTAAAAATAAATAAGAAATAATATGTAAATATTATCTGAGACTATATTCCAAAGTTTCGTGCGTAAATGCATCCACATGATCTCATAACTTTCAGAAAAGACCACCAACTTGACCACTGAGATGGGAGACAAATATACATATTGCCCGAATCCTCAATGAAAAGAAATCAGGGAATGAGCGACAAAAATGACCGACAAATATCTGACTGAATGACATTGGAAATGAATGACTGGCACCAGCAGGTAGCCCTTCACTCAGCTCTACCAGGTTGGCAGCCTGGTACATCAATGACAGAGTGGGATGGAAAGCGCTTAGAGCTAATAAAAATCAACTTTTGGATTGTGCCACGCCAACTGTTGCCTCCCATCTTATTTTCTGGGCACTCTCCACATTCTCTGTCTTCGCAACAAACTAAATATTTCTCTTCACAGTTCAGAAGCACACCTCTGCCTTAATACAAGGGAGACCATTACTGGCATAAGTGATATGAGGAAGATGGTTCTTCTTTTTGTCCCTGGGGGGGGGGGGGGGGGGGGGGGGGGGGCTGCCTGATCAGGAGCACGAAAGTCCAGGCTGCTTCATCCACTGATCACAGACCTTAACTATGTGACAAAAGGATGGCTGGAAAAAAAAAACTTTCTCAATCTTGAACCTTTGAAGACAACATTCATTCTGTTTGTATAAAAAATAAACGTGTATCTTGAATGAAAAGAAACTGAATTAGTGACTAGGATGTTTAGTCTTTGTTTTCTGACCTCTTCAATTCTATATATGTGTGTGTGTGTGTGTGTGTGTGTGTGAGAGAGAGAGAGAGAGAGAGAGAGAGAGAGAGTCTGATTCGATGCATTTTGTAAACTTTCTAGCTATTGGTGTCTGATAAGACCGTAATTCACCTGCTGATGTGCAGAACTTTAGTCATCACCTATTTCCATAACCATTAGCAGGGCTCCCCCACTGAGAAAAAGCAAAAGTCCCTGAAATTCTTTGGAATTCTGGTGGGCCGTTATTATCTGGATTATTCAGATACACAAATAAAGAAATCTACAGATTCAGTTTCTAGAATATTCTATTGTTTCTTTTCAAAATCTACTTAAAAAATGTTCACTTCTATGACTTAACACTGAGACAGCAGCATATAGAAATCTAAATATAGGTAAAATAGTAATACAGGTATGTAGACTCATTAACTCACAGGTGGATGTAGAGATCTGTATCTTATGTAGAAACCACCGGCAATCAAGGAGGCATCACGGAAGACGATCAATCCAGTGAGAGGTACTGGCAAATAAAAGAGAGTATCAACAATCTGCAGAAAAAAAACAACAACACTATACTCTCACAAAAGTGAATCTGGTGACGATGATGGCATTTTCAGTTCAGTTCAAACGCATGCCAACAAGAACACAGTTATACCAAACGTGAAAACTTAACTGCTCAGGTATGTATGAGTAAACCTTATTAAACATGAAAACTTAACTGCTCAGGTATGTATGAGTAAACCTTATTAAACGTGAAAACTTAACTGCTCAGCTATGTATGAGTAAACCTTATTGCTATCAAACATATCATTTGCAGGGTGGGTTTCAGAATGAGTTATGTATCAAACACGACATCCGACAAGAATATCTACCCCTGCTTTCAAATTGCAGAGATGCCCATACTGTATGTACTGCTGAGGTTCAGGCCACCATGGAGGCCAATGGTTCTAGATTTGTAGAGCAGGAGCACCCAAGTCTCTCAGAAGCACTGTCGGTCCTGTAAACCTTTGTAGGAAACAAACTGCATTGTCTAATCATGAAACATCCATGAGAATGAAAACCACTGAGAAGAAGTCCTTCAATGGGCGCCTATCCATTATGGGATCTCAAGCAATGAAGTGGCAGATCTCTGAAGCGTGAGCAGAGAGAGACACCCACACCATATCATCCCTTTTCATGAGAAGAAAATTCTTATGAAGACAGCCCAATCATACACCTACCCCGAGGGACCTATATGCCCTAAATGACAGCAGCAGGTGCTGATGACGAGACTAGGACTTGGTCATTACTGTCTAAACTGCCACAAGTTCAAGAAGCTGGAGTTTCCACCGCTTTGGTCCCATAGTCTGGAAAGGCTGACTATGAAGTGCAACAGATCTGCCCTCTCCTGGCCAGTGTGAAAAACAATTTGTAACCAGCGACAACTACACTCCAGACCACTCTGTTCAGAAGCAAACTCTG
>CM031598.1:109502923-109510423 GCA_018398815.1 Conus ventricosus
ACTTGGATTACTGCACTTTGAATGACAAAAACCACACACACAACAGTAACAACTCGTAGACGTTTTGTAACTTAAAATAGGAGTTGTTTCCCTTGTATCTAGGGGCGGCGTCTCCGACTTAACAATAGTTATTCAGAACCACACACAAACATAGGCAGACAGACACATGGGCAGACAGACAGACACACTGACATACAGATACACACGCACAGAGAGAGAGAGCACACGCACAGAGAGAGTGCGCCACTTATTGATCGTTTTAGCAGCTAAGGCTTATTTTGAGTTACGGGTTTTCCCGATCTTCCGGGATTTTCCAATGGCAGTTTGCCTAGTATTAATTTCTGTCTTCGTTATTAACACAAGCACAGAGTAATCATTAACAATCAAAATAAGCAAAACAATGATAATGATAATGAAAGTGATTTATCTCCCTTTAATTATGCATAAAAGTAATTGTCTTCCCTTGAATAAATTATCTATTTATAGATCAGTGAGAGAAAATTGATTATTAAAAGTTGCGTTTTTGTGTTTAATTTGCTAAAGCTTTTAATACGAATATTGTGCAAAGTAGCTACTAAAAAGCACTGTAAAGCACAGTTGTTTTTTAACCTTTAAAACTATTCTGCTTGAATAAAAAACAATTTTGTGTTGAGATTACATCATATTTGGCAGTTTTGAGGTGTTAATTTTGTTTAGAAACAGGTGTTAAAATTGGCCAAAATTAACATGTGATGGACGTGATTTGTATGTGAAAAAGGGGGTTTTCGTGCAGAATAAGCAGGGATGAAACAGTTTTTTTTAAAAAAAGAGGAGATTGGTGGGGATCTGGGGGTTCACCATGGGCCCCCAGTGGGGTCCATGGGCAACAGCCCGGCGGGGGTCAGGGGGCGCGCCCCCTGAAGCTGAAGCATATTTTGTATTAAATAAGACATAAAAATCTTTAGAAATCACTTTCTTGCTTCTAAACAACTCATCTATAAAACAGCTTTCAACACCATGAAGACTGAGACTGATGTGGAAAGAAACTATGTCAATTGAGACAAAGCAAACATTTAGTGTGATGAATCCTCAGAACTGTAGCTGTCGAAAATTGACAAACAGTGCATTCAGGACATAAAGAATAAGACATGTAGATAAGTAAATCAGAGTGGGAAATCAAACTAAGTAAATGAGATGTATGAAAACGACTGCTGGACTTCAATAAACACAATATGAAAAATGATTACTTGAAGTCCTTTAAAAAAAAAACTAAAAAAAAACACTCAAGCTTTTGGGACTTAGACCCTTCGTCAGGAAACACTAAACACAAAAAAGAACAAATGACATCAAAACAAACTGATGTCACAACAGCACACCACACACAACCCCCCCCCCCCCCCCACTTCCCCCTTACAACTAATCATATCCCCCCCACCCTTGACAAGTTTGTGTGTGTGTGTGTGTGGGGGGGGGGGGGGGGTGCTTGTGGGGGTGGGGTGGGGGGAGGGGTGTTTGTGTGTGTGTGCGAGGTGGGGTAGGGAACGGGGGTGGGGGGAGGGGGCGAAGTGTGTGGGGTATGTGTGTTGTGGGGTGAGGGTGGGGGGTTGGAGGAAAAGGAGGAGTAGAGGAAGTATATAGGTAGTGGGGGGAGTGGGCTGGTGGAAAAGGATTTTTATAGGGGGGCTGTTAGCAGACACCTAACACATGTAGCAAACGTTTGCATTATACCAGGGAAAAGTGTTAAACAATACTGTTGTGACATCAGTTTATTTTTATGTCATTTGTTCTTTTATATTCTTTTTGTCACTTTGACGTTTTTTCCCTTGCTTTGAAGACTCTACGAGTGGAAGTACTCAATTCCTCATCTCTCCAGTGGGTTTGAAGTTTTTGTTTTTTTCCTCCGTTGTTTTGTTATCCTGTTTTTCCCTTGGGTTTACTGTTTAGTGTTTCCTGATGAAGGGTCTAAGACCCGAAAGATTGAGTGTTTATCTTTTTTTTTTTTTTGTAAAATAGGACTTCAAAGTACTCACTTTTCATATTAAGTAAATCAGAGTTTGAATCAAACTATCATGGAAATGGAACTTGTAGAAAAATCAGAGTAGGAGTCAAACTATCATTGGAAATGAACGTAGATTGTTGCATACCCAATGATCTGAAAACATGCTGTAATGGTGTGGGAAACACATTTTCTGTTGGTGACTGGGACGCTCGATGTGATCTTTGATTGCCACAAAGCCACGACTACCGAAGTAGACACGTTTTTGGCAAGGCTCGCAAAACACTTCAAATTCTCCGTCTTTGTCATGTTTTCTTTTTACACCCGCGACTCTGCGGTCACACACGTCCTTCTGCAGCCACTCGGTCTTCTAGTGGTTCACATACTTCTTTCCCTTTTTTTTCGTTTTGTTTGCACTCACTGGCGGCAAACTCTCGCTGTGAATCGACGCCATGATGAGAAATGATACTGGAAGGAAGCAGAATGAGAACTAGGCTACGCCGTTTGAGAACATTACCGACAGAGAATAAATTCGCGTGCAGACAAGTTGAGATCGTTTCTGAGCTTCACTCTTCGAATAATTTTTCGGCGGAGACTTTTTCTTTCGGCGGAGATGCGAAAAAATAACGGCGGAGACGGCGGAAACGGCGGAGGAGTTTTCATCCCTGATAAGATGGGTGAGCTTGAACGAAGATATTTACATTCTCTTCTGCTTACATTCTCTTCTGCTATAAAACTCCAATATAAGCATGCAATAGAAATAGCATAATTATGAACTCATGCACACACATGTACGTAAACACTACACACGCACACACACTAACACGAAATTTAATGCTCACACATACACACTCATTCAATTAACCGGAATATGGTTAAAAAAATTAAAGATGGAAATGACTCTGTCATCACCAGGTGTTAATTTTGTTTAGAAACAGGTGTTAAAATTGGCCAAAATTAACATGTGATGGACGTGATTTGTATGTGAAAAAGGGGGTTTTCGTGCAGAATAAGATGGGTGAGCTTGAACGAAGATATTTACATTCTCTTCTGCTTACATTCTCTTCTGCTATAAAAACTCCAATATAAGCATGCAATAGAAAATAGCATAATTATGAACTCATGCACACACATGTACGTAAACACTACACACGCACACACACTAACACGAAATTTAATGCTCACACATACACACTCATTCAATTAACCGGAATATGGTTTAAAAAAATTAAAGATGGAAATGACTCTGTCATCACCAGACTGCCGTAACTCAATAATGTTGAAACTCATTTTGCCCTACACAAACCATATAAAGCATACATAATCACAGTCACAGATTGTCGTTATTCCAACCATTGTTAGTCGTAACATGAAAATTAAACTTAAATGTAAAACATCATTGAGGATGTGCAACATACAATTACAACAGCGATACAACCATAAGTTTATATGAAATATGATTTAAATTATACATGTCATGGAAACTCATAAAATGTAAGAATGAAGACGTGCCCTATAACACTCGCATATGCATGCGCACGCACACACTCGCACACACACACACACACTACACACACACACATACAGACATGCATACACACACACATATCACACCTTGCAAAATGATGCTTTTTCTGCATACTCAAACTTACGAGGAATAAGTCCCACAGATGTTAATGTCACTGTGAGAATTGTCACCAGTAGCTTATCAGCCAAGGGGTCCATAACTGATCCCAAAGCTGATGTCTGATTTGCAAAGTTACGGGCAATGTATCCATCCAGCTGAAACAAAAAGCACCTGATGACTGTAATAATATTTTATCTTTTTTTAATCATGAAAATATACAAAGCAACACCACTGCCGCACTGCCCCACAACCTTCCATTTATATTGCTGATAATGATGTGTACATTTCTGTCATCTTTGTAAGATACAGTAAATTTTAAACAGCTTGCTCATTTATGATACAAACACTCATACACTGTCAACCAATCTACTGATCATCAAATGCCACACTGTAATCTTGGATAAATCTTATTCATTTCTGTTTCTCCTACAGAAAAACGCTGACATTTCTTCCACACCTGGTAGAATTACGGAAAGTTCTCAAAGTTGTTAAGTACTAAAACAGGAGATCAACAAACCAGATCAGTGATGCCCGCAAACGTGAAGATGCCAAGCGCCACCTCAAAATGTTCACACAGCACCATGTAACCCAGGAGTGGAGCTGATGCCATTCGCAATGTTGTCAGGAGATTTGGAATGGTCTTGATGTTCTCTTTCTGGGAATGAAAATACCAGTTAAAAAGAAATCAACAGGGTACATACAACACACCAAAATAACTGTGCAGTTTCTACTATTGCTTACATAATTTTAAATACACAGTGATGATTGTTAGCGCATTGTAATTCTCTTGCTGGAGGGCGCCTCCATGTCTGTCGAACGACAGCCCCCATGGACTCACAAATACCGGTGACCCCGACAGAACCAAACTAAGGTCACAGATGTGGAGAGGACATCAAAACTGAGGTCACCATGACAGCAGGACATAAAGGGCCACAGAATTTGAGACTTTTTTTTTCCCTTATACTGATCGATAAGAATGAGGATGAGGATGATGAAGACGATGCTATGGATTTCCATTTGGTCTGAGACTGCATGACAGGGCTGTACTCTACACTTCCTTTCAAAAATATATCCTGGCATCAACCAGGCCCCAAAGAGAAACAGACACCTGAAGTATTGGTCAGGAAATTTGAGATGCATCTCTCTGAGATGCATCCATTTGGTAGATGAAACTCGACTGTGTGGTCCTAGTCTTCCCAACTGAGCCCGTAGCAAACTCAACGCTGCGTAGGAGCCAGTTGGGGCAGAAAAATCCCCACATGACTCTAACAGGAATTGAACCCATGACCTCCCAGCTTGGAGTCCGTGATGCTAACCACTTCGCCACGGCAGCTGGGTCCTGAGTGTTGTGTATCTTGCCTGAAGAAGACCTAAGAGGTTGAAACGCTTTGTTTGTCCATGTTGTTTGGCAGTGTGATTACATGCTTTTAAAGATTTGTTAAGCCAGCCCGATTAAGAAGCCAGCTGGGATCCCAAGATCTTATATAGCTGAGATAGCCTTATATTTTATCAGGTAGCCTGATTCACACAGAAGATGCCCCATGAATGGCTATGAGAATCCTCGGGTGCAAAGCAGAACTATTCAGTTTAAACAAAATTTTTTTAAACCCTATTCTGAGTTTTACACAAGTCATCGTAAAGGCATAGTGTTTGGAGATGAAATATGGTGCCTAAGTTGACCTGCGCTGTCTCACGCTGCATTCATTCAGCAGTTGGATGTTTGCTGTGTTGCCAGCACCAGATTCTGTATACAGTGTATGGAGTCTCTGCCGTCATGAAAATTTTCAGTTCATCAACTTAGCAACTGGTAGTGAATACATAATTTGCCCATCACCACCTTTAGACCTGTGGGCTTTCCATGGACCTCAGAACTAAAATCTCACCTGCATCAGGAGGTCACTATCAACACAAAAGGCAGTCCCCAACCCACTAGTAAGAACCACTTGCCACATACATGTAATGATCTTCCATGGCTCTTGCTATAAAACCAACAACAGGATACAGTACTAATTTCATTGATGCATTGTCAGCAAGTGGCACTTTTACTGCTGATACAGTGACACCAGCCCCACTAGAAGGCTTCAAATCTTGGATCCTAGCTTCTAAATAGTCCCTTTACACCATCACCATCCACCACACACCCCAGTTTCTCACATCCTCCTTCCTAGTATGAAGGTTTACTCCTGTGTTTTATGGTCCTTTGTTTATGTTCATACCGTTTTTACACGTGTTACAGGTAGCAGTTATTCTAAGTACCCTACTACAATGTTAGAACAATCAGCAAGATAACTGCTGACATTAAAAGAAACTAAGAGAACAAGTACAATTACAGGCCATAAGCAATGCAAGTCAGTCTGCCTACTGTTAAACATTCTTTTCTTCTTTATATATACAGATCAATTACAGTTTTAACATTTAAGTGCATAAAATGTATTTATATTAGTAATGACTTTAGGTGATTACCTTTTCTGGTCGCCCATTTTCACAGAACTTTCTGTTACTGTGTTGTGCGGGCGCTGCATAAGATCCACTTTCACTTTGATCAGTCGACTTTCGACAGTCCAAAATATGACAGCGAGATACTGCACGTCTCCGCCAAGTGTTGTGCTTGCATGAGAACGAGAAATTGTCTGAATATGAGCTGGAAGGCAATATAGTGCTATAAGCTGAATTAATAATGTCTTCGTCGTTTGTACACATTTGACAACATGACTGTGATTGCAAGCATGAAACCACCGGTCTGTAGGTGAAACTTGTCTTTGGCCTATACAGGCCACGTTTAATCTCCCTCTTGACGTCAAGACATGTGCTTTCGTACGTTGAAGGCATGCTTTCGACACAGCAGTGGTGTGAATCTGTTTACTCCGATGCAAATAATTTCCTGCCTGTATCAGAGTTTTGAACAGGACACTTTGAGGACAGCCATACACCATCCTCGTGGTAGCTGCCATTTCACACCAGGATCTTTACTCTCAAAACAAAATTATTTTTCTGTGCTGAAATATTTAGTCGGTTACACCCCGCCTAAATTTAATTGTATGACTAGCATTTATAAATGTTCCACGTTATGTATCAATGGAAAGCAAATATCGGGCGGTAAAAATCAAATTAGTCAATTTTATGATATTGACAAATCACTAAAATATGGCCAGATTCCACTGTTGTTCTACAGATTTTTTATAAAAAGGCACTTTTGGGGCCACGTGTAGGGAAGTGTACCAAAACACTGTACAATCCAAGATATATAACAAAATTTTGAGATAGTAGAATTAAACTGAAAACTGCTCACTGAACAATCCACCATCAGTCATTTTACTTGTTTACGAAAGGATTCTGACTGATGACGTCACTCAGTCTGAAAATATGAGCCACTACATATCTGACGTCATGTTTCAGCTAGAACTCACATGTGACCATATCTTTGCACAAGCTTGATTTCCCCAAATAGTCCAGTTCCTTCCATTTTAGTCTGTCTGCTTAGGATCACTGAGCATTTATCTTGATGAGTTTATGAAAGAAAAGAAGTGAAATCAATTAACTGTCTAACAGTAAAACCGAAATCCGGAGAACAATTTAGTTGTAGGCCTACCTGTCTTCATAGACTTGATTCTTGGTGCGCAGCCTTTTCATGCTTTGCGATACCCTGATCATTAACCTAACCCTTATCTAACCGACCCAGCGCTAATCCTTAGCCTACTCTGAATTTTTTAAAACCTGATTAATACATACATTGATGAGTTGTGCAGTAGTGTGGGGTAGTGCAGTTGTTTTCTCTTATTCTCTATCTGTTAAAGAAAAAGAAATCAAGAAAGAAATAAAATATCTCACTGTTATTGTGCTCCTTGCCCGTCAGAGCTGTGGGCTAACAGATTGTAAATCTCATCATCTATCCTACCCA